>VYXC01012879.1:395777-490769 GCA_013397175.1 Platysteira castanea
AATGTAAAAAACATTACATAAACTGCTGTATGGGCAGTTACTGGTTTGTGCCTTTGCTCTGTTGCATTAGTGAAGTGCTGCTTCATTTGTGTGTGCTTCTTACTAAGTTTGAACTGCAAAATCCAAGGAGGATGCCAGTGGAATAAAACAAGTCTCAAAGTAAAAGTACATTTTTTTTGAAACATACCTTTGTAAGTAAGGTAAATAAAAGCTATTTTAAAACAAGGTAGTTTGTTTCAAGCAAATGTTTGTTTTGATGGATAGAATTGAAAAATTAAAAAATTCAACAGAGTAGTTTTCCTTCTCTCCTCCTTTCCCCTGCCCATCCCACCCCCCCTTCCAGTGCAGATGTGAATTAACTTTATTTAAAATTATGAATTGTTGTGTTTCTGTGTTTATAGGAAGGGACTGTCCAGAGGTTCCCCAAATCGGTGTATCTCTGGAAAAAGTGGAGTGTCTCTTCCATCAGTTTTTGCAAGAAATGTACAAGAAGCCATTGACAATTATACTTGGTATGCATGTACTTCTGAAATAATACTTAATTAACTCACTTTTGACTTAGATATTTGCAAATTGGAAATAATTTTCACTAAACATTCTTCTAGTCATTCTTATGGATAATAACTATTGCACAATATAATGCAGGATACAAATTGACCTAATCTGCTGTTTAAAGGGTTTGAACTTTACTCCCAATTTGTGGTATGGATTTAAGTATTTTTAGACTGTAGCAGAGGGCACTGATTAGCTCTGGAAGGGAAACCAAACTTCATGATTAAATTGAAATCATGCTCACTAATGTTGCAGGTTAGTTAACTTTCAACGAGTTTCATTCCAGATGACACTGGTTAGGATTTGCCTGGCCTGCACATCCAATTGCCATTGCTTTCCCTGCATCCCTGGGGTGGGTTGTAGCTGGCAGGGACCAGATAGAACTTTGGGGGCTTGAATTGCTGGAGATCAAATTTTAAAGTGCACCAGATTTAACAACGTGAAAAACACTGCATAGAGACATATAATTCAGTGCTATTTGAAACATTTGTAGAGATCTTGTGCTTAGTTTTGAAGAAGTTTTCTTGTGGTAGCTTTTAATGTTAAAGAGTTAAAGAAAGCTTATGTTATCTTTAATGTGTTTTTCATGTGATCACTAGCTGATGTGGAGAAACCAAAATAATTGTTAGAGCTGGAAATACAGATACATGTGTATGTATATATTCAAATACATACATACACTTTAGAGTATGCCCATACAGTTGCAATGGTGTGTGTACATGCAAAAGCATAACAGTGTGAAAGGAATTGCCTTTAAGGCAGTAAATGGTACTAATAGGAGCATGTATTCACTCTACTTGATAATATATGCTTGCACCTCTTCCCCTCCACAGGAATACATATTACTGGACATTTATTTGATTGGTTGCATTATTTAAAAAATGTTTATACAGAAAATAATTGTGTTCTTCATTTTAATTTCTCATATTTTCAGTGAAACGCTCTCACCACTTTCATCTAGTGGTTGTACAACACCGACGGAGTTGAATAATTCTTGGTCTGGAATAAACAGCTATTCTACCAGTTTGTCTACTGAAAGAAGTTCAGTTTACTCCTGGAGGGATGATGTATGTCATAGAAACTTTTACAGTACCCTTTTTCTAAATATTGTAGAAAAAATTAGTTTTTATTGATATTGGACAAGCAGTACCTCATCCATAATAGCCTAATGATTAAGTGTATGAATTGAATATTTTAAAAATAGTTTTGGTTGCAAGTTGGTATTGGTGCAGCTAATGTGTAACAAAGGAAAATGGAATAAAATGATAAATGATGAAGTTTGGGGAAAAACCTCCTGTTTTACCAAAGAAGGTAGGCTTAGGTTTCTGAGTCCAAGCGAATGATAGAACACATCTTCTCAAACACTTTATAGTGCAGGCAGTTTCTAAATTGTACTGTTCTCAATGTTTTCAGTTATAAAATTCATTCATGAACATACATATAAATTTACCAGTCTTGGTAAATATTTGGCTCTTATGTAAACTCAGCTCTTTTTGTAGATGATGCAGAAAGAGTCGTACCTGTTACAAAGGCTGACCTCTGAGGCATACCTGGTGCAGGCTGGCAGTGTTGAATAAATCCAAAAGCAGTTGCTTTTTGCAGTTGCTGCCACTTTCATTTTAGAAAGCCTTCTGTGGCTGGTAGTGCTATTTCTGTCATTCTTTTTGCATAATGTCCTAACCTTTAGGGTACTGACCCCATCTGTCACTGCCAGCCCTTCAGGAGAAAGCCTGGCTCTGGATTATACAGTAACCTGTGTGAGAGTTATTTTCTCATTACTTTTCAGTGTGATCCCTTCTGTAGCCTGAAGTGCTTTGAGGCATTCAGCTGGAAGTGAACAAGCATGATTTGGGCCTTGAGTATTACCAGTTTTTTTAGTGTATCATATTATCTAATGTAAGTGGCAAATGTCATTATGAGCAGTGCCCCAGCTGAGGAACCCTCAGCCAAGTGCTTGTCTCCTCATCACTGGATAAAATCAGGCACTTCTTTACCATTTTCATTTGCCTTTGTGTTAACCTAGTCTCTAGCTGCACTGAGTTGTAGGTTCAGTGAAGAAGTATGGAAGGGCATTTCTCACACTGACAGCTGTTTCCTAAGCACCAGACTGAGTCACACATAAGGTGCCCCCTCTTTGCCCTCTAAGCTGTTGTTCTCAGAAAGGAAGAAGGAAGAGCACTTCTTGAAAGAGCAGGGTGCTTTGGTGCCCTGGGTCCTAGAGATGCAGTGTATGTGCTTCACATTGGCACAGGGAACAAGCTGGGAGTCCAAACACCTTATAACTCTGGTTTTTTTTAATGTGGGCTAGGCCTAAGCAGCTGTATGTTATATGTTAATGTCATAGAAATGTAGTCTTGTAGTTCCTTTTTGCTAAATCAACTTGCTCAGGCCACCTATATGGGATTTTTTGGTTTTTTTTTTTTTGCATTGCGGTATATAAATTGCGTTCAAAATATGTAGTCTGAACATGCATTCCAACACTCTCAGCCAAGTTGATTCAAGTTGTTTGTTCTTTGAATATCATAGAAATTTTAGTATACATGTATATTTGCTAACACCTATTAACTTTGTAAAACCTAGGAATTTGATAAAGTCAACACGCAGAGAGTGCATCAGTTACTTTGGGAGATTGATGAACTGCTGTTTGAAGGAAAAGTGACCTCCCAAACAGAGAACCTGCAGGCAGAATGTGCAGATTGGGTTGAGCAATTTCCTCATATAAGGTAAGGAAATTCTTCCAAATACTAGTTTAAATCAGTTACCATTCTAATTTGAATTTTTGGGGTACTCTCTTATGGTTTGGGCCTCAGCAACACTTGTGCATTCAAATCTGTATCTTTGGGACTGAGCTGTGCCATAGGTGCTCAGTAAATCTGGGCAGTGGTGCTCTAGCAACTGATGCCCTTTATTTTGCTTAATAAAATGGTTGCAGGCAAAGGTGTGCAGAAATTATTTTATAGCATAATTTCACGTATATTTATTAGAGCTGCTTTCACCTTTTCTCTGTTCCTCTCTACAGTATGCATGTTGGAGTTTGTACATTTTCTGAACTTTAGCTGTAGCCTTAACATTCCATGTAAACATTTTTGATTAGCACTTTTACTCACACTGATGGATACTCGAGTTGGGTACGTGATGCCACAGCAGGCGTTATTGGTCTTCTGCATCCATTTTTAAATGTATCTTACAGAGTTTTTTGATAAGAAAGGAAGTGTGTTTACTTTTGTCTACCTTTAGGCCAATCTAACAAGTTTTACTATTTGCTCTTAAAATTTATAGACTAGAATCTCATTCTTGTGTTCAGCTTATCTTTAATGGCTTAAATACTAGCTGATGTTAAGGTAGTACGCAAGACTCTGGCCCCTCCCTGAGTTGCTTTTCAAAGCAGATGTACGGTGTGCTTTTGCATTGCCTACCATTTGCAGGTGTTTGTATTCTGGATCTTTGCACATGACTTAGGTTTTCATCTAAGATACTGCTTGTTCTCTCCATTTTATTCAGGGTTCTAGGAAAGCAGCTCCTAGTGCCAAAGGATGAAGGCTTTCAGCATTTTCAGAGCAGAAATGATGCCCATGTAGATACTGAGTGTATGCCTGGCTTCCGTGAATGTACTGGTAATACAAAAGAGTATGTTAATTTTTTAGTTTTCTTTTTGGTCTTCCCCCTTCAGAAACACATACAAATATTACTTTTGTATTACTGAAATGTGTCAGTATAATTAAATATGCACTTCCTCCTTTCTTTGAATGTTTAACTCTAATTTTCTTGATTTTTTTTTCAGGCTCTGCATCTCAGGCTCTAAACTGATCCCAACAGCATCTCCAATACATAAGTCATTGGATTCAAGTTCCACTAGGATTTCTGCTTCAGACTCAGCAATGTATTCCTTTCTGGAAGAAGAAATTTATGATGAGGATGGAAAAATAGAGGAATATCTTGCCTTTGACAACAAGGAACTGTAAATAACAGATATATGTATTTTTTAAGAATGTAATGAAAAATTATCAGTGACCTGAGTCAGGGTTCATAAACTGTGTTTCTCTTTTGTAAGATACAGTTCCTTCTGTCCCTGTGTTTGGTAGCACGGTGGTCAGAACACTCACTGGGCATGAAGGTTCCAGCAGCTAGGCTACTGGGTGGATGAAAGATCATAATGTGCTGTTTTCTAAAAGGCCTCTATAAGGGAAAACTTTGGTAGGACTAGCTGGGCACAAAGCACAGCCTTTTGTGCTAAGGCCATGTCTCAGAACAAAGACGTGGTTGGCGTGAAAACCTGAGGAACCAGACAGAGACCCTTTCAGTGCTCTTTTTGAAAGAGAAGGCTGGGGTTGCTGCCTTTCTGGGTAGTGTTTAGGTTTAAGAATACTCTCAGTAGTCTCCTCTCTTTGTTTTACCAAGTAAGCAAACTTAATTTGGGAGGGAGACTTATGTGAAGGTGTGTTTCTCTCTTTTGTCTCCTTCATATGCTTCTTGTTTAGTTCAATTCTGAAATACCTTGTTTTCCGTAACTAAAACATTAGGTTTTAGTTTAGTCCTGATGGGTTTAGTTTAGTCCTGACAGGAGAACTTCTTGGTCATTTTGTCAGTTGGAACCACTCAACCACATCTCACTTAACTGTAATTCTTACAGTTAAGAATTATGCAGTTTGGTTTGAGGAAGGAGTGGAGAAGTGACAGAGAAGAGAAAGGGAGGTAGTAGAAATCTGTAGGAATTTGGAATCATCCTTGTGATTGTAAAAAAAAAAAAAAAAAAAAAAAAAAAACATTCCTTAGAAAAAAATATGATGGAATTAAAAAAAGAAAAGAAAGCATTCCTTAGAAAAAGATATGATGGCATTAAAAAAAGAAAAAGGTAAAAAGGTTAAAACTTTCTTACTGGGAGGGTGTATTAGAAGACCAAGTTAGGAAATGTTGCTAAAATATGCTTCCCTAGATAGAGAGGAAACAGAAAAAAAAATTAGAAAGCATAACTGTCTTCACTGTAGTAGAGAGGAAGAAAGTATGTGTAAGGCTATGGGCTCTACTATTCTTGTCAGACTGCAGAAATACTTCAAAATTATTTAATCTTTGATCAATGGTGGAAACTTGCAGATGTGTGCAGGTACAGAGGGCATGCTAAGAAGGAAATTTTCTATGTGAGAATCCTCTTGACAAATACAACAGATGTTGCTCCCTATGTTATTTTAAAAAGCAGAGGATTTGGTCTCAAATGACTATGTGCCACATATAAAACTTTTTCCTAGATCTGCAGATCTTTCTGTTGTAATGCCCTGATGGGATTTTTAAAATTTTTCAACGGCAAGCAAATGAAAGAGAAATCACTGTATGTATTTGATAGGTTCTTTTCCCTTAGGTGAATTTGAGTTTGAATTTTCTGGTAATCTCCAGCTGACTGCCTTTTCTTCCATATGTGTGTTTCTGTATTGAAGGAGGGGGGGAAAAGTCAAACCCCATGGGAATTATTTTGAATTTATTTTCTTTATTAGTGAAGATGAGATTTGGGAACAAAAGAAAATGCATCTTTCTGAGAAGAGATGTAAGCGTGGCATTCCCCCTGTTTCTCCCAAAGCCTGTATCAAAGATGCTGTGGCTTCTGAAGTATTTGACCTTCTCTGGAGTAATGTCATTGGAATATTGGAGGAACTGATTAAAAAAAATTGGGAAACTAGTATCCCAGGTATTTGCTATTTTCATTTGAAAATACGGTATTTGTTGAATCTAATTCAGAAAAGTCATCCTCCCCTATCCCCTTAAATTAAGCAAATATTCCAAGCTTTAGTTAAGATAACCAGTGCTGTAGAACAGTAACATATGTAATGCCTTGCCATGAGAATGTGTGCACACACATGCACCTAATATAAAACTTTCAGATTTTCAGGGAGTTTTGTATAAGAGGTGTAAAAAGAAAAATACTGACTGAAATAGCTTCATTGCAAGAGAGCATGTTAAAAAAAATGAAAATATTAATCACTGGCTTGAGATGCAAATTGATGCTGTTGGTCATCATTAGTTAGGGGATCACTGACAATCTGAATCTGGAACCTAGGAATCAAACTCTCCTAGTCCTCATTGTTTAAGCTTCATTAATAAAAAAAACTCCTTGGGTAGTCAGATTGTTAAAGTGAGATAGACAGTCTTGCTGATGTGCAGGAGTTCATGAGTTTACTATAGGATGAAGAAAAAGTGATGCATGTAATTTTATTTTATGTTTTTGTATTCTAACAGACTGTAGCGAGGAAAAGGAGAAGCTAGGAAAATTAACTAGAAGTGAAAACCTACTTAGTGTGCATGTGTTGTCTTTGGAAGCTGAAGGAAATTTCAATTCTTTCAGTGTATTTTAAAAGGACAGAAGTAACAGAAAAATACCTGAGGGTGGGTTTTGGAAGTTACCTCAAATGTAAGGTACACTCAACCTCAAATATAAGAATACAACAAAATGAGAAATGGCAAAATTCTTCTGAATGCTTGCAGCATCAGAACACATCAGGTTTTACTGTAATTTAAAAGTTCTTTTTATACCACAGGTGGGTTGTTTAGCTCTCAGTATTACAGTTTAGGTAGGATCGTTTAGCAATATTATGATAGTTTTTCTCTTTTATATTTTTGAAGGTCATAAGCTTATAACAAATAACTAGTATTTCAACTAGGAAGGAAAAGAGTTTGGGTTTATCATAGAAATAAGATGGTAGAATATACCCAAAATGAAACAGTGTATAACTGCTGTCAGACAAGGCTAGTATCAATAGACTTTTTATTTAATATATATTTTTAATTTTTTTTTACTACTTAAAAAGATAAACGTCTGGGGATTTTTAGACATAATTTCAAAAGTCTTAGCCACATTTTCTTAAACACACACCTCAAAATCTACCTGTATAGGCCAGCTTGCTTGCCAGAGTCACAGACAAATGGAAGTGCTTTTGAAACCCATAATTTATGTTAGATTTTTAAATATCATGGAAACTTAAAGCTATATGAAAGTCTTTATTTACTGTGTAGTGTAATATTGTTTGAACCCCAACAAATGATGGTGGGTAAACATAGAAAATACTCCTTTTTCACTCTGCTTTTTTTGCTGTTGTGCAGAGTGTGACAAACAAATAGAAAAACTGAAAACTGTTACAGCAAAACTGCCGCATTTGCCAGTCATTCATATTACAACAGATGCTGGGAGCATTCCTCTTTCCAGAGGCTCTGAAGTACGAAGTGTATCTTTTGGGGCTCATTCTGTTTCATCACAGGTAAAAATAACACAAACCTTTCTGTCAAATGGTGTTCTTTTTTTCTTCAAGCCTTGGACAATCTTGATTGAAACTTGAAAAGGCTCTTTTTCTTTTTTTCCACTTTTTTTTTTCTTTATACCAATTAGGTGTACTTGAAGCCATCTAATTTAAAATGGGATTAATTAAATGTTCATTTTTCGTTTATTGTGACTTGTTTTTCCTTGGTGGTCCTTAAAGGTGCAATTTATCACTAAGGTATTTCTGCCATTGATTTGCAAAGTCTTGCTAAATTCTATTCTGTCCTTAAAAACTAATTTTGCTTTTATTGTGGTCCAGTCATTTCTTCATGGTAGAATTCAGAAGACAAACTGGGATGTGAAGTTGCAACTTGAAGTGCTTTACTCACAACCCTGCGAGTTTCAGACTCTCTCATTCCTTTTCTTTTCCTTTGCCTCTTGTGAAAAGGGATTCTGCAGTACATCCACCAGCACACTGGCAGCAGGCCTTACCTGTCTTTGTGGAAGCTCATGCTTATATTGAGAAAATGTCCTATTTTGTCCTGCTTGCTGTCTTCTCCCTCTGTTTCCTGATTCCTGTTTTGCACATTTGTTTCCTTTTTCAGCCACTGCTTCTGTTTGGTTTTTTTTCCTCTGTCTTTCTCTATTGAGTTCAAGTGACTTTATTCTCTTCCATTGGCTCTTTTTCCATGCTTGCTAAACAGTGAGATAAGAAACACAGAAAAGATAGCACAGGAGTGTTGGTTTTCCCCAGTGGTGTGCTTTTTCTGTAGTGGTCCCAGCAGCCAGAAGAAGTAAAATACTTTGATAAATCATGCCCCTGTGCTGAGAGAAAATGGAAAGTTTGAAGAATCAAACTCTGGCTTCAGCTGAAACTTATATTGTAAATTGAATTGCAATTCAGTAACTAAATTATACAAGTTGTGTTTATAAAAATCTGTTTAAGATAAGCAAAAGAAAAAAGGATAGCTGCCCCATCTGCTCCTGAGAATTGTACTGAACCATCTTAAAAGGAACTTTAGTAAAAAGTGACTAAAATACCTGTGTGCTTTTTGAGGTCTGCCTTCTAAAAAAGTAAAGGCTAACACATAGTTGTTGCTTTTAATAGGGTCACCGTTTCTCCAGCAACCTTTGTAGTGATTTGAATGGTGTGATGACAATTCAAGCAAAACCACTCCAACAGAGGCATGCTGCCACAGCAGAAAAAATACAGTAGGTGCTGATATTGACATTTTAAAAATGTGACATAATTCACATTATGTAAAAAATGTTTTGCGGTTGAAAAAAGGCAGTAAAAAGGCAGTGATCTTGTTTATGTGTGTCCTGGTATCACTGATATGATAGTGATTTGCAGAGGTTGAAATGATGCGCTGTTAAATCCTTGTTTTTCTTGACCCTAATTCCTTATTTATTTCTCTTTCCCTAGGAATGAGCAAGAAGACAAACAGCGTAGCATTACCTCCAGCACTCCCAATTCAGCACATGCTAGGCTGGGGAGAATTTCTGATAACAGTGTTCTCTCATTGTCTCCAGCACTGCTGGCATCTTCTAGGAAGTTACCAAGGTTACCTTCTCTCACCTCTGACCAACCCTGCTCAGAAGTTCCTAATATGTACAACGATGAAATCCGTAAAGGGACGAAATTGTGAGTTTTTCATTTTATTCTTTTCTTTTCTCAGAATGTTACTGAAATTTCGCCACTGAAGGATTTGCAAAATACTTGTGAACTAACCCACAATTTATTATTAATTGTAGAATTCAGAGGGAAAATGAAAGCAAGCAGAGCCACGATTTTTGTAGGAAAGGCATTGTTTTTATTTTTTTATTGCTGTAATAGGTGCTGTTACTTTCTGTAGCTGAGCTTTATAAAGAAATGTACTACTTAAGAATTTTATATTACTTCAATGAAGAAGTCTGTAATGTGAATTTTTCTAAAAGAAGAACCCTTAAAATTCTGTAGGGTTGGCACCCGGGATCGTTTTTCTTCTGCTCGTGCACCTGCAACCCGGAACAAGTTACCACCCATAAACTCTGAGGCTGTTGAACAGTATGTTTCAGTACCTCGAATGCAACAGAACTCTGTAAGTTGTGTTCATTTTTTACTGGTGAAGAACTTCAAGATCATCTGGTCCAAATTACTTTATGTCACTGGTTGACATGAGTAATTTTACAGCTTGTGTTGCTTTCTATTAAATACATAGATTTATCAAGGTAATGTGTGTTACATTGGGCTACGATTACAATGCAAGAGGAGGCAGTTTAAAACCTCAGGTCACAGACAGATCATAGTGGAAAAACTTCTCTGACAACAGAAAAATCTGATTAAAAGAAAAGATAAAAAGAACCAACCAACAAGATAGTAACCTTGCACTTCTATGCATCTGGATTTAAATAACTCTTTTCAGTGTTTTATTCACTAGCATTAGGTTATAAGAAATAGAAAATTATGCTGACTGAAGTAGAAAAGGATACCAACTGAAAATACCAGATCTTATATTGGCCTATTTTTGAAGGCTGGGGAAGTAATGAGTCAGCACAATGAAAGCAAATTCAACATGCCAACATAGAAACAGTCTCACACCTGTTTAAAAAGTAGGCAAATCCTTAAATTGGTGCTTTTGGTTTTTGAAAACATACTTTTCTTTTCTTCTTGTGAACTTTTGTATGTCAACAGAAAAAAAAATTAATTCATTCAGTTGCTGCATTGTCTTAATGCTCTTTTTAATTCTCTTAGCATCAAGAACGATATGCTCATAGCAGAGTGTCAAGTGCAGTGGCTGGCAGGACAGAGAAACAGCCACTCAGAGAAAGAACTGTTACTGTTGATCAATTTTCAAGGCCCAACACAACTCATACATTCAGGATATGTTACAGCGTAAGTGGAGACATGGAAGAGGAAAGAGGTTTTCATTCATACCTGCTGTTGGTCTACAGAAGGTCTCATTTCTGGGTCTCTTCTGACTTTTGATGTACAGGGATTCCTGCTACCTCTAGAGAGGAGGTTGTTAAAAGTCTTGGGGAGGGTGTGGGACTATTGTATGAGGAAGAATTTTTTTCAGGTCTAATGCATCAGTTTTCCTTTGAGGGTGTCTGTGTGCTGGAAGTGTTCAGTTCTAGTGCTGGTTGGAGCTTTGTACTTTGGTGGGATCCAGTCTGCTGGACTAAACCATAAAAAACCATAATCAAACCATTTCAGTAGATAAGTGTATCACACTAGCTAAGAGTATATCTTTCCTTTTTTACAGAGAGACACACCTCAGAAGAAGTCACTGACTCCCACAGATTTTGCTAACCACAGGAGGACGGGTCAAGGATTTTTGATAACAGGTAGGCAAAGTCCGAATCACTTGGAAGGTAAAAGGCCAACAAAACCTGTTAACCCATCATACCATCAAAAGTGTAGTGGCTAGGGAGAGCCATCTCAGCATAAAGAAGAACGGGTTTTCTTGGCAGGATCTTTTGAGTTTGGTTTTGAAGTTTCTTCTCACTTCTGAGGTAGCCCTAACTCTTAAGGGTAGGAATCCTGTGAAGCTTCTTTTTCTTGTTATGACATGGGAGGAAAAGAAATCTCATCTCATCTCATCTCATCTCATCATCTCATCTCACTTTTTTTTTTTTAGTATTTTGATATATTTACAACTACAGCAAGAGTGTGTGGTGTACAGGCTAGATATTTTTGCAGTTGCTAGACTAGTAAGACAATTGCATGCTTGTGAACTGCTCATGACAAATTTTATTTTAGCTGTGAAATTAATAAACTGTTTGTGTGAAGAAAAAGTAGATTTGAAAATGTGCATTTTTAACAAAAATATAAGGCTCTTAAAAAAAAAAAACATCAGTATTGATTTGCAGCTCTGTCTTGAATTTACAACACCAAAAAAGAGAGCAACCCTATGTGGCTCATTTTGTTCCATATTTACAATAAAGCTGACTAACTAGTTCCTGATGTATTTGAGTCCTTATAGGTAACCTTGTTTGGAAGTTCCTTGGATTTAAATAATTATATAATTGACACAATTATATAACAGGTGATGTAAGAATAAGGGCAGGTTAGCAAACACTGATCTGAGCACATTTGTGAAAGTAACTCATATATCATCTTGGAATGTTTTTTGGAAAATTCAACGATTAACAGTGTTTTCTACTTTCCAGGTTCACAGAATTACTCCAAATCCTTTCAGAGAAACCCTCCAGCTTCAAGGAAGAGATTTCAGATTGCTTCTTAACCTGTTTTAGGAAGAAATAGAAACCCTCAGCACTGAATGAAAGACTGAAGCACTAAATTTGCCACTTAGCATCTTGTGTAACAGAGAAGGTGTGCATTATGCTGGTGTCTGCTGAGCCTTGCAATCCTCAGGATGCCTGTGTTACCTTCTTTTAAAATTATTTGATCAGAGGTTAGATTAAAAACTGGAGCAAAATGAAATAAATGTTTGAGGTGTCTGCTCTGTTTGCTGTATCAAGAGACTGTGGCTGCACTTTCTTCTCAGGCATTCCTCCTTTTTCTGCCTTTCCTAGGGAATTATTTTTCTACCTATCAACTAAGATACGTTTAGAACATAAAGTGCTGTTCCCACTTTATTTGTTTCCTTAAAGATGTTCTAGTCTATCTAAATATCATTCATATATAAAATTTATACTTTTAAACAGGAGTTTGCTATACTTCCCCTTTAACTGCTGGTTTAACATTTCTTCATTTTTCAGTCTGCTTATTATTATAATAATATTTGATCTCTTACAAGTACTACCTGTACCTACTTTTTCTTCTTCCTTTAAATCTTTTGAAATCTCATTCATTGCTTTTATTTATGCTATTCTCATCATGATTAACTATGAGAACTGCTGGGATGAACTTTGTTTACAGCAAGTAATGTTTTCCCTGTCAAGCCAAACATGTTTATAGATGCTGAGCAATTGAACCAGCATGCTGACAACTCACTGGTCATCTTACATCCTGATAAACGTTATAGACTCCTTCCAGGTTGGAGGGGACCTCAAGGATCATCTGGTCCCTGTTGGCAAAAGCACAGTCTGGACAAGATGGCCTATCACCCTGTCCAGCTGAATCTTACATGTCCAGTGTTGGGGAATCCACCACTTCTCACATAATGGAGAGATTATTCCAATGGCTGATTATTCTCATTGTGGAAACTTTTCCTCTTGTGTCTGGTTGGACTTCCCAGGCATAACTTGCACACATCACTACTCACTTTTCCATAAGACTCATTATGAAAAGGGAATCTCCATCTTCTTAGTAGCCACCCTTTAAATACAGGAATATGGTGATAAGGTGTGCCTAAGCTTCTTTTCTCCAAGCTAGGCAAGTCCAATTTTCTCAGCTTTTCCTCACAGGACAGGCTACCCAGTCCTTTGGCCATCTTTGTTGCCCTTTACTGCACCTTCTCCACCCTGTCCACATCTTTCTTGTATAACAGGGACCAAAACTAAGCACAGCATTCCAGGTATGGCCAGACCAGAACTGAGTAGAGTGGGATAGTGACTTTATATCTCCTGATGTTGATGCAGCCGAGTCTCATATTGGCTTTCTTTGCTGCAGCAGCAAACTGTTCGCTCACACTGAGCTGCTTGCCCACCAGGACCCCCAGGTCCCTTTCCATAGAGCTGCTCCCTAGCCAGGTAGATCCCCAGCCTGTGCTGCTCTCCTGGATTATGTTTTAACATGCGCAAGACCTTACATTTGTCCTTTTTGAACTTCCTAAGGTTCTTGTCAGCCTAATTTTTCAGCCAGTCCAGGTCTTCCTGCAGGGTGTCTCTCCCTTCCAAAGTGTCCTCTGCCTCACTCAGTTTGGCATCACTGACAAACTTCATCCGGGCACACTTGATCCCATTATCCAAACCACTGATGAGGATACTAAACAAGGTTGGGCCCAGTATCGTTCCCTGGGGGACTCCACTTGTGACAGTTGCCAGTGTGAAAGGGAGCAATTTACCACCACCCCCCAGGTGTGGCTGGTCAGCCAATTCCCCACCCACTGCCTGGATCACACATCCACACCATCACATACACAGTTCTGTAGGAGGAGGCTGTGGGAAACCACATCAAAAGCCTTGGAGATATCCAGGTGTAGATAACGTTCACCGCTTGCCCCACATCAACCAAGGAGGTTCCTTTGTCATAAGAGGCAGTCAGGTTTGTCAGGCACAATTTGTCCTTGGTCAGTCTGTCCTGGCTTTTCCTAATCATGGGCTTCATTTGACTTGTAACAGCCCCCAGGAAAATTTGTTCCATAGGTTTCCCAGGGACTGAAGTAAGACTGATGGACCTATAATTTTCTGGATCCTCTCTTAAGTCCCTCTTGGAGATAGGAGTGACATTAGCCTTCTTTCAGTCTTCTCGGATGTCCCCCAAATTCCACAACTCAAAGATTATGGAGAGTGGCCTCCCAGCTATATCAGCCACCTGTCCTTGGTTGGATACTGCCAGAGCCCATCAGTCTGTAGAGGTCAAGCTCCTGTAATAGCTCACATACCACCTCTTCCTTCACAGATGGTGGGTCTGTGTTTGCATCAGCCAGGATTTTTGTTCCCAAGGCATCGTGCTGTTGAAAGGACATGGGTGAAGAAAGTGTTGGGTACCTCTGCCTTTTCAGCCTTGTTGGGGACTAATTTATCTCTCCTGTTAAACAGCAGGCAAATACTTTCCTTCTGTCTCTGCTTGTTTACATGCCTGTTTACATGCGGGCATAGAATTTATTTTCATCCTAGTAGCTGGCACAGTGCTGTGTTTTAAATTGGTATGAGAATAATGTTGATTACACCCTAATGTTTTAGTTCTTGCTGAGTTGTGTTTGCCCTAGATCAAAGACTTTTCAGTGTCCCATACACTGCCAGTGAGAAGGTCCACAAGAAGCTGTGACTGAACATGGCCAGGACAGCTGCCCCCAACTGGTCAAAGGGATAGTCCATACCACAGGCAGCCCTGCTCAGTATATGAACTGGGAGGGGCCCATTGCTGCTCAAGGGTGGACTGGGGTCAGTAAGCAATTGTTTTGTGCAGTTGCTTGTGTTTCTTGGGTTTTACTCCTCTCTTTTCTTTTCCTATTTTCATTTTACTTTACTATATTTCAATCATTAAGCTTTTCTTATTTTAACCCATGGGTTTTATCTTTGTTCTGATACTCCTCTCTGTCCCACCAGGGTGGGGTGTATGCATGGTATTTCATCATGGTCTGGGGCTAAACCAGCGTAGTACCTGAAGGGCTCTTTCTGGTAGTTTTTGATATTTCTGATCAATTTCTATTTGAGCTGAACTTTTGCTTTTCTAACTGCATCTCTGCACACCCTCTCAATGCCCTTGCGCTTACTTGGACGTAATCCTGAAGCCCAGAAGAAGGTTCACAGAGAACTAACTGGACGACGTGTTTGGTAAGTTTTCCATTCCTTTATCAAGATTGAAGAAGTGGAGATAGGAATGTACCATGTGGCCGTTCTAGGGTTTTAAGTGGCTAGAGGTGGTTGGGATGGGTGCTGGAATGTCTGCAGGATAGAGTACTGAGAAGGTTTCCCAAGTAAAGGGTAGGGTTTTTCTCTTTTTTTTTTTCCTGTGGTGAAGCAGTTATAGACAGCCACTTATTTATTGTTTTGATCCTTTTCCCTTTCCCTTTCCTCCTCAGGAGCATATCAAGAATTGAATGGCACGAATATTCTTGTTATAATTTATGCCCTACTGAAATTTTCTGTGACCTGGAGAAGTGTAGTCCTGAGCAATTCTTCCCTGAACACTGTTTTCCCGCACTGGTTTCCACATATTTAATGTTGTTGATAGCTTGCATGCATCCATCACTTTGGAACTGACATTTCTGGTCTCACAGGGGGGTGATGTGAAGGACATTTCACCCCTATTTTCCCTTTCAGTCTTGTGATTTTTTCATGGTAGGATTTTCAGCTAAGTGTAGGTGTCATGGTGTCAGCAGCAGGGCTGCTGCTGTGGTGGCCTCTCTGAGAAAAGGCTGGAGAGGAGAACACAGTTCCTGCTGGCTCCACACTGCATCCACGGCAGGACATAGCTGAGCAGTGCACCTCTGTGAAAAAGTATTCACAAGTGTACAAAAAAATGCTAAACAGACAGCGGAGTTGGAGTGGGGGAGCGGGGGGGATGTGGTGAAGGGAGAGGAAACAGCAGTGCAAACACCAAGATCAGTGAAGGAGAAGGAGGCAGTGCTCCAGGCTCCAGAGCACAGATTCCTCAGCAGCCTGTGGAGAAACCCGCAGCTGGAGAAGGAGAAAAGTGTGAGGAGGGAGCACTAGAGAGGACCTTTCATCTCTGTTTCTAACTTCCTCATTATCTGTTTTTAATTTTCTATATATTAAATTGAATTTCTGATGTTAAGTCTGTTTTGCCCATGAGGGTAACCAATATCAATCTTCCAGTCTTTATTTTGACCCATAAGCTTTTGCGTCCTGTTGAGGGAGGGGAGTGAATGGGTGGGTGTCTGACTGCTTGCCAAGGCTAACCCACCACAGCTTCTAACAGGCTGTACATGTATGACTGTGTCACGTGCAGGCACAGCAAGTGTGGACAAAGAACCTCCTAGAGAAAATACTGATACCAAATCTTCCATGCTGCAAGAATGCAGGTAGCAGATTTGCAGTGCTGTGCTTCTGTGACCTACAAGTTTTCCCTGATCTTAAACTGCCCTGTTTATTCATTCTTCATGACCTCTGGCTCACTTCAGTAGTGTGTTGCATGCTGCTAAATGCTTTCTTTAAACTTGCTGGGGTTTAGCAAGGAGGAGGCCGTGTAGAATCTAGCCAAATTACAGAGAAGTGGGCGGAATCTTCACTTGTGACCTTGGATGAGTTGTGATCATCCAGCTTGGGAGTGTGTGTTTTCCTTGACACATTGATGAATAGATGTAAGTGTGGTGCTTTGGTAGCTACTTAGTGTTAATGTCTATTATTATGACAACATCACTGATGCCTTATCAGAATTGCTTTACAACAGTACTCTCTGTTCTGGGGCATGAGTGATGGTCTCTGTTATTGTAAGACATCTTGTTATCCTGGTAGGGAAGATTATGGTTTCTTAGGAAGCAGGCTTTTGTATTCTGTTGGAGATAATTCATTCGTGCAAACCGTTTTGTAGTGAAGGATGCCAAATGATGGCTGTGGAACAAAGCAGTTGTTGCTGTACAGCGAACACTAGGTTGCAGAAACCAAGCAAGGTATGCTTGATGGAGGTAGCATCAAAGCAATCGGTCTGTCTCTGAAAAACAGCTGTGGTCTCTGTCTCACAAATGCTGTTAATCTCCTTTACCTGTGTGATAAAAGGTCCACAGAAGGATTTTAAGATGGAGTCTTCCTCAGGATTTGTTCCTGGAAACTTAGATTTTGGGCATGAAACTGTAGTAGCCTAGTTTGGGCCTGAAATTTAGTATCAGGCCCTAAAACTCCTCTCTGAGGACTGGGGAGATCTTTGAGCTCTCCTGCTGTCGAGCTGATAACATATTTTGAAATGGAGATATACTGTGTTATATTTTTTTTGTGTAGGTGACGGCTGTTGTGGACTACAAATAGCCTGTTTTTTTCAGAGTAGCTTTCTGCATAAAGGTTAACCATGTTGTGATGGTGTGTGTTTAGAAAGAGAGAAGTTCTTGCTAAGAAAAGCCTTTCTTAAGAAAAAAAGTTTTTCAGAATGAGTTGCATACTTCTCTATTGTCCTTCTGTTGTATCAGATCCACTTTAGCCTTGCTTTGCTTTGTTTTTGGTAATTTTTTTTTTCTTGCTGTTAATGATGATTTTATTAGTTTTTCTTACTGGAGAGTCTAAGCTGCATTCTAGGGACCAGCAGAAGCCTGTCTTGTCATTGTGTCTCTTGGCTGACACAGCTGCCTAACATGTTGTGTATCTTCTGTAAGCACAGGCAGATAGGCTTCCACTTGGGCGAGAGACGGAATAAAAGCGGGTTTTCGCTGTTACGAGCATTTATAAAAGCAAAGATTCACTAACCAGTGGAGTGCTCACAGAAATCCAATACTGAACAAATAGCTCTCTGGGCAAAAAGGAAATGCTAATCACTATCTGGTAGAAAACTAATTTCCTAGAGAACGTCCTCCAAAGTTTGTTATGATTCCAAGTCTTGGTGACATAATTAGGCCTCAAAGATGCTAGACCTCTCATTTCTTCTTTCTTGGGTATATATCTTTTATGTCTCATTCCAGTGTTTCTGCTGCCTTTTATTAACATTATCACCATTGCCAGCTGCTGGCAGGATGTTGCAATGTTTGTTTTGCAGTGTTCCCTACTGCTTTCCCAATGGTTTTTCACCTTCTCCTTGGTGTCTCACCAGTGTTTTTGGGTTTTGGTGTTTATTTTTTTTCCTGTAGAAGAGTAATCAGCAGTTAGAAGTAGAGATTTTTGTCTCAGAATCACATATAGTTGCTTTGTCTAATTATTGCTCCAACGAAGGCAACAAACTGCAAGAATTTTTGTAAATATGAGAGTGTAATTTTTCAGCTTTTCATGTAATTTTTCATGTAATTTTCATGTAATTTTTCATGCTTTTTTACCATGTTAAAAAGACAAAAGGTGAGTCTCTTCTTCCTGCATGCTTGCTTCCTTCCTAGGATGTCACGTGAACAAAAGAGGGGACTGACGGTTGTGTAACTTGCCTATGTGTTTGCATGACTGGGTATATGTCTGCTGCCTTCTGTCACAAACCATTACAAACAGCAAGAGTAGCAAAGTTCATTTCCAGCTGTTTACTGTGCAGAAAGATATAACAGTCAGCATTTATGATAAAGTCTCTGATGGGAGATTGCAGTAACAAAGTGCCAAAATTTAACCCCCTTGATGCCAAGGGTCACAGAAACCTCACTTCTGATGTTCTGAGCTTTCTGTTTGTGTTTTTTATCTTAGTTGTTTTGTTTATGCTGTTGGTTGATTTACTAAAAATGCTCGTACAGCCAGTGCAGTCATTTTGGGTATGAAGCAAGCAGGATAAATATGACTGTGGCCATAAATACCGTTTGTGCTTTATTCAGGGGGTGAAGTTTTGTGAATTGGCTATGAACCGTGCTGCCTCTGCCAAAATTCAGTTTGACCAAAAGGTTTCTGAGCACCCGCTTTAAGAAACAGATGCTCAGTAGCCCTGCAGCAGTGAGAATAGACCCTGGATCCTCCCGAGGCAGGAAGGGCAGCAGTGTCTATGGTGGGTTTGGTACTGTGTCTACCCAAGCATTTTGCAAGTTGGGGCACAGGTGCTGGTGCTGCCACTGGCACCCTTCAGCCTGTGCCTGAGCATTCAACAGTGAGATCACTCAAGGCCATTTGAGGTGAGAAGCATCAGTGTGCTTTGCAGTGCTGCTGTTGATCAGGGGTCTGTATGGGCTCTGGTTTTTGTAACCCCTTGAAGCCACCAACCCAGCTGAAAAAAGGTATTCTCTGTCTGGTCCTTCAGTCATCGTGTTGGACAACACTGGAGCAGTTCTCAATGGCAAAATGGTGTTAAGCACCAGAAAATAGGTTGAGAAAGATGATATTTAGAAAACCCATCTATCCCAAATCAGCAAAAATGTGTTTTTTCTCTAGATAGTACTTTGTCTTTTCCTTCTGAGGTGTGCAAGGAAGGTTCTCACTCCTCACTTGGCTTGAGCTGCCTAACATGTTGTGTATCTTCTGTAAGCACAGGCAGATAGGCTTCCACTTGGGCAAGAGACGGAATAAAAGCGTGTTTTCGCTGTTATGAGCATTGAGCCAAGTGAGGGCAGGAGAATAGCACTGTTCCCTCTGGCTGGCCTGACATCAAGGAATGCTAGAAGGCAGCCTCTCCATGTGAGTGGTTTTTGACTCTGTGTATTTTCCTGGCGAGAAGCTACGCCAGTGGCCTGTGTGGAAGCTCCGCCTCCTGCTCTTTCTTGCCAACTTTTCTGCGCACTTGGCTTACTGCAACTGCAGTGCCGGGTACGGGCAGCGCCAGCTCTGCAGCAGGGATCAAGGCTCAGAGCAGGAGGCTGAAAGGCGATGATGGAGGTCCTGGAAGTATTCTCAGGGAGACCCCAGCTGCTGCCCTGGGGAGCTGGGATCATTGCTTTGCTCTTGACAGTTGTGACTGTGTGCTCCCTGCCCTCCCTGATGGAATACTGGAGGCGATGGCAGATGTTGAACCCGATCCCGGGCATCAGCCCCTGCTATCCTGTGATGGGAAATGCCATGCTCTTAGAGCGGACAGGAGAAGGTAATGCCAGCTTACACTGTAGCCCAGCTCTGAGGTCCCTGCACTGCCTGGGGTTTGCTGGAGGAGCCAGTGGTGGTGAGGTGCTTGTGTGGCTGAGCTGTGGCTGGCTGGGGAAGGGGAGTGGGGTGTCAGAAGGTATGCTGCTGTCTTTAGGTCTCTCTGGGCCTGTGGGCAATCTGCAGAGGGGAACAGTGTGAGGAGTGGGAAGTGAAGAGGAAAGGAGAGGAACTGCATAAATGTAGCACTATTATCGGTCTCAAGGATTAACTAGTGGTTAAATCTGACAGCAGCAGCTGCTGCTGGGCTCAGACTGTTGGTAGGGTGGAGCATGAATACTGTGGAATCTGTTTTTGCAAGAGGGAGGCGTCCTGGGAGCTCTTGCAGGAAATGCTGTTTCACAAAGTTAAACACTCTGTCCTCATGTCTGCTGTGATCCAAACAAAACTTGAAACAATTACCTTCCCCCAAGCGAGCATGTGCAAGGGACTTTAGCGTGCCAAGTTGCTTTTACCCAGGCTCACTTTCCAAATCATCTGTGACTCACGTTTATGTGTTAGATGAAAAAGAACTTGCTGAGTACTTAGAGTACATCCCTCAAAGGCAAATCTTTTTGTTCTTGCACTGATTAATGGGACCTTCTTTTTGCCAGGTGCTTGAGAGAACACGAATGTGCTAGATGTTCCCTTTCCATTTGGTACTCATTTTTTTAATAGGAGCATATTTCTTAAGGAGTTTCTTGTACAAAAGCGTTGCTGGGTCTTCTGTCAGTGGCCCACACTCTTGTGTGTGTGTTTGTGACGCCTGTGTATGCCAGTTCTGGTCTGTGCATGTGTTGCTGGCTGTGCTGCAGTGTATGCTGCCAGAAAAGAGACTAATGGGCCGTGAGAGCATGGTGGAGTCAAGTACATGGGTACAGCATTGGAACCCAAATTGCCCATTGCTGACCTGTGCTGAGACACAGTGCCTCTGTTCACAAGGCACACTGTCATATCTTTCCTCTGGATCCAGTCCCCTATCTAAGTACAAATATGAGAGATCTGTGGTGGATGTGAGGGCAAGCAGCTTTCTACAAAGCTGACTTTGAGGAAGCAGTAGGAGGATCATAGGATATTCATATGAGCTGGACTGAGAGATGAATCTTTTTCTTTTTTCTTCCGTTCTTATCGTTGTTTTAAAAAATCATCTTAAAAAAAACCAAACCAAACCAGAACACTGCTTCTATCTCCAGAAAGCACAAAAACTCTGATTTCTAGTCTCTAATCTCATTTGTTAGCAGGAATCACATAGCTCCCATATTCAGCCATCTTTGTTCTTGTTTATTTATGAAAAAATCAGTGAAGTTTGCGGTTTGTAATCCTTTTCATTAAAAATATGACCAAAAAAATCTTTTTAAAAGGGTAAGGTTTTATAGCAGAAAGGAAAATAACTTTTCCCATGATGGGGATTTTATTTGTTGGTATTGGTAGACAATTACTGGAAAATGTGCTATTTTAACCATGGCAATGTTAGGAAAAATATTTTAAAAATAGCAAAATAGTTGACATTCTTAATTGTATTAGAAGAGGTGTCATTAGAACTTTTCCTAAGACTAGGGAAAGCCGTATTTGTGTATCTATTAGGTATCTTTTTGTTTCTTTTCCTTATTGGGTATCTTTTTGTTTCTTTTCCTTTCTTTTCTTTTCTTTGATTTGGGGACCTTTGAATTTTCAACTCTGCAGAGGCTTGCAAAGGTGTCATTTGTTGTTTAAGCTTGTTTCTGAAAGGGCAAAGAAGTGTTTCATCCTTGAGCATTCTGAGAGTGGCCCCCACCTCTAATATTGCAGAATGAACCTGAATGTCCCCTGTCATGAGATAGTATCAAAGGCCTTTTTGAATCAAATCAAACACCATCTATTGCTCTTTCCTTGCCAGCAGATTCAGCTATCTCCCATGCTTTCTGTATAGCTAGACTGACAAGATATGGGCTGGGTAAGTGTATAATAATGTGAGAGAAGAATTTGCTGGGTTACTGAGCTCAGTGGTATGAAGTCCAACTGGCAGCTGGACAGCAGTGGTATCCCTCAGGTTGATCTGTGGCATAAATGATGCTGTGAGTCTGTCCCCTAAAAGATTAGGACACCTGAATTGTAAAATCCACATTTGCAAAATATGCTGCTTGGTCATAGCAGCAGGTTAAAACTGCAATGAAATCAAAATTGCAAGGCATATGGTGTAAAAGAGTTCATTACAGAAGCCTTGCTTATTTTGTAAACCCCCCTTGTTGAAATTCTACTCCAATTTTCTATTCCAGGTTTTTTTAAACAGCTACAGGTTTATGCTGAAGAGTTTAGAAGTTGGCCATTGTTCAAACTTTGGATAGGACCATTGCCTGTCATGATTTTGTATCACCCTGACAGTGTGGAGGTGAGTGTGCTGGTCTCCTCTCTATTCTACTGTCATGCAGAGCAGTGTCCAAGCTGTTAGTTTCTATTAACATAATTTTTGTTAAAAAGGGCTTGGACTGATTTGCTTTGGGATGGTCCTCTGAGTTAGTGCTAAAGAAAGGCATAGAGCAAAGGAATATAAAAAGGCCTTGTCAGAGGGGATTGGGGAGGATACTGAAGATGCCCAGCAAATGAAAGCACCAGAGAAGCATCTCCTTTAGCTTTGTTTTCACATGTGGGAAAGCTTCTGCTCCCAAGATCAGACCAAACAAGCAGATAATAGGGAAGATGGGACCACTTGAAATAAGGATAGAACATCATGAAATTTGGTTGCAATGCTTGTGTCTCTTTGACAGACTTCTGCTTTAGAACTTGGTGGGTCTGTTTTGATGCCATGAAATATAGTCATTAGTTTTGCTGCTGACAGTGATTGTCCTTGCACTAGGAAGACAGTATTGTTTTCTGTTGTTTATTGAAGAAATAGTGAAGAAATCTCTCTCCATCTAACAGGTGATGTTTTTTCCCCTCTGTTTATTTTTCTGACAGGTTATTCTGAGCAGTTCAAAACATATAGAAAAATCATACCTGTATGATTTCCTGCATCCATGGCTGGGCACTGGACTTCTGACAAGGTATAATGTACAATGAAATGCAGGTGCACTGCTGTCTTTTTGAAATTTTCAGGGTATATGATAGGAAGAGGTCTTGGTGGCAGGAATTCTGTGTGTATTTCTGAACAAATAGATCATGTGCACTGCTTATCTCAGCTGGGCATGCTGCAGACCAGTAGGATGGGCCTGAGGGTTGGTGATGCTTTGGGGTAGGATCAGTGAGTGCACCCTTTCCTTCATTTCATTCATGAAATGGAGGATCATGAGAAGTGAGCCTGAGTAAGGGCGTAAGTCAGGAGTGGAGAGAGAGAGAAGCAATGGTGTAAGGGTTTGGTATCCTCCAGGCTTGGAAGGGTAAAGGAAGGATTGGTCTGGATGATGCAGATATTCAAGTCAGAGCAAGGTGAGTGTGGAGTGGCTTTGGTACCTTTGAGCCTCTTCTGAATTTTTGCAAAGGGGTCAAGGTCCCTGTGTTAGTAGTAAAGCTCTGTTGCTTGTTTGGAGCCCTCAGAGGTGGACTCCTCATGCTTTATGATGGGACCATGGTATTGTAAAAGCCAGCTGTGATCATGCGGTGTGGGAAGTGCAAGTTCCTGTGAGAGGATGAGGCACACGTTCCATCCTGAGTTTTGTTCATGGCCTTTAGGAAGGTAGTAAGTAATCAGCAGCAATGTGCAGAGGTGAGGTCCGTGGGCGTCAGGCATGGTTGTTTTGTCTTCCATAGACTTACAAATGTATTTCGGCTTCCTTGTGCTTGCAAAAACATAGTGGAGGAGAATGTTCCAGTCTCTGCTGATTAGGAGCAGCAGTGGCAGACAGCAAGCAGATAAGCTGGCCCGTGGAGTGCCTCAATGGCAAGTTAACAGGGGCAGTGGTGTGATGGTTTTACCGGGTAAGCAGAAGTGCCAGCTGTGTGCCTGTGGGGCAAGCAATTTAGAAAAAGTAAACAAGGACCCCAAGGCAGCTGGTGTCACTCACTGTGGCTCCATGCTTGTCACTGGCATGTGGGAAGTGATTGCTTGTCTCCAGGGAAGTAGATTTTAGCCAGGCCTTGAGGCAGTCATTTTCATGATTTCCCTGGGCCTTGTTCTCTGCAGGCCTCATTTCATGGTCAGCGAATGAAGACAAGCACAACTACTGATTCAGAGAGATAGTGGGGTGGGTTGAGGCCTTGATGCTGAACAGCTGTTTTGGCCTCTGGCTGGCTTCTGCTTGGTTCCTCTGAGCCTGTGCACTGACAAACAAGGATGTATTGTCTGGAGGCTTGTTGGCATCTTTGCTTGTTGAGACCAGCTGGATAAATGGTGGCTTCTGCTTCCAAGAGATCTGGAGCAAGAAATATTTACATTTCCTCCTTCAATGGAGTGCTATGAACAGGTTGAGACATCTACAGTCTGTCGACCTCTTCTAGGCTGCAGTATTGACTGTGTATTTCCTGTAATGATGAAGGTTTTATTTTTAACTTGGAGTTTTTTAGCCTTCCTTCTCTTCATTAATTTTAAAGCACTGGAGACAAGTGGCGGTCACGGAGGAAGATGATAACTCCCACATTCCACTTCGCAATCTTGAATGACTTTCTAGAGGTCATGAATGAACAAGGAAATATTTTGGTGAAGAAACTTGAGAAGCATGTTGACAAGGAACCATTTGATGTCTTTATGGACATCACTCTGTGTGCCCTTGATATCATCTGTGGTAAGTCCTGTTCAGTTATTGTGGTGGGACTGTGAATGATGCAGAAGACCAGGAGTTCAGCTGTGCCAGCTGGTGTAAGATGATTGAAGAGGAATGTCCCTGCATGTTTTCTAAATGCATTTCCATCCTTCCCAACCTTTTCCCCAGGGTTTATTAAGTGCATCTGAGCAGGTGAGTTTGTAGGACTGGCAGGACAGAGGTAGCAGTCTGAAGTGAGGTTGTCTTGAGGAGCAGGATTCCTGGGTATAGAAATACAAAGAAAGCTCATTCCCTGCAAGGGGATATGTGTATTCCCTTGTTGAAGGGATGGTGTGGTGATAGACAGAAGCTAGGAGTAGTAGTAACTTAGTGTGTATGCTGCGTTTCACTCTGCACTTGTGAAATCTTGATGTTTTCCTCCTAGAAACAGCAATGGGCAGGAATGTGGGTGCCCAGAAGAATAGGGATTCTGACTATGTTTCTGCTATCTACAGGTAAAGGCACATTTTCCTTAGTTACTTTGTAGCCGAGCTGGAGTTGATGCTGCTGTCAGGAGGGAAGGCCAGGGGGTCAGAGAGGGAGGGATGTAAAGCACTGTAACAGAATAACCCTGAGTCACTGAATACCCTGGAGGTGTTTGAAAGACATGTACCTGTGGCACTTAGGGTTATGGTGGAGCAATGGACTGTGCTGGGTTAACACTAGGTTAACGCTTGAACTGAATGATCTAAAAGGTCTTTTCCAACCTAAATTCTATGTTCTCATTGCTAGATTTTGATGGAGCTTGTTGAGACAGGCATGATACACAACAGGGGTAGACCTGGAGGGTTTGATTGTCATTGGTTCCTTGGCCTTGTCCAAATTGTACCACAAGTGGGCTTGAAGCTGGTAATAATTACTCCTCTGCAGCTAAAGCATATGCAAGAGCTGAATAGCAATGACAATCAGCCCTTCCAAATGTACTCCAGTTTTGTTTGAGCATACTTGAAGTCTCATATCGTTCATTTTAAATACACTGTAAGTACTTTTATGTGTGGTCTGGTATCTGGACATTCAACTAGGAATGCAATGGTCTCAGAAACTGAGTTCTTGGGGCAGATATTTTGCAAGCCTGTCATGAGTAGAATTTACAACGTGGTCAGTGCTTTACTGAAGTGGAGTGTGACTGGACTGCATGACTTAATAGGACTGTTTCAAGAGGATTCCAACTAAATGAGAATATGCTGTCCTTCTCAGAGATCAATGCTTAAAGATATAAAACATGGTGGTGCTGGGACAAGTAACAGAAATTTTGAGATGGTGTAAAATCAAGAAACAAATGTAAATGGCCTTCCTTTCAAACAATAGGTTTAAACCTACGCAATATGTTAAGTTCTACTTCATTAGGGTACATAGAAGTCTTTGTTTTTATTCTTGAAATGTGCTATAATTTGGGTTTTTTTGTCAAATAATGTTACATGATATAACTGTTTCGCCTCTAGGATGAGTGATCTAATCCAACAGCGACAGAAGAGCCCTTGGCTTTGGCCTGATTTTTTGTATATATTGTTCAAAGAAGGAAGAGAGCACAAGAGGAACCTCAACATCCTTCACAATTTTACAGATACAGTATAGAGTCTTTCTTTTTTCTTTTAATTTATTTATAATTATACTTTTCATTGTTGGAGCAAAGTTTTGCCCTCAGAGCTTCCAAATGGGGGTGAGGTTCAGCCTCCTTGTTATGCTATCTCCCTATTGGGATGCTGAGGAATTCCCTGAAAAGAAGCCAAGAGCTGACCACCCTTTCAAGATTTCTGTTGAATTTAAGCAAGAAATGAGACTACTCCAAGGGAGTGTCAGAACTTGCAGGTCCTTTGCAACTGAAACAAACAAGAGAAATTCATTGAACTCTTGTTCTGCCCCTAAAGCTCCACATCTGGATCACCTGCAACAGCTCACTGCCAAGTTTGGAGGAGTAAGCATAGGGCTCTGCATGGTAGTGCCACTCGGTCCAGCCCTCAGAAACTGAAACCTGTATTCACTTTCCCCTGTTCAGAACAGAACTGCTGAGAGGAGCAAACACATGCAGGTCCCCACATCAGCAGTAAGACACTTTGACACCGAAATCATAAAGCATGCATCACTCACTTGGCATAAAACGAAGTTTTCTCTCACCTTGTTAGACTGTGGAAGTAACAGCCCTTTCTCTCACCAAATAATTCCTATGTCATTCTTGCCAAAGTTTACGCTCCCAAATCTACTATTAGGATGTTTTCAGAGAGGCTGCTTTCCCCATGATGTCATTGTATCAATGTCTATGACAAAGGAAATAATCTCTGAACTTTGACTACATATAATCAGCCACATTGACTGTGCTGTCTTTAAATACTTCATATTTTGCTTCCTTTTATTGGAAGTTGCAGCAGTGAGGCATGAGAGAGGCTCTTAAGAGGACCTAAGGTAACACTTGCACTCCTCCCATGCTGGGCTGATGCACTATAAGAATATAAGAAGCCAAATCTTGGAAGATGACAAAGGACTGTAAATAGTAGTGTCACCTGGTGTAGGTACTGACAGCAAGCACTGAGGTGAAGGATGGGTCAGTATGTGACACACGTGGATGTTCAGTGAGGAAAACAATGTGGGTATATGGTATTTTTTCTTCCACTGAGGGATTCCTCCAAACAGAATTGCATACTCCACACCCTTTTAAATTATTTTGTTGTTTTTAAGAGTAATGCCAGTTTATTGAAGGATTCTGTTTTGGTTTTGCAACAACAGTAGCAACAATAAGAAATTCATGTTTCTGTTTGGGTCTGTTACTGGGTCTGTACTTTGGCCTAAAAAAAGGAAATTCAGCCGTTGCTTTCATATTGGAGAAAATTTGGGAAGCTTTTAGTGTAGTGGGTTCAGTGATACTATGTGTAGCCTTGACACAGGGTTATGGAATGCCCTGGCTTCTCTTCAGTTTCCTGAGTTTGTCAGAGGTTGGAAGTGAGATCTTTCCTTAGTTATCAGATAGGATAGAGAAGATCTTATTGGTAATTACCATGTTCACGCTGTAGTGATTTTTTTGATATGCTGTTGCTGTTGTTGGCATTCATGATTGGTGTGTTCCAGATACTCTGGATATGTTTACATTTCTTGATAAGCCCAAAGTTGTTTATGTAGTTTGGCTATCTATTTTCTTGATCACACAAAGGCTGTTCAAGGCTTATTCTATTGCTTGTGACAAGAGAGGTTGGTCATAATTCACTACTAATACAAAAAAATCAGTTACATTTCACAACCTAATGCTGACAGCTGTGCTAACTAGCTCATGTAGATTGCTGCAGATGGATGTTGTTGTTTTGATAAGTTAGGACAAAACTGCATGAAGCAGACGGCGCGCTCGTGCTGAATTCATCATATCTGATGTAATGGTTCTATTCTCAGGTCATTGCAGAAAAAGCTGAAGAACTTAAAAGGGCCGAGCAAAATAAACATGATAATGATGGCAACTCTGAAGAAAGTGGTTCCAAAAAGAGAAAAGCATTTCTGGACATGCTGCTGAATGCAACAGATGACGAAGGGAACAAATTGAGCTACAGGGACATTCGTGAGGAAGTGGATACTTTCATGTTTGAGGTAACCAAGGAACTCATTGGTTTACTGTTCCTTTTTTTTTTGTTTTGGAAGTTTTTTTTTGTTGGGGGTTTTGTTTGTTTTTTTCCTCCAAACCCGAGATTCAGAATTTGCAGGTGGTGATGTTTGTCTTAGTTCAGGAGGTTGCTTTTAGCATGATTTTATTTTAACTCTGGAAGCCTAAGAGGAAATCTCAATGTTTCTATCCTACAGAAGTAGGATAGAAACATTGGTGTGCTCTGGGAAAATGTTGGACAATGCCTATGTGGTAGGCGTTGCCTATGTGACCAGGTTCTGCTCCTGAAAGCAGATGAGAAATAAAAGCTTAGTGGCTGACATGGACAGTGGGCTCTTGGCTTTTGTTGCAAATGTCATTAACACTGAAGAGAACTCTAAATAGTTTCAGTTATTTGTCTTGCATTTTGTCATGTTTCCTCACATTTTTCCCTTTCTACATTTGCTGCAGTCTCCTGGTTCTGTTGTCCACTGTGCATCAGTGCTTTGTCTTCTTGTAGAATCTTGTCAAAGAATGGCTTGGGTTGGAAGGGACCTTAAAGATTGTCTAGTTCCAACCCTCCTGTCATGGGCAGGGATGTCATCAACTAGATTAGGTTCCACAGGGCCCCATCCCACCTGGCCCTGGACACCTTGAGAGACAGGACATTCAAAATTTCTCTAGGCAACATGTTCCTCACTAATCTCTGAGTTAAGAATTTCTTCCTAACATCTACTCTAAATCTCTTCTCTTTTAGCTGCAAATCATTCCCTCTTGTTCTATCACTATCTGCCCGTGTAAAATGTCACACTCCCTCTTTTTTTTTTTATAAGTCCCCTCTAAGTACTGAAAGGCCACAGTTAGGACTTCCCAGAGCATCTTTTCTCCAGGCTGAACAACCAACTCTGTCAACCTGTCTTCATAGGAGATGCGTTCCATCCCTCTGATCATCGTCGAGGCTCTTCTTCTTGTCTGTTTCCTGTCTAATGAAGGATCTAAAGAAGATCTTTGATTTTTCCATACAATTCCATTGGATGGACCTGAATTCTATCTCAGAAGAGCTTAATTCATAGAATTGTATTAATGCTGTTGTAACCTAGAGAAACTCTCTTCTCACCATTTTGGTACTACAGCAGCATCCTGAACTTTACAAATGTGCTTTTTTGGTACCAAAGTGCTTTTTTGGTACCAAAGTCCTTTTTTGGTTAACTTTTCCCTTTTCTGTTTCCCCCTTTTTTGTGTTTTTTTTTTTTTTTTTTTTTACCTTCTTTGGCTCACCTTTTGTCTCCCCTTTCCTTTCCCCTCCTTCCCACAGTGCTGGGAACTAGTAGTTGATTCCCTTCTCATAGAAAACCAAGTATTTTCTCCTATGGCTACTGTACTGTGTCTCATTAAATCATTTTGAGATAGTTTTGTAAAGGTTACAAGTTGTGTCCATTGTATCTCTCCTGTGATAGTCACTGTCCCCCCCCAGATGTTGACTGGACAGTAACTAAAAAGGTGAATATACATCTGATTCATTGTGTAGATACTGATGGTTCACACAGCTCTTGAGAATCAGAAGAGAGGGATTTTGTTTAGGTTATTTCAATACTTTTCCCTTTTGGTCAGTTTTCAGCACAATCACAGATCACCTTTTCTCTTGATAGTTAGCATGTTGAATAGAGTTACTCATTCTTGATTCTTGTTTTTCTCATAGTCATGGGGCTAATAAGTCTCACTTTTCATACTACCTGCACACCTAAGTATTTATAAAGCCCACTGGTGCATGGGAATAGAGTTGAAGTGAATGTCTTTGTAAATCTGGACCTGTAGGGCCATGATACAACAGCAGCTGCTATGAACTGGGTCCTGTACTTGCTTGGACATAATCCGGAAGTTCAGAAGAAGGTTCACAGGGAATTGGATGAGGTGTTTGGTAAGTTTCCATTTCCCCTTCATTGGGGTTTTGCTGCATTTGTGAGTGGAAATGTGTTGAAAGCCTAGAAGTAGAAGGGGATTTAAGAGCATGCCTTGTGGCCCTTCTGGAGCTTTCAGCAGCTAGAGGTGGTTGGGATGGGTGTGGGAAGGCCTGTAGGGGCCTACAACCAACCTTATATCTCTGGGGTAACATATGCATATATTATATACATGTTCAATATATTTGTTACACCTTCTTGTATGTAGTCTTGGTGTATGATAAAAGTTTCTGGGTGGGTCCAGGATGTGCCAGTAAAAGCAAAATAAAGGACTCTCTCACACTTGCTAGGTTCAGCAGAAAGGAGGGAAAAAGAGAAGATTTATTTACATTTATTATACTTTATAGGATTCTCAACTCTACAAGGGATTGGAGGACATGGCACTTCTTCCTCAATCCCACTGGAGAAAAAGGATGCTCATTAAACTTTCTCTTATCACAAAAGGAATGAAAAACAGCAAAGACGGTTAAATAAACTTTGGCCATTATTTACATGAAACTGTGTGAAAATTTTTTGACTCCAAGGTTATAACAGAAGGCTTAGCAAAAAACAGGACAACACCAGGATGAGTTTGTTTAGACAAAGATGGGGATTTTTGGTCTTGGTCATCCCTTTATTCATTTTTGGACAGAGAACACTGAACGTTCTGTGACAATGGACGATTTGAAGAATCTTCGATACCTTGAATGTGTTGTGAAAGAAGCTCTTCGTCTCTTCCCTTCAGTTCCCATGTTTGCCCGTACCTTGAGAGAGGATTGCTGTATTAGTAAGTAGTGTTCTGTGTCTGCCATTTCCCCTCCTGTTAGCATTTCTGCAGTGAAAGTGTTTCCCAAGTAAAGGACAGTGTTGTTTTAGTTTTTACTGTTCTGTTGTGTACCGGAAGTCACTTGTTTGCTGTTCTTTTGACTCTTCTTCTCCCTTTCTCTCTTCTCTTTAGAGGGATATCAGGTACCAAGAGGAGCAAATGTCCTTGTTTTAACTTATGCCCTGCATAGAGACCCTGAGATCTTCCCTGACCCAGAGGAGTTCAGGCCTGAGCGATTCTTCCCGGAAAATTGTAAGGGGAGGCACCCATACGCTTATGTGCCCTTCTCAGCTGGTCCCAGGAACTGTATTGGTACGTATCTGAAGAGGAAGCCCTTGTAACAGTTCTGCTTTTGGATGTGATAGCTGAGACAGCAACAAGTACTGTTTATATAATGTTCTTCCTTAATCCCTGCCCCTGAATTCTGGGCACTGTGTGCCCTGCAAGCCTAGCATTTCAGCTGCCACTTTTATTTCTTCCAAGCGATTTCCTTTCTTCCTAGGGACCAGTGTCTATCATGCTGATGTTTCTTCCTCACTGCCTCTGCAGCCTGGCAGCATGTTATTGGGCTCCTGTGTTAGGACGTGATTGCTTCCAAATTTCTGATCCTCAGTGTCAGCAACACAGAATGAGAGGACACATGTCCTGCACCTGTTTTGCTCTGGAAACACCTCATCTGTCTCATGATCTGAGCTGGATGTCCCAAGCATGCAATCTGCAACTGATGTATTCTTTCCCCATTTCTGACACTGTAGTTGGTTTGGTGTTTTCACTGTCATCCCAGAACTCGTTAGCACTTCAGATGCCACTGAGACACTTGGCATTTATGTGTGCTCCAAGTAGAGGCATTGTTGTTTGTATTGTAGGACTTGTGAAAAGATTGTTCTGTGCACTGATTTTACATGCAGACAGAGAACATCCAAAGGTTGTCATGCCATTTACAAGAATGGGAAATATTACTTCTTTTGGGTTTTTTTTGTTTTGTTTGTTTGGTTTGGTTTCTGTTAATGGGGGATGGGATCGATATGTTTTGATTTGTCTCATTGGCGGTAAGTGCCCTTTTCCATAAGAGCAGTAAACTAGGTCTTTTCTTCTTCCAAAGAGAAATCTAATTTACTATACCATGTCTAGCTAGATCCTGAGTATGCAGGATGATGTGCATGAGAGGTGGTTCATTCATATCATTGCAGAAGTGCATCGTGTATACATGTGTATGGACTTCCATCTGTGTATATGATACAGAGGGGACACCATCAAAAGTTCTGAGCACTGCATTGTGTGTCCTGTCTCTATTTTTTAGTTTTTGTGAACTGCCTGGATTGTGGCACTTGGTTTGGTTTCCCTCTCATTTCTCTGTTCTCATGTTTCCTCCTTCCTGTATCTCTGAAGCGTAAATAGAACTTTGCCCTCTGTGCTACCAAATCATCAGTCTGTGTGAGGCTTAATGACCATTGAAGGAAGGTCTGTCTGTCATTCTGTTGCAGTTGCACCTCCTTTGCTCCTCTCCACATACATGGAACCATGAGATTTTTCTCTCCCCACAGTCCCTGTGCTGCATCTTCTGTTCTGGTGTGCCATCCGTGCCCCCTGCCTAGTCCATCCAAGAGACATGACAAGGCTGTGTTTTGTAGTAGTTCCATATAAAGTGTTGACTGTTTCCACATTGCTGTTTGAGATCTGTGTACTATGGGAAAGAGGATGTACTATGGGTCAGCCCAAGAAGGCCAGAGTTTTCGTGCAGAGAAAAGTGCTAGTGTTAATTGTATCCATATGAACTCAATTTTGTCCTAAAGCTAGTTCTGTTCTTAAGTCCTGTGAGCACGCAAGTGCAGCAGCTGTTGATGCAACCTGACAATAACAATTTTTTTTGTCTGCCCTGTAACTCATAGGTCAGCGGTTTGCACAAATGGAGGAGAAAGCTATTCTAGCCCTCATCCTGCGGCGCTTTTGGGTGGAATCATGTCAAAAGCCAGAAGAGCTTGGTTTAGCTGGAGAATTGATTCTTCGTCCAAATAATGGCATCTGGATTAAACTGAAGAGGAGACCAAATGCTGAATCAGAATGAAAGGAATTTGAAGAGTTTACTTCCAAAAGTTTTCAATCTATTTAGGCTGAGACATATTTTAAAATCCAATCTTTTGATGTCAGTCCAGCAATTTGTTAAAACTAGTTGTTACTGTTTTGTTAAAGAAGATGTAGTAATAGTCCTAATTGCTCTATTTTTATAGTGCTTGTGAACTTCATATTAATCTTTGAAATGCAAGTCTTTAAACCTTAAATTTTAGTGCCTTATCTACTCAGATGAAACTATTCTATTGCCACAGTGCCAGAAAAACTTAAACTATGGTAATAACAACAGCAGTGCCTGTGGTGAAGTGATCAACTTACATGCCATAGCATTTTCCAGGTAACTGGAAGTCTCAGGTATTTGTAACGTTTTCTTCTTCAGCTTCTTTGGTTCTGAAAGATAAAAGTGATCGTTCTTCCTCTTGGCACAATATTTTTTCTTTTTTGGTGATGACTTCCTCTGTAAAGACCAAGCCTCTGTAAAATCTCTGATAATTTCACTCCTCCTAAGTAAACATTTACAGTAGTTCTTAAGAAGGGAGTGCTCTGAATTATTTTTTAGCAAACTCTACCAAAAGCATTAATCTGTGTAACCGTAACAGGAACTAGACAGTATGCAAATTACATACAGGATTTCATAATGACAGAAGCATTGTATTATTACAAACTTTAAGAATAAACATCTACTATGCCTCAATGTGGACTGAAATTGTATCTGTTGAAATTGCATGCCTGTGTGCAGGTAGATTACTGATGGATAATTATTTCTTAGCATCAGTTCCTCTACGGTGATCAATAAATTAGATTTTACTGTGCTAGTCAAAGCTGACACAATGAGCCAGTGTGCTCTTGCCTTCTATTGCCCTGAAGGCAACATACAGAGATTTTTGATAATTGATGTTGGAGAGGAATTGCAGTGATGGAATGAAGTGCCTGTGAAAGTTTCTGGCTGATTGTACCTTCAGGACAGGTCAGAATCTGCTAAAGGCCATACATCTGGAGAACGGGCTCTCCATGATTTTTGCAAGCTCTGAAGAAAAAGCTGGTGCTAAACCAAGCTGTGGTCCTCTAGCTGGTCTGGCGTTTACTTGTGCCCTATGCTTTGGGGCTCCTTTTGGCCGGGATGTGTTGCTCCAGCACGATGCCGGGCGCTGTACAGAGAGGTGTGCCCACCAGTAACCACACCCGTGCCTTTAGCTGCTCTGACCACTCGGCGGTGAGGGCTTCTGGTGTGTTGTTGCCTCTAGGTTGTTCTTGGGCTGTGGGCAACCTGCAGAGGGGAACTGGGTGAGAAACTGGAGGTCAGAGCAGATACAACTAATATGGACTTGTCCACTCTAATGATTAATGTGTTACAAAATAAGAAAGGAGTAATCTGTCCTTACTGGTTTTGTTGATATTTACCGATTCTTTCATATTTTTCCATGTGCCCTTTCAACAACGCTTAGTCATTTAATACCTAGGATACTGTTGTACTTTGCAGAATATCATAATAAAGAGAAAATAATTTCTATTTTTACAAGTAAATTAGAGGTTTCCTCGAACCTGACAAATTCTTTATATTCTGATAAGCCTAGTTTTTACCATTTTCTGAGGATCGTCTAAAAAGAAAGTATTTAACTGATTAGTTTACATAAATGAAATCACAGACCTTGACAAACAGCCTATAATTGCTACCTTTGTTTTACCATTAAGAAAAAAAGTCTTTAACAATAGTAATACTTGCATTCTTCAGCCTTTTTCTTCAAAGAAAGGTTTTCTTGCTGTATAATAACAAGAATTTCAGTTTCCAGGGCTGAATGTAAACATTGTCTTCTTTATAGTGAGGTAACTTTTGAGACCACCTTCATATGTTAATGCACATAATACAAATGACATGTTTTCCAAAGAGACTCTAAGTTAAGGAATTATTTCATGCTTTTGGGTACTTGGAGGTTTAAACTTTCAAGGTAAACCGGATCTGCATCCAGAATATGTTTTCTCAGGAGATTGGCATGTAGTTGAAACCTGGAGAAGTTCCTCATGTCTTAAGCTATATCCTTAAGTTGAGGACTTTCAAGACAAATGAAAACTAATATTACTTGTTTTTCTTCTGTGGGATCTGTTTTGTGGAAACAGTTTGTAAGACAGACCAAATTATAACAATTTTTTCCATAAGATAATTTTTATGACTTCTATCTACACTGATATTTTTTCTTGCGCTTTGCTTTTGTACCATGCTCTTCTCACCTGATATGTGTATATCTCATATAATTTCCTTATACTCTCCAAAATGAACAAGAAAATAATTGAGACAAAAACTGGATAAAACTATAATAAGAAACTCATTATGAAAAGTGCGTGGGCTCAAATGCTGGCTTTGGGCTGCCAATGTCGAAATTCCCTATTTATGATGCACAAAGTATCTCTGCCAAGATGAGCACTGATGTAATCCTGTAATCTTTGTGTTCTGAGCTGTTCTGAAATGGCAGTGATCTCTTACCTTCTGTTGTGAAAATGGGTTCTGAAGCAATCCGAGGCTGCTAAGGAAATAAATATTTAGGAAAACAGCACTGAACATTTAGGGAACTTTGTGCCTGCCGGGTAGATGTTAAATACCTAGCGTTGTGTAGTGTGCCTTTATTAGGTTAACTTCCGTGGTGTGTAGTTGTTGGTAGTGGTCAGCAATAACCCTCTGGGTGTGGGGGTTTTTTTGTTAGTTTTGTGAGGAGGCTTTTTTATTTGTTTTGGGGTTTTATTGTGTGTGGGTGGGGGGGTTTCCTGTAGGACTGAGGAATGCACCGCAGCCTTGCCAGGTTTCCTGATAAAATAATGGGACAATATTGTGGAATAAAAACTGCATGTGCATAGTAGCTGTTTGTGATTTTTTTCCTGAGTTCTAGGTATCTGCTAATGGTGTTAAGGTTGCAGCTGAACTCTAAACCAAAATATTACACCTTCTGTAAAGATCTTTTTTCTATGGTGTCAGAAAGGACACAGGTTTTTACTGGGATAACAGAAATGGAGTGTCTGAGTGTTTCTGGAGCATGGTTTACAGCTGTTACGAGGTGCACTCACAACAAACAATGTGTGACCTCCCTCTGGTGGGGGGTTCTGCTTGAGACAACCTGCAGGTGCCTCAGAGGCAGTAGAAGTTTCCAGCCACCTTGACACAAACTGCTTTTTGGCCTCTGAAAGGTGCATGTTTGGGACACATGCAGGAGGTGGAATAGGGGTGCTTACTAGATATGCACCTGCCTTCCTGGATTTAATCCTCATGTTGTGAAAGACAAAACCTCATATATGTAAATGTTAGTACACTGCTACAAACAGATCATTTCCCCGTATTTGATCTCATATGTCATCTCCTCTTCCAGCAGCTAAAAGACTCAAAGAGCCTTTGGAGAATCCTACCCCAATTTTTTTCCTAAAAGAGTATTGGTGCTACTGCCTGGCAAAATTCACACTATAGAAGTACCTCAGTTTATGGTCAGGTCATATTTAGAAGATGACCTTAATGGTCTGCATGGATTAAAAGATTAAAAATTAAATTAACTCACTTTCGAAACCAACCAAATACATACATCTCAGATTCTTCTTAAAATGGGAGTCTCTTAGGTATACTCTGCTAAGCATAACCACCTTTTGTTCAGCAAATGGGCTTTTCTATTCGATGCCTTTCTTTTCTATCCTGGATGCCTGGAATATAACTTGTGGAGATATTAAGTGTTCATTGAAATTGCAAAATATTTTGAGCAAAGAAAGGCAAAAGTTATCAGTTAGCAAAAGACTTAGCATTTGGCGTATGCTCAAATGACCTTACTCCAGGCTAGTAACTGAGGGACACATACAACTTGCTCGAGGGCTGCTGTTTACAAGCCTTGATCAAGATACTGGGACCCTTCAGTGTATGTTGAAACATTCTGTCTTCTCCAATATCTAATGATAACCAGCATCAGGTGTTTTAGCTACAGAAAGTAAGGCCTTAGGCAGTAATGTGATTCTCCGTTTATAAAAAAAAAAAAAAGGCAAATTGGATTATAAGGGAAAAATCAAAGAAGACCCCTGAAATAACAAACCTAGTAGCTATTTGTTGTTTAATATTCGCAACTGTCTTCTATTTTTTTAAATATGATCCTGAATTTGGTTTGCATTGATTCCTTATTCGACATCTGATTTGCAGTTTTTTCTGGGCTGCACTTCCAGAAAGATTATTGTTGACATGTAGTTGCAGGATATGGAACTAGTAAACTGCTTTATTTCAATACAATACACAATGCTGCACTTTTCACAAATCAGTAAATGATTCTATCCATCTTTTTGCAGACATTTTTATGGTATCAACTCAAACAGAAGGTTCTGCCCTAGTGAGACAGTGGATTCTTCACTCAGATAATGGCATCAGATGAAAAAGCTTGATCGTTGATTGTGAGAAGAAAAGATCAAGATTTAGATTTAGAGTTTGTTTTAGCAGCATTTGGCATTTTATTTCTCCCTGTCCTTTGTCATATACACAATGATAGCCATGAAGTTCTTCAGCATATTTTTTGGTTGGTTGTTTTTTCCTATTGGAGCATCCAGGTTCATTAAATTATTACAGTACCCTCATTCAGATGGAAGGGTGTCCACAAAGCCAAATCAAAATGAGAATGTAGGTTGTTCCCACCATACTGGTGCCTTCCTTCTCTCATTTCCTCTGAGAAACTTCTCCTCTTGCTCCACATCACAACCAGCGGGTGCTGTCTCATCACAGAGAGTAGATCCTCTTCCTTGCTGAAGCTGTTTTTTGAATAGGATTGCCATAAGAAATATGAGATTTGGTTCTGCCAGGCAGAGTTAGAACCTAAATCAGGCTAGAATCCAGCCATTAATTTCCTGAGGTGAAACATTTGAGTAAGTCCTGCCACCTTTGCGGATGAATGACATTTGTGCATGGATCACAGCGGAAATCAGCAGACAGCAGTATCAAACAAGTAGGCAATTGCACTGCCAGGGAGATGTCATCTTAAAGAACTTGATTAGGCTGAAGAAGATTTTGGATTTTTTAACTACCATGTCAAAATGAAGCAGAGTCAAACAGAAGAAAGCTTTCCATTGTATTTTAGATGATTCAAATAAATTTTGAACTTGGATCATCAAAAATGTTTCCATTTATAAAAATGTTTTGATGAGCTCTTTTTTTATTTCTGCTATCTGAATTACTGAATTGCCTAAATACAACTTTCTGATTTAGCTAATATTTAGAATACTGATAGCTGAATTGATACAATGAGGGAATTAAGACCAACAGTAACCTTATATGTGGAGCCCTTATGAGCCTAAGGAGCATTAGATGGTTTTGACATTCTATGCACTTTAAATTTCCAACTCTTCTCCTAGTTTAAATCATATAATCTCTGGACTTCAGAGAGGCTCAGGAAACTTATACCAGCTGAGAATTTGTCTCAGCTTATTTTGTAATTTGTCCTATAATAAATATGTCCTATAATAAACAATAACTCACTCGTCAACATAGAGTCCATACTACATTTCTTCTCTGTACAGAAGAACATTTTGTTGGTTTGAGCAACAGCATAGCAGTGTAAATGGAAGCACGCCATGTGAGTAGCAGGCCCAGTGAAAGAAAATGCGTTTATTTTCCAAAGTGAACATGCTCATTATGATTCTCTTTGAATTGTGTTTCTACCTTATTTCTGAGCTTCACCATCAAATCCAGCTGATGCCCTTAGAGGTGTGATTAAAATGATGTTTGCTTTTAGAGAGAATGTGATATCTAAATTTGAGAACTCCCACTTCAAGGAAGTATTTTTTTTTTTTTCCCACTAGTTTGTTTCTGAAACAAACAGCCATCACCAGAAGATGCCCCTTCCTGAGACAAAATTCTAAAATATAGATAATGGATTATAGAAATGAAATGTTACAGAAGCTTCTGATAAATGTATGACAAAATGTTGCATGAATGACACACATGATCTTGGTAAAATTTATGGTCAATCTGCTCTGTTTTCTGCTTTTTTGAATGGTATACGTTATTTTTCCACAAGTGTATGATTGGAGATTTTGGGGATTTTTTTTTGTTTGTTTGCTTGTGTTTTTTTTTTAAACAGTAATAAACTGGGATAACCACCCAATATCTGAAATGGAAAGCCCAGATGAGAAACAAAAAGTGAAGAAACTAAGTTCTTGGACAAAAGTTCTAATCCCTTTGTCCTACTGGTTGAAATACACACACACACACAGAGGCAAAATAATTGTTTTAATTGAATGCTACTGCATGCTGAGCAACACAAAAAATGGTAATTTCAGCTTGCTTTGTTTGTAAATATTCAGATCTTGGTAGGTTTTGTGATTGCTTTCATGAACGATGAAAATTTTGCAATTTGATGTAAATGTGAAAATTTTTCCAGGGGTTTAAAATATTATCATTCTATAGGGGAGAAAAGAGAGACTATGTTGCATACCTGTAGTTTTACAGGATCAATTCCAGTGCAGTGTGGATGTTGGATGTTCTGAAAATGTGTCCCAAGGTCAGTAACGATATTGACAAAAAGAGTACTCATTCAAAGTAAATATTAAACACAAGTTAGCATTGCAGGCAGTAATATTTAACACAAAGTGTTGACTTTTTTTTTTTAGTAGAGTGCAAACCTTATCCATGCATCCAGACCTACTATGTGTTCAGGTATGTAATGGTTATTGCAACTGGTATTCAGTGAAAGGCTTTCATAACAACAAGACAGTGTAAGTTTGAGTATTTATGGCTTGTGTTTTGTGGTTAATTTATTTCACAGCTTAATTTGTTGCATGTGAAAAAGAGTTTAGAATTCATATAGCATATGAAGTAGCGAGTATGAGTCATTTGTTTGCTATCTTGACAACAGTATCTACTAAACCATCTGGAGAGTCAGTATCAATAATGTCATTTCAATGGAATATTGTTCCCAGTCTAAGCAAGAATGAATATTCTGCTGTTAAAAGATATGCCAAAACAGCATATCACAGCTGCAATTGTAATTTTCAATGTAGTTTTGAATTCATGGTTAAACAGTACAAGTGTAAATCAATGTTAGGTTTAGCAGTGCTTTATAAAACTAATTATACGCCCTTTATTAAAAATATTCTAAAGAACAATTTTGTGGTTTTTAGGATGAGTTGGATTTATTGGACTTTAAATTTCATTTTCTTACTTGCTTCCGTTTACAGTGGTAAGTTAATACATAATTCTGAAATTTAGAATTGGATTTATTGGACTTTTATTTTCGTTTTCTTACTTGCTTCCATTTACAGTAGTAAGTTAATATATAATTCCTGAGATTTACACACAGCATAAAGCAACTCCTGCGGAAGGGGAGAAGATGAGTAACTGCAGTCTGCTCCTGAGAGAGCTGTTTATTCTGCTCATTTAGCTTAGTTAAGTTTGGGTAACTGGCACAACCCTGTTGTCTGACATGGAACTTTCTAATGGGGCTTTGCTGCCCTGCCACCCCCCGATGCTGTCACTTCCCCAGAACACGTGGGACCATGCCGCAGGCAGTTCTCTCTATAGCACTGAGGCTACATCCCCATTGTAACCGTGAAATTGGGGTGGTGCTCCACGTTCTGTGCCCACTGGCAAGGTTAGTAGCCCAAGCAGCAGCTGGGGAAGGAAGCCCTTTGTGGCTGACAGGGGTGCAGGAGGTAGAGCAGTGTATGTCTTTGATTCTGTGTTAATGATTTACTTTGTTCCATTAGCAGAAGTTAGACTACAAAAATCGCGTTGCGCTTCTCTGAAATTCCCTTTCCTGATAAATTATAGCTAGGGCCTAACACGGGTATAGGTTCAGTAATGTATTAACTGTTTTCTCAGAGAACAATTAGGTAACAGCTTTTTAGCAAAATCTAATAGGTAAATGTAGTATTACTGAAAAAAATATTTTACTTTGCTTTAAATCCCAGCAAAACTAAAATCTTGGAAAATTTCTGAGGCCTAGAAAACACTTTAATTAAATTAAAGTGTACAGAACTGGCAGAGTTTTACCTGGTGCATAGTTTTGCAGCATAAATAATTTTTTGTGTGTGTTAATTTATGCTGGAAGAAGATAAATAAGATCCAAAATACCTGGTACAGCAAATAATTGCAATATTCTTTTCTTTTAGCTTTAGCATTCACTTGGAGTATTCTAAGAATAGAAAATATTTTTCTGTTAATGACCAAGTTGGACAAAGAAATGCTACTGAGAATAATAAATAAAATATTTTAGAGAAAGAGCTTGAAAGGCTATATGTACCGGAGGAATTGGATTTTTATGAAATTTTTTTTTTTTTTTTAGTAAGGAATTAGCCTTTGAAAGATATTACCACCTATATGAAAGATATTAACACATAAATCACATATGTTTAATAATTCCTTACTTATTCCTTTTTTTTTTAAAATTATATATTATACCTGTGTCCAGGAGACATTGAACTGCCAAAGTATGGTTTATAATCACATTTACAAATAAAATTCACTGTTTTAAATCCAGTATTTTAAACTGTAAAATCCAATATGGTATTTCCATTTGTTTTCATTTAAATATCCCTTGATACAGCATGATCACTCTATAGTAACAAATTAGGCCACTAGATAAAGTGTTTTCAGTTGGGTTTTCCCCCAGTCTGTAAAAATACATTATTTTCTTTTTATCTTTCATCCAAGAAAAAGCACTTCCGTAGATGCAGGAATAAAAATCACCTTTTTATTGGTTTGCTACTCCTTTTGGTGGGAAAATTCAAGAAGAGAGTGGTCTCCTGTGCAAAGACAGCTCTCTTGTGTGTTTTAATATAGAGATCTTAGAGTTCTTTAAGAAACTACCCTGCTTCTTCACTACAGAGGATGTTCAAGACCCCTGAGAGTCTTGAGACTGACAGGACCAGAGGGAATGGCCTGAAGCTGTGTCAGAGGAGGTTTAGGTTGGATAATGTAAAAAGATTCTTCACCCAGAGGATGGTTGTGCACTGGAACAGGCTCCCCAGGGAAGTGGTCATAGCACCAAGCCTAATGGACTTCAAAAAGTGTTTGAAAAACATTCTTGGGAACATGGTGTAACTCTTGGGGATGGTCCTGTGCAGGGCCAGGAGTTAGACTCAATGATCCCTTCCAACTCAGCATATTCTGTGTCTCTGTGATCAAAATGAAGTGCCTTCATTTTGAAAGATGGGAGCAGGCTGCTGCTTAGGTGCCTTTGCTGCACAGCTCTGCAGCGTGAGTGGTTGCCATTACAGAGTTCAGTATGTCATCCAGAGTTAAGAATTCCTGCAGATGCAAGGTAGTAGTAGAACTCATTTTTATTCTGGACACTTGTGAGACATTATTCCTGTACCAGTATTTTCTTCATTGTGAGGAAGGTTGGCGGCGTTCAAGGTGGAGTGTGAGACAGCTGAAGGTCTATGAAATGCTGGGAGCCATTGTGGCTGTGCACAGTGGCACCACCTGTGACTGACCTCAGAGCATCCCTAAAAAAAAATAGGACTGTCTTTACATAAAACTTTCAAACTCCTTTTGGTCTCTGCGCTTCCTCTTCCTGGTTTTCCTTGTAATGATGCTCTGTACCAGTCTCTCTCAGAAGAGGCTTCTGCTATTCCTGAGATCTGCCATGAGAAGGTACCTTCCCTCTCTGCCTTGTGGCTCACCCAGCTTCTTGGGTTTCTACCTTGGCTCAAGCTGCCCTGCTCCAGCACTGGGTTTGAGGCAGGGAACAGAGGGAGACACTCTAGACAGTATTATTTCTGCCGGAGTAAAAAGATGAGACTCTCAGAGGAACTGTGCTACTCACCCTCCCTTATCCACTTTTCCTGACAAAGGACCATTTTAAAAGCAAGGTCAGTGACAAAGACGAGCAGTGGCTTCACCCTCTCCTGGTGAACTGGGTGTTCCCATCTCTAGTAATTGACACACTTTGTTATTCCGTGTCAGAATGTGTGACTCAGATCTACGAAAATACATTCTTCCAAGGAGGAGACCTCACTACGGTTTTCACACCGACTGCCAATTACTGCCAAGTAGTGTGCACTTACCATCCCACCTGTCTGCTCTTCACCTACTTGCCAGCAACATGGACTAAAGATCCTACAAAAAGGTAGAATGTTCATGTACTTGTGTCTTTTGCCAGTCTCCTGTGATAATTTAGAAACCTGGTAACATTTTGACTGAACACAGGCACGCAGGGAAAGGTACAGGGTTGCCATGGAAAACAATGTCATGTATCTGTAAAACTGGTGATCTGAGAGTAATTGCTTGAATTCAAAAGGTTAAATTTGACAATGCCCAATTTTTCACACACACCAGCCCTTTCAAGGAAAGAGAACTCACTCTGCTCTCCCTCCTCTATGCCATGTATTTATTGTTGAGGGACACTGTGAATAATTTTGCATCTCCAGTGGTCTCCCATACTGTTGTTCATCCTCTATATTTAGCATGTTTTTCTCACAATTTAGAATGTCAGTAGCCTGAGGGAATGAGGTTGTCTTTCCTCTCTATGCCCAGTGCATTTCTGTCCTCCAAGCCTGGGATCTGCTTTCCATTTTATTGAGACTTCTTGGAGCTTCCACAAACACAAAGTATTCTCATCTGCCACCAGTTTCAACCAAGTGTGTAAGGCTTGAGCCTATTTTTCTTCCAATTGCACTTGTTAAAATTTTTATGTTGAGGTATATTGGACAGGCTGCATTTCACCTGAGAAACAATTATGAAAGTTTGTGTTGTACTGCAAAAGCTGTGAATTGCTGCATTTTAAAACACAGGTTCTCCTGCTATTTAAAAGACAGCGATACAGAAATGCTGCCAAAAGTGGATATGGAAGGAGCTATCTCTGGACATTCCTTAAAACAGTGTAACCAAATCAGTGGTAAGATATGGTTATTCACATGCATGTATTTTATGCTCTGCATTGCATAGCAGCTGTTAAAATATTACCATTTTGAAAAGAGGAATAGAATCAGGGAAGCAGCCAAGCAGTGATTTGTGTGTTCTTTGCCAGGCTGCTTTCAAACACAGGTGACAAAAACTCCACTGGTTTTCCTCTTCAGGACCACCTATCCACCACCCAGGCTCCCCAGATGGGGTAGCAGGGAAATCATGCTCCTGCAGTCACTGTTCCATTTGCTAGAGGCAGATGGCAGCCCATGCTTTAACTGCTGACTCCAGTTCTAAAGATTAATTTACTACTACAATTCCACTCCGGAAAGTGGCTCATATGGCATGTGTGACCTCTGAGGTGCAGATGCTCAGCAAAGCAAAAGTGCGTTGTCACAAAGTGACGCTAGTACTTTTGTGATTCTGTGTAATAATTTTTTAGGAGCTGCATTTTTAGGGTGTGTGTGCTTTACATGAAGCCTTAATGTCAGCATGCCACACCTACAAGTTATCACCAGGCTTATTAAAAGCCTATGAAATGTGTTTATAATTTATATATGTTTTAAATTTGAACTATCATGATTATGTCATTAAAAGGAGATCAGCTTTAAGCATGGTACTTTAGAAAAATAGGATAAGGAAGAATATAGTTATTCACTTCCTGCCTTGGAGGACAAATAATGTCTTACGGATGTCAGACTAGTTCTTTAGTTGTGTTGGTACAGCATCTCAACCTGGCAAGACTAAATGGTTTTTTATGCAATTTCTCCACTGTAGCTATTATCAAGTAAGCTGTGCTTGCTTTTGCTTGCCACTCGTCCTTCAGAGCAGTCAGGCCCTTTCAAAGCTTTTTCGTGCCAATAAACCTTCCTGTTTGTATCTCTGAGTATCTTGGACAAGAACAAGAGATTTCAGTGGGATATTATTCTTTATGCTATTTAGACTAATTAATATCACTGGAATTACACTAGAATCAGACTAAAATGAAAATCTATCCACACATGTTTAAAAATGCCTCCAATCATTGGTTGTCTCTTGTTCTGTGGAGACCCCAGTGACCTGCGTTTCAACCCCCACAGTTGCAATCCTCCCTCTGTGGAGCGTAAATGTAATATTCTGACTCAAATGGGAGATGTCTGCTGCTTATGAGGACAGAATGTGCCATTTAAACTGCTCTATGAATTTGGAACTGGGAAAATATATTTTAATATTGATTCTGAGTTCTTGCTTTGGTGAATGTCAGTTTGGTCTCAGTGAGCCACAGTGGTTAGAGCCCCTCTCTCATGCAGGCAGAGGCACTGTCAAAGTCTGCCAGTTTTTCCCCTTGCCATGAGGTCCTACACGAAACCTACATTTCTAATTTGGTGCTAGATCTATGTATAAAGTATAACGTAACTGAACTGAGAGTGGGAAGTGGCATCTGGATTATGAGGGCTGTGTCATACAAGCTGCTCTCTTTTGGGCAATTTGGGGCACGGGATGGGGAAAAGAATAGAAGTACATTTTCAGAATTTGGTCTCTCTTTCTCCACAGCTTGCAGCCCAGATGTCCATGTAGGACTGGATATGGAAGGGAATATTTTTGATATCATTATGGCTGGCAGCTATCAAGAGTGCCAAAAAAGATGTACCAATGACAACCGTTGCCATTTTTTTACATATGCCTCTGAAACATTTCACAATGCAAGCTTTAGGTAAATACAGGTTGGATTCATTTCTCTGGTCAGCCCTGTGCCTAAGTAGAGTAAATCTCAGAGCAGTCTAAGGTGCAAGAATTTACTCAAGAGTTTTCAATTTATTCCTCCTTGCAATGTTTGTTCACACTTACAGGTAGGAAAATATCAATAGCAAGTTGACTTTCATTTGTCCATTGGTGAGAAAGACAAACTTGATTATTACATCCCTGAAAAAAACGTAAAATCCTCTGAAGAGATTGAAATGCAAATTATATTGGTAGCTGTGCTGCATTTCTGCTCTGTTCAATCTTGCTCTGTTTATTGTTCTGAAAATAGCATTGTCAGAGCATCCACAGAAATTATTTCATTTTTATGAGACCTGTTTTTGAGCTCTTAATCTGCTCAATTTTGCAAGTGAAACGTTGTTCAGCTAGCTCTGCTCGTCATTTGAAGTTTGTTCTGGAGGTTGGAGCTTGTTCTGGCCCATGGCCAGACCACGCACAATGGTAGGAATTGTGGGTTCAGGAGGACGGTTTGGTCCAAGGAAGAAGACCTGTTTTCTTACCACTTTCTTCACTTTTTGTCATTCAGTAAAAAGTGCTTCTTGAAACATACCAGTGTAGGAACTCCAGCCAACATAAAGGTGCTTGATGAGGTTGTGTCTGGATTCTCTTTAAAGCCATGCCAGCTTTCTGAATTAGGTAACTATTTAAAATTTCTGATTCTGTTGAGTTTTAAGGGTCATGTATCCTGAAATGCAGCCTATCACTGACATGTGTAAATGTTTCATTATGTAGAATAACTCTAATATAAACTTATTCTTAAAATATAGTTAGTACACTTAGAGACAAAGGATGTTCATCTCTTTTTAATTTTTTCATGTTATCATTTGTCTTACAAAAATAGTTCCCTTCTTTAAAGAGCTAAAGAATTCTTTCGTAAGATTAGCTTGATGAAATTGTATGTTATTTTTGTATCATGGATAGAGAAATGAAAGATAAAAGCCCATCAAATTCAAAGATCAGGGAAAATATAAAGCTTTCTAGATTCTGTTTGTATACTGTGTATGCACTTGAAAATTTTTAATGGAGATCTGCAGCTTTCTAATACAGCTGGCTAATAGGAAGGGGTATATTTTGTGGGTCATCCGCGATGAAAGCAAAAAGTCAGTGCTTGTTCCTGCAATCATTACTCAGACAAGATTCTCAAGAGCCTAAAATCAAACAGTGTGTATTAAACCTTCTTATTCTCAATCGCAACATCTTTCATTTTTTCCTATGTTTTTATTTTTTTAAATCTATCTCTACTTTGTCTTACTGTGTAATAATTTCCCTTCTTAATGATGGTGATGTTATTCTGCTTTCATATAGACTTATTTTATCTCACAGATAATCTACATTTCCTGTATAAATCACATTTTGTAGAGACTATATCAATATATTTGTTTCTAAAATCAGTGCTTGGGTTTACTGCTGGGCAGCACTGGCACAGCATCAGCACTCTCTCCCCAACATTCCTCCCATCAGTAGTTGGGGTGGGCAAGATCCTGTGAGGGAATACAACTAGGTCAGCTGACCCAAATTTCCCACAGGGACATTCCATATCACATGATGTCAGCTCAGCTATAAAGCTAAGGAAAGGAGCAGAAAGGGTGGACATTTGTTATGTTTGCCTTCTGGAGCAACCACTATGCATGCTGAATCCCTGCTTCCCAGGAAGTGGCTGGATATCACTTGCTGATGGGAAGTAGAGAATAAAATGATTGGGTTTTTCGTCTTCGCTTGTGTGTGCACAAACTTTTGCTTCTGCTTTAATAAGCTGCCTTATTTCAACCTATGAGGAAATTTTCATCTCATTTACCTCACCCGTCCAGCTGGGAAGGAGGAATGATTAAGCAAGTTGCTGCTCACCTCGGAGCTAACCAAGGTCAACCCACCAAAGTCCTTTTTGGTGCCCACCATGAGACTTTCCTGTAAAACTGTCTTTACCTGAAACCACAAGTTCTCTGGCTTTTACCCTTCTGATTCTCTCCCTGATCTTACTGGTGGGGGAGCGAGTGAGTGGCTGCATGGGGCTTGGTTGTTCTCTGGGGTTAAACCACAACACCATGTGAAAATCAATCTTGTTCCAGCCTGTCTTTCCCTACTTTCTGTGTCTTGTGCAAGTGGCAAGAGTAGGCAAGAGAGAGAAGAAATAAATTGTGTGATCATAGAAGCCTAGATAGCACTAGTGGATCAAGAAGTTATCTAAGGAGGTTACCTGTCCTAATCTAAAACAGATCAGCTATACCTGTCCAGATAGAGATCTGTAGAATGTAGTCATAAAAACTCAGTAACATCTTCTGCCTTGTTGCTTTGTCAATATCTGAAATGGGTTTATTTCAATATTTTTTGAGGGTTTTTTTTCTGACTTTGTTTAATTTATTCCTTTCTATGTGGCCTTTCATTTTGTACCCTTGCCTCTCTGACTTTATCCTCACGCACATATGCTATTACACATTCATAGCAATTTGTCTATTTTTCTGCCCTTTGCAAAGTACCTTCCGTGAGATCACTGGATACTGAGCAAATGAGCGCTCAACGTGATCTTTAAGATCATAGGTTAGCTTCCTTAAAGTTTGACATCCACATTTATGCTTTAAATAAAATTTCCTTTAGGAACTATCCATTCTCCTGAATGCTATTTCCCCTTAACATAGGATCTTATCTACTAACTGCCAGAGTTAATTGACTCTAATTTTCCAGATTTCTCATTATATTTTTTTTACTGTTCTTATGGTATAATTACTGCCCAGTATTGTTGTAGTTCTTGCCTATGTTTTTTGAAAACCTCATCAGATTAACAGGAATCACATTAAGTTCTGCCTCTTCTTAGTCTCCCTTGCTGCAGTAGGATGTTCCCAGTATGTTTCTATAACACACTGGCCAGTATTGACTCAGTTGCTGCACTTTCTCAAGAGCTCAAGTTTTCTGCTGTCACAAAATCCTGTCTTTTGGATCATTTCACTATTACTGTATCTGCAGCTTGATAGGTTCAAGAAACATCCTCTGTGCTGATGCTTCCATTTTTTCTTTTTAAATTCTTGCACGAGGATTCTAACTGAGGCTTGAAGTATATTTTTGGAGAGGGAAACTCATTAATCTCTTTTTAAACATGCTAATACTTCCCGTAACTTCTATATCCATAGTCTGGTTGTGTGGAATATCGTGACAAGCCTCTGTTGTGTTAATTTGGCCATGTCAGAGTGCAGCACTCCTACTTATTCTGCCTACTTTTCAAATAGTAAAAGAAGTGTTAAGAAGATCATCACCTTACTGCTTTTCTAGTCTTTCTATGAACCTGGTATACCCATTAAAAATTAATTTAAATATTTCCCTATTAGATTAGCAACTCTCTATTTAACATGTAGTTTTTCTTCTCTATGAACCTTATCCCTGTTCACTAGTTCTCTCTATGACTTTACATATTCAAAAATATTCTTGAAAAATAGGAATAAATTCTAAATAGGAATAAAGATAGAAATGAATAATCTGTAAATCTCAATATTCTGATGACACACTGAAGTCTGGAATTCTGTTATTTTGTCCTTGTTTTATACAGATTGTCAAACTGACATTTTTGAAGATCAAGAGCTTTCAGGAATCAATATTAGAAGTTTTTTCACTCCTGATATTTCTGTCTGCCAAACTATTTGTACATATTTTCCAAAGTGCTTGTTCTTTACATTTTTTACCAAGAAACGGAAAATAGAATCTCAAAGGTGACTATGACAATTAAATTTAATTATCTATGTAGATTTTTTAAATTTTATTTTTAAAAAACATAGTCTTTTTTAAAAACACTTATTTCTTATATGTATGCAAATTTATGTTGAAAAGCTATTCTCAGTAAAGCACAGTTTTTAATGGTTTTTATTCATAAATTTATAATTTCCTGTGGGCATTTCAACTGTTTTCCCATGTGATCAGGGCTTTTGTATTGTGGTTGCATGTCTGGTCTTAATCTGAAAAGAATTATACACGTCAAAAGTACAGTGAGCCTCCAGATTGTTTTAAAGACTTAAAGCTGAATTTTATGACATTATCAAAAGAGCCATCTGGTTTCCTGGCAGGGTGAACTTATTTACTTGAAAAGATTTTTCAATTAAGTTAATGGGTTTAAAAATATTTCTATTTGGCTGCCTTCTTTCATACGTATTTGTGAGAATAGCTTAAAATCAACATTCCACACAAATGAGAAGAATAAAGTTTCAGAGGAATTTCAGGGAGAAGCAAAGCTGAGATGGCATGCATCATCTAAAGTGACCTCTTCTATATATGTACAAATACCGTACAACCTTCAGTAGTACAGTTGTACGGCATTTCAGAGCACTACAAAAACTGCCTAAATTTTGTGTGAACTAGTGAACTTAGTGAACTCATTTTCATATGAAATATTCCTACGGGTTGAGACTTGAGAAAAAAGAGTGTATTTAGGAAAGAACATTCTTTTATCTGTACCTAAACAATTATTTTTAGGATGTTAGAAAAGGTTTAGTTATTACAAAAAATATTTCATTTTAGAAATCTTTGCCTTCTGAAGACATCAAAAAGTGGAATTCCAGAGGGACTCATATCACAAGAAAATGCTGTATCAGGCTTTGGCCTCCTAAACTGCAGAAGATCTTCTCCTGGTAAACAATGAATTACAATAAAAATAATAATTTTGAGTTAATCTAATTAATAACTTTCTGATCCTTTGAATGCAATCATTCTTACAGCCTGCAATTCTCGCACTTACATGCATATGGATTTTTTGGGAGATGAACTTAATGTCACTTACACTAAAGGACACAGAGCCTGCCAGCAGGTTTGCACAGACATGATCCGCTGCCAATTTTTTTCCTATTCTCTTCTCCAAGGTTCATGCAATGAGGAAGGGTGAGATATACTTTTTTAAATGTTCCAAGATTGCTGAAACAATCATTCCAGAGATGTGGTGAGGGAGTAATGTATGCGTTCTTCAGTGAAAAAACCACAAACTAAATGTTTGCATTAATTCATTGGCAGAAAGTGTGAGTGTCACCTAAGAATGTCCTCAAATGGATCTCCAGTGAAAATAGTACATGGGCCAGGAAGTATCTCTGGATACTCACTAAGATTATGCAAAAAAAAAGCCAGTACTGGTAAGTAAAACTTCTTTCATGAAAAATAGCCAGTCCTTCCCTGATTTCAGTGTAGGAGGCCAAACCATGTTTTTTTGAAGTGGTTGCATTGTTCCAGTGGGTGACCTTATAAATCTGGAGTGTTCGGGAAAAGTGAAGTCAGTCAGGTCTTCACATTGTAAACATCAGAATAGCACTGTGAATCTGGTTTTAATAGACTTTATTATCATAAATCATGAAAAATGTATCACGTATCACTTTCTTCGCAATGGGTGCTGCCTGTTCAGTGATCACCAATAGTCTTGTCTTCATTTTTCGTTGCTGAGTGCAAGTTGTCTTTAAGCTCAGTTTTAGATTATTTCTGTAGTGTGTATGCAGCATTCTGCAAGAACAATTAGGATCGTTGGTGGGACAGACTCTTCCCCCGGGGAATGGCCGTGGCAGGTCAGCTTGCACGCCCAGCTGTCTCGACAGAGACACCTGTGCGGGGGCTCCATCATCAGCAACCGGTGGATCCTCACAGCTGCTCACTGTGTCACGAGGTGAGGCCTAAACGTAAAACTAAGCCCCAAAGTTTAACCCAGCATGCAAGATAGATTGAGATCTACCTTTCAGGATAATAACAGTGAGAACTAGAATTAGATGAACTGCTTTAATGTAACCAAAAGGTGAAATTTTCTGGTAGACTATTCAGTTTCTTAACGTAACTGGAACTCCATACTTTGTCCCTTCGTAGCATAGTATTGTAATGCTGATGCTAAATTATTTTAATGAATCTAGAAGGTTAAATTCTAAAGCAGCCAACAGATACCTACAGAACCCTAGACATTCTCATGAGATATGAGCTTTCTTCTAATACTGCATTAGGCTATTTAGTGACAGGCTGACTGTTCGTCTTTTTCCCTCAGTCTAGAGAATCCAAACATTTGGCGTGTTTATGCTGGTATTTTAAGACAATCAGAAATAAATGAGGATACACCCTTCTTCAAAGTGGAAGAGATTATTGTTCACTCTCAATATGAATATGCACAGACTGGATATGACATTGCTTTAATGAAACTTGCTAAGCCTATGAATTTTACTGGTATGTAGAGTATTGCCCTGAAATACATGCAGGGTGACACAGGGCTGGCATTGCTACGGCAGTGCACGACACTTGGGCTGGCTTCCTTTAACATGCAGTTACTGGGGTTTGAGGAGAATCTATTCCATTGGTTTTGAAAAGAAAATGGATGGCTTTAATTTATGTGATGGGAATGATACATAGTGTAAGGGACACAGCATAACATGGGCGCTGTCATTAGGGGTCACGTACGTGCCCATAAAACCTTATTGTTGCAGTTGTCTCTGCTGGTTCAAACTAATATTTTCTCTCATGCTTTAGATCTCCAACTACCTATCTGCCTGCCATCAAAAGAAGACGCTAACATATTTTATACTGACTGCTGGGTAATTGGATGGGGTTACAGAAAAGAAAAAGGTACAGACAAATGTTTTTAAACAATGAATTTTTGTATTTTTAAAATTAATGTGTTTGACAAAAAAACCTTCCTCTTTAAAAAAAGAAAATTCTGCTCTGTTCTTAACTATCATTATTCCTTCTAGACAGTACTTTAATATAATTTTTATTAGAATTGATTTATATTAAGACATCATAAAACATAAATGAAAGATGTATGAAATTGTCATTTGCTCCATGCTCTGACACAGTAATTAATTTTGTAAATTGGTTCAATAATTTGAAATATCTGAGAATTTAAACTTAAATATATCTTGTACAACATTCAAATACTTTTCCTTAGATTCTAGCTTAATCTACTGGCAAACCCCAGTACATGTCTGGGTTTTGCACACTTTTTTTTATTTTTTTGCCTAAAAAAAGGCAATAAACTTAGCACTGAACTGTTTTGAATTACAATCTGCACATAACCCATGATTTTTTTTTTCATGTGATTGTATTCATATGACTTTAGAAATTGGAGATTGAAGTATGTTGCTTTTATTATTCTGAAGATTGATTATAGACCATGCCAATGACTTGTGTTTTGATAGTAGATGAGATTTGAACTCTGATTTTATATGGAGGTAGGCCAAAAAGCTTTTAATTATCAAGCTGTGGTTTTACATCTCTTTATTTGTTTATATTTTTATGTGTAATTTTTATATGTTTATATAGCTATATATGCACCTGTTTAAAGAGTACCTTTTCCTTTATACACTTGCCTATGTGAATGTTATAGTTCAACGTGAAATCTAACAAATTTAGGCAGATACTGTATAGACAAATGTCTTCTGTTAATTACTGGAGAAAAGGCTGCCCTCAAATACTCTTGTTTAGTCTATGTGCAAATTTCTCCATCTTAAAAACTACTAGGATAGAGAGCAGCACAGATTTGGCAACTGGGAGATTCCAAACATATTGCAATGCTTTACTAGGAAATAGTAGTTACTAACACAAAGCAATGCTAACAGCAATGCTCCAAGGGCCAATGTCCTGAGAGCCACTCACATAGAAGGATTCATTGCAAATCACAAAGGAGTTTTGAAGCTTTTCCAGTCATGAAAAAGAAGATGGCATTATAAAAGCATTTAAATTAGGAGACAATTCACATTGTTTGCTAGGAGAAGGAAAGGAAAATCAGTGTCATGAACATCCATTAACACTCTGGAAGCAGTGACCTCCCTCTTTGTAATATCAGTGTATGGGGATTTCTAGAGTTGAATTTTAACCTTTATTTTGCTAGAATCAAACATTTCTCTGCTCATATTGCCTTTTATGTAGGTCGGGTACAAGATATACTTCAGAAGGCTCCCGTTCCCTTCATGTCAAAAGAGGAGTGCCAGGCAAGGTACCGGAAGCGCAGAATAGGTGACAAAGTGGTCTGTGCTGGCTATGATGAAGGTGGAAGGGATGCTTGTAAGGTAATGACAAACAGTAGTGTATAGTTATATAATCCAACCGTATCTTCAGATATATAAATGAACACTAGTTACTTTTAATTCCTATTAGAAAAGTGTGATTATCAGCAGAGCTCTTGATTAACTTGTCACTTTAGGTTGTCAAAAGCACTGAAAATAAGATAGAGGGAAAATATTTCTTATATGACATTGAAATCTTTAGGGACATATTCCATGGACAGGAAACTCTGAATGTGGATATATAGGTATCCATTTGGGGAATAAAACAATGCTCCTTCAGACTATCAGATATCCAGAGAGGGCAAGTGTAGTATCTTGAAGCATTTCTCCAATAAGAGCAGATTTCCTTTTTTATCCTTTTTATTTCTTGGCATGAAATACAGTACATAAAATCTTATTTTAAAGCATCCACTGTGTACAAACCAGAAGGGAGGGTGCTAGCAATGCTATTAAAATGCATGGAGAATAGAAGGCTAAAAACAAACTGTGCAAACTGCTCTGTTCATAATTAGAATTGAAAATGTCACAATAGCGTGAGTTCTGTGAGCCAAATTCTCTGCTCAAGAGTAAACTTACACATCTTTGCTGGTTTAAATATTCTGAGTTAATTTCTGCAAGAAGAAAATAGTCTTATTATTAATATTAAATTCTCTACCAAATACAGTTTTCGCTGCAAACATTTAACAGTTAATATTTGTATGTTGAAATGTTACTATTGCTATGATTGGTTAGGAATAAAAATACTTGGAGCTGGGAAGTAATTTTTCCTCTATGCAAATTAAACATCCTTTATCTGATACAGTGTAACAGAATATGGAGATGCTTTTGAAAAATAACACACTTGCTATTGTCCTAACAACTCATAACAGCTTCTCTAAAGAATCTTATGTTCAGAAAGATTGCTTAGAAATAGGAAAAGAAAACACAAAGTTGTTTTATCCTGAGTGGGACAGAGTCACTCAAGATAAGGCATGTAAAGAACTGAGATACTAAAAATAAGGTCATAAGAAAAAATACTGCCAAACTGGCTGTTTTTCTTACTTGCCCACATAGTTTTCCTTTGGTTTTAAATCACTGCATGTGGATAAGTTAATAGTAATTTTAAAAAAAGAAAATAAAAGAAGCCAGTAGTTTTGAACCTTCATGGGAAGTGGAAATTGTTTGCAATAACTATTTAGAAATCAATTTGCTAAACAATCAGAAAACCTGCTTCAGTCCTCTCTCAATTAGTCATAAGTGAAAGTGATTGAAATCCAGGCTGTTATGCTGGTGGTAACAGTGAATGATGCTGATTTATCCAAGGCTTTCTTTGTGATAGAAATACTGATGAGGCCTCTTCCTTGTATGCTCTCTCTTTTTCTCCTGTGACACAGGGAGATTCAGGAGGGCCACTGTCCTGCAGGCACGAGGAGGTGTGGTATCTGGTGGGCATCACCAGCTGGGGCGAAGGGTGTGCTCGTCCCAGACAGCCAGGAGTCTACACCAAAGTTGCTGAGTATTCAGACTGGATTCTAGAAAAAACTACGTAGTATGAGCATTACTGACTCACTCAAAGTGATGCTGTGGAACAACAACCCTCGGAGCAATGTGATAAAGCGTATTAGGGTTTTTTAAACGGTGTTTTTTTGTTAGTCTGGAGTGTAAAACACTTGTTTTAAAATGCAGAAAAGCAGGAATAAAAGAATTTTCCTATTACTAAATAAAAACCAATAATAACAATAAACTCTGTGATCACTGATTTGGCAGGAAAAAATACGGCTGAGCCACCATGGACTTCTGCCCTTGCTAGCATAAAATGGCAGTGGATGAGGTTGCAGGACATGTATGGACCTGGGAGCCGGGAATTACTTCTTGTCTTAGGAGGTTGAGACACAGCAAAAAGAAATTCCTCTCCTTTGTCTGAATGTAGTTAAAATGGGCAAACTACTTACAAGCTTACTAAAGGGCTGGCAGAGGGGAAGCCGAGGCATGGAGATGCCTACACAGTTGCATAAACCTAGTTTCCTTAGGGAATTAACCAAAAAGTGTCAGTACAAACCAAGAAAACAAGCCCAGAGGTCTTGGCAGAGGGACACACGCGGATGCAGAGACCACCAAGCCCAGCTCACGCTCGAAGATCCCATCCTGCTTCCCCAGTGGCCTGCCAAGGGTTTGCCCATGTGTGCTTTACCATTGGGCTATGGTCCTTACTGGGCTTTGGTCTTCTCAGGACCAAGGTGGGGAGCTCAAGCCTGTCCCTTAGGCTGCCTCTAAGTTTCCAAACACCTATGTTATCCATACACAGATGTTCTCAAGGCACACAGAACGTAAACAACAGAAGGCATAAAATATATATTTTTCTACGTTAATACTGTCCAGCCTCTTTGCATTCACAGCTGCAAGGTCACTTGAGTGTGTTCACAATCCCCAGCATTCTTCCACTTTTAACCCACCGCTCCCAATGAGCTGTCTTTCACTTACATTATTCTAATTTCTGTGGAAAATTTTGTGATAAGAACGATAATGAGTGTCTACTTCTCTTGAGGAAGAATATCCAGAAAATCAAAAAAAGGATCACCCGTTTAGAGACAGCATGTCACTGGTCTGTAACACAATATATTTTTATTTCCAAATACCTAAATCTCCTTGATTAAAGAAACAACTTTATCCTTTTCCTATTTCTCCTTATTTCCTTTTATCATTTCCTGTTTCTTTGTGTCAGGTAGCAAGCATGTTTCATGGCTAAAATTAATACTGTGAGAAACAAGAGTCAAAAATTAATTACTTTCCCATAGTAAGAAGCAGCATTTCACACTGCATCAAAAAGGAGAGTAGAGTAGTAGCACTGTCTTTGCCAAACTTTATGAGCTTGTTTCCTAATCATCTACATTACCATAATTGCTGGAAATATGTTCCAGAGTGCTACTCATAATTGCCCTACACCTCTCTGAGAGGTAAACAGCAGGAGTGGCTCTGCAAGCAAATGGGGTCATGAAACTTAGGAATTAAACATCAAAATTTTGGGAGAAAATAATCAAGCTGCTGGAAATTACTTTTGTCTTTAATTTTTTTTTGCTTTATTTGTAAATAATACTGAGGGAAAAAAAATGTAATTCCACACTACAAGCTTTTATACTCCTACCTGTGTCTGGAGTCAGGGTGTGCAGTGCTAAGCGGACTGCAGCCAACAAACCTGAAATCCCAAAGCTGTATTCAAAGACTGGGGAGTTGATTTAGTTAGTTTGTTTATTTTTAAAGAATCAGAATTCAGAAAAGGGATGAGAACAGTCCAAACTTAACAGTAAGGTAGAGGTAATGCTGCTGTTGCAGGGACATCTGGGGAAAGAGAGGTTCTGCCTTCCCTCTGCCCCACAGTGGACTCCTGGTCACAGGGGCTTGAGCCACTGGGGGTTAGAGGGCCAAAGGTCTCATGCACTGGGAGTCCTTAGGGCAGCACGTGGCTGTTCAGAGAGCCAACAGGAAAAGTCTGGTGTGCGCTGGGGGAATTGGGCCAAGGGTGAGAGGGAAGGCATATCACTGTGCTGGGATTTTTGCCAACACTGCAGAAGCAGAACAGGAGATAAAGGTGGGGGCCAATGTCCTTTTCATGCTCTGTTTAATCTGCAGCTGGTTTAAAATAACAGCAAACCTCAGACATCCTGTCAAAAACCTAGAGACTTAAATAAGGGACTGAGAAAGAAAAAATAGAAAACACGGATAAAAAGAGAAAGATTCTTGGCATTCAAGTGTGGTTCTGTCCTCATGGGAAAGGAATGAAGACAGCTGGAAAAGAGTTGCTGAAGGAAAAAAAGGAATTGCTTCAGAACAAAAACAGGCTGAAACTCTCTAAATAAGAATCATCAGGAGACTATCCAAAATACTTGTCTGCCAATACTCAAACTGTGTAGGCTAAAGAGTATATGCAATGTCAATCTGATAGCCTTTAATACTTTCTCATAATAATTCTATCATCAGCTTTTTCAAATGCACAAAAAATTTGTTACTGTTTTTTCTTTTCTTTTTTCCTTCCCTCCCTTTTGTTTGTTTGGTTTATTTTGTGCTACGACTTTTCAGGTTGTAAGCATTGCAGTAACAAAGAGGAATGGCAGCTCAGCAGTGCTCTGTGGACCTCTGTAGCTCCATGTTTTGTTTCTCAGAGGTATATCAGGTGACATTAATATGCCAAAGGGAACTCAGCTGTTCCTGTGGAAAGGATAAGTGATCTCAATGGCTGCAGACATCCTTCGTGAGTAGCTGTTGACCAGATAAAATACCTTATTCCAATATATTTTCACCTAGAGCAGATATTCTTCAATGGCATTTTGCATTAGTTGTCTGTCCATCTGTAATAAATTCCTGATGGCTAAAAGTGGGAAGAGATATGTGGAGAATGCAGGAGTTCATGGAGGCTATATGAAATCCTCATGAGTTTCTTTAAGATGAATTACATGAGGGAATGTCTGACCTTTTTGTGAGTTTATACAGCTGTGTGATATGTAATTCATTAAGACTTTTAGACTCATAGATAGGAGTGAATTGGTATTATTAAGTGTTATGTTGCTTGGGCTTTCTGGTATCAGTAGGTAACTTGCACTAAATGAGAGGCGGTTTATGACCTTTATTTATTCTCCCTTCTCCTCTATCTCTCTGGGGAAAAGTAATCTTTAAAAAGCCAACAACCAAAAAACCTGTCTCAATCTCATTAAAGAAAAGCCTGGTCTTCTACTTTAAATTTTCCTCATTTTATGTTGGAACAGAAGATAAACATCAGTGCTTTAGTTGTTATTTTGATTAATGGCAAGTGTCTCTGGTTGTCCTGAAAGTCAATAAATCTCATAATCTCACTTGCAATATAGGTAGAAATTTTGGTAGGGGCAAGTGCCATTATTGATGTATTGAATGGCAGCATTTGTCTGGCCAGACTTTTTTGTACAAACAAGATTCCTGATCCCAGAAATTTTCAGGCTTGTTCTGTGACAGTCTGGAGAACAACTAATTCATCGTAAAATAAAGGCATATTCTTTTGCTGCTCAAGTGGACTCTTTTAACTTGTAATAGCCTTCTCTGTGATAATTTTAATAGAATCATAAACCAAAAAAACCCCCGGTTTCCCATTAAACTAGCAAAGCAGTGTTTCCTACCACTGTTGGTGCTTTGCCTAACATCTGAGGTTGAAGTATGACTTGAAAGTGACCTGAGCTGTGAACAAGAAGACATAAAGCCTCTCATTTCTTCTTGCTGGGAGAATTCAAAATCCTTGCAGCGGAGATGTAGAAAGATCATCTAGTAAGTCCATTTCCTATGTTTTCCCAGCAGAGGGGAGTGGAAAAATTTGGTATAAGCTCTTAGTGTAAGTTTAATTTGTTCTGTGAAAAATTATTATTCTGCTGTAATGAAAAATGAATCTCTGATGCTGAAAAATCGCAAACTGGATGGAATTAAAATAATTCACAGTGGCATTCCTCATGGTAGGAGAACTGTGACTTCTTTTTCTCTGCCTAATTTCCAGTATATATGGAGGATTCTTTGAAAAATTATTGCTAGGTGCTTTTTTTAAAAAGTAAAATATCTGCATAAAATACATTCAAATAGGAGGCAACATTATTTTGCCTCTGAACAATAATAGCAGATATGCAGTACTACATATTTATAGTGAAGCATTTTCTGAAGTAGTAAATTGATTGCTTTTCCAATGGTCTTTGTGTTTTAAATCACATAACAGATATGTATAGATGTGTTAGAATTGCTGTGGATTGTTGCACGCTACAAGAAATTTTTTCAAGTTGTATGCAGCAGAGTTTGGGGTTTCCTTGATATTGTGATGGATTTTGTTTTTGTTTGTTTGGTTGGTTTTTGTTGTTTTACCTTTTTAAAAAAAATTTCTGCAGTTACTCTGTATGTTTTTGATACTCTTTCCCCATCACAATGTGAAGTTAGCAAATACTGAGTCAGTTCCCATATTTTTGTTATCTGGTTTATTTGTAAAGGTTAGAGAAGTGTGTGGGGGGGAACAATGACACCAAAGGAAGAGGACCGTATGCACAGGGCATGCAAGAGATTAAGAGGAGTTGATAGGAACTAAAAAAGTGAGTTGGAACAAACAAAACAAGAATAGTTTCATGAAGAAAGACCAACCTAAACAGTAGATATGCATCTGGGCACCTGGAACTGAAAATGTGTAGGAACACCTAGACACCCTTTCCATGCCCACAAAACTGTACCCCAGGACCTGAAAATTAAATGACGTATGGTACAGGAAATCTTTCTGTGCTAGGAAGTTGTAGAATCATCTGAAGAGCAGCATTGTCCTAACATGACTGTGCTGTGCTCAAATCTGAGCTCATCAGCACACAACTCTGCTATGATTTCCTGCTCTACAGCAAAGATACCAGATTCAATTGTCAGCCTTGTATCTGTGCTTCCACTCCCATTTCCGCTTTCTGTACCATCTGGTAGATTTTGTCTCCCAATAAGATCTTTGCTTATTTTTGTCCCTGAAGTCCCTGATTCGGAGAATGGTATGGTTTTAATTATCACAGAAGATCTAAAAAAAAATCTATGTTCTGGGGTGTTATTGGGTGATGTAGCCTCTCTGAAATTTACTGTGTTCCCCGTCCCTAGTTCAGCATCATTTTTGGAATGATTCCTGTTGGTTGAGTGCTGCTGTTGGAAAGGTGCTTCTCAAGGAAACCATCCATAACATGTCTGAAGCTTCTATGTTTCCGTGCTGTGATTCCTTTTTCCTGTGCATGGTTCACTATTTAAGAACTTCAGGCGTGACTATTTCGGTTTTGACCTTGTGCCCAACATGCTGGGTAGGGAACAAGTCACACTCAGCGTATCCCTCAGTGTGACTGGGGAAGGAGGGAGGGGCAGCGTCATCCCATGGGGGACAGGGTGCAAGTGTACAAGGGGAATGACAAAGGAGCTGCTTCTCTCTTCTGGCCTTCCTGGGGTTTGGCTGTTTTGACAGATGACTTGATGCCATAATATTGACTGATTCCAACTAATTTTCTGAACCCTATTGTTGGAAGAACTGGGTCGAACAGTTAATAAAACATTTATATGATTAATACTGAATGAGTCCACACAGTCCAAAACTTTGAACTTCAAGGAGTCTAAACTTTAAGGTTGGCAGAATGGACTGGTGTAAGCAGTAGAAATATTATAAACAGGAAAAGAAATGGAATAAAGAGGTTGTATATTTATTTCCATTAAATTCATTGTGCTTGTTACCAGAAAGGTTTTTATGGCTTTCAGTAAACCTCTGATTTCTTTAACTTTCGCTAAAATTTCAGGGAAAAAGAGAAGCTTTTTCATGTTTTCTAAAATAACTTTCAATAGCTTGTCACTAGGTGGCGCTTTAGCTTTAATTTGTCTTCTGTTTAATGGCTATGATGAGAAAATGAACATCTAAAAGGATATTTTTATTTCTATAGCTGATAAGTAACAATAAATAATTAAATTGCCATCTTCATTTGTAGAAGTTGTACAATTCAAAGGCAGCATATGTGTTTAGCTTCTTGCAGAATTCAAAGGCAGCAGATATGTTTAACTTCACATTTCTTCATGGCACAGGAACATTAAAAGACAGTAGGACATGAAGGCTGACAAAATTAAGTTAAACAAAAGCCATTTGCCCACACTTCCCTGCCTATGGAACCCCACAGTATTTCACATATTAATAAATAGGCATAAAACCACTGAAAGACACAGTCAGGGCCCTGAGCACATCTGCTCTCTCTGGGGGCTTGGTTTGAGGCCAGCTTGGGTACAATACAGTTGTCTGGCCCTGACTCAGGGAGCTTGGGAGACAGAGTTGAGGGAACTAGCTTGGAGAGCTGTGTGTGAGCTACACTCACACACTACTGGGCCTTATAAGCTTGAAACAAATTTAGACTGTACTTTGATAATATATGAACGGTTCTTACCACCAAAACCATACCCATCTGTTAAAAATTCCTTTTCAGATTTTCATCTCTGGACAAACTTGCAGTGAGGTTGTCTGAAATGGACAAATTGCTCAGTATTGGGAAGAGATGCTAATCGGAATTATTGGTCTCCAGCATTACCTCTGAACACAACCAAAGGGAACCATGCAGAGCAATGTCCCAAGTACTACACGTTCTTGAGCAGAAGAATAAATAATATCTTGCTCTTCTAATATAGCTCTATCATTTCTAAGCGGCTGTTGATCTTAGTAAAACTTAGACCACTCAGGCAGGAGGAAAGAGACGTTCTTTCTGTGCATCAGTGAACAAAACAAAGATTTTGAGTTATTTGTGGATTAAAGAACATGTGACTTCAAGTTGTACCAAGAAGTATGCTGAGAAAAACTGTTTGGGGTAAAGAGTGTGAAGCAGTGGGTAGGGGTAAGTTGAGGATGTTGTGGAACTTCCATCACTGTAAGTATTTAGGGCCAGGTTACACCACTTCTGGATGCAAGGGGGCATAGGAAGGGCAAGTATATACCAGAGAAAAGGGGCATGTTTCTTCTAAATTTTCTTTCTAAAGAAATTTTTCCTGTATTATTAATCTAGGTTTTCATTAACACAGGTTTTCTGTGTTAATTGAACAATATGGGTTATTAAGCTATTAAAATATTATCTGGACTGGCAATACATTTTGAACCTGCATGTGTGGTGCATTCCCTTTTGCCCAAATGAAGATTTTTTCAGTGGAACATAAACTAAATGGAGATTTATTTTAGGTTATGGAGGCATTCAAGGGGAAAGTAGAAAACCTTCTTAAAGTAGTAGCAGAACTTCAGTTTGGAGTATTGTCATCTGTTGATTGGAAAAAAGAAAACTACTCCTTTTGCAACTCCTTCTGTTGCTTCTGAACTCTTATATTACTCTGCATGATACAACAGAAGCTTATCTTGGTTAGCCTCCAGGCACTACCTAATGAGAAAACACTGGTAAAATAAATAACTTATAGTGTCCTCATAAATACAGTTGATACTTACATATAAAGATCTTGTAGTTGGTATTGATTATTTTTTAATTTCTACAGACTGTTTTGTATTTCATATTCCTTTTAAAGCTGCAGCAGTGAGGTTCATAGGACTGTGGGAAGGTCACATTTATACACAGAAAGTACATTTCTGTCTCTTGTGGTAGCAGGGGAAAAAGCTGAAAAACATAACCTATGGCTGTTCCAGAGGCTCACAAGCTCCCATTAGTATTTGTAAGCACTTTTTCTGAACAAAAATCCCCCCGATACTAAAGTTTTAAAAATGATTTTCAAAAATCTGTCTCACAGCTGTCATGCGTGTGGCCTGGCAATTCCATGTAAACCTCCAGACAAGATGAAGGGTAAATCTCCTGAACTAAAAATGTACACCAAACGTTCCACTAGAACTTAAATACAGCAAATCTGACCCGAACTTCTTGCACTCCCTTTTATCTATAGCACAGATTTTAAGAAGATATTTAGGTCGCTGTCACTGGTTTCTCAAAGGTCAACATACTTCCGCTGAAGCACTCCAAACCTGAGAGCAGCCCCAGCAGACAGGAGACGTGCCACTAGTTGGTGCTGCTTTTCCATTCCAGAAGTGAACCCTGTATCAACATTATCCAGACCTACAGATACAGATAAAATTACCCTGGGAGAAGCACACTTGGAAAGGAGATGGGTAGGGTAATCTTGTGGTTGAAACTGGGATTTGACAGAGCTGATTATTTGAAGCATGTCACTCACTATTTTGTCACTTCAAGACTATCACTTATGGTCCCTCTCTGCACTTCTGTGCTCTAGCATGACTTGTGGAAGTTTCTGGAGTAAGTACTACTGCTACTACTACTATTGTTTTATCATTAGGAAATTGTCCTCGCTTGGGTCAGGACAGAGTTAGTTTTCTGGCGGTAGCCATGAGGGGGTGGAGCCTGGAGCCATATTTGTTATTCTAGTGTAGGTTTTTCTTCTATACTGCCAGCCACTGGTGGATGTGGAAGTAAGGGATCCTGGTTTCTGAGGAGGAAGGAGGCTCAAGTGGAAGAAAAAGGGGACATGCAGACCCTCCACAGTGATTTTGTCCTTTTCTGGGGGAGCAGGTGGTGAGCAGAGCAGTGCGGTGGCACTGGTCCAACTGGATGGTTTGTTCATCATTGCTTTTCATTGTCTCAGGCTTGGGAAAAAAATGTGGTGGAGGGAGCAGGTGGGAGGTGCCAGCTAAGATCACATTGCGTTGGACTTGGTGAGCATTTTCTGCATGGAAATCACTCTCTTTTTGGTATACTTTTGTAATTAATATTTTTGATGCTACTGTCTTATCTCATTGCTTTTCCAGTAACTTGTTATCTCAACCTGTAATCTCTGACTTTTGTCTTTCTCCATGGAAGATACTGGGGGGAGGCTGCGTGGGGCTTGATTTCCAGCGGAGCTTAAACCATGACAGAAATCATAGCAATATTTTCAGCTGCTGTATCTGTGCTTGGATTGATGGGGAGACTCCCAGCTGCAGGGTTTGATGGGTGCACTTACAGTGCTGTGATGATCACATTCAACACTTTAGGGCAGACAAGGTTATAGAGAGATAACCCATGTTTTCTAAATGCATTGTTTGAACACAAGGAATACCCAGAGCAGAGTGACTCAGGTCTGCCTGAGAGTGAGACACTTAATTTTCAGTGAATTGCTTTCAGTAACTTATTACTCACAGTTGTATGCGGCATCAAAGCAGCCTATTTTGGGGTGTAGGTTTTGATGCAGAGCAAAAGGTTAATTTGCAAAACATCTAACACATAATATTTTATTTATTCAAGCAAAACTCTAGATTATATCCTATGAATTTAATGGAAAGGATTAAATATGCTGTTAAGGACAAAATTCTCTAGTAGCCCTGTTACAGGACAAGCAGTCATTATAAATGGACTCAGCTTATCTGTTCGACTTGAGCTCATATTAGACACATTCTCCCACGTCTAAAGCAATGTATGTCTGACTTGGGTTCTCCATGAGTCGAGCTTACTTCACTAATTCCTGTAACTTTGACTCTTGTTTTGTTCATCTCTAGCTACAGCATAGCAAAATATTTTAAGCTGGATGGGGAAAAAGCCTTTTGATGAGATAAAATTATGTTTTGGATAGAGGAAAAGTCTTCCTTAAGGAAGATTGCAGGAACAAACAACGCAAGTAAGTTTCTAGACTATGGTACATGGGCGATTCTATACCGAAATTAGTTATTTCTATGTAGATGAGATGGAAGTGAGAGATGAATATAGATGATAAATGAACAAGTTTTTTATGTGTGCACACACCTACTGGTTTCTTTTTCAGAGAATGAAATAACTAGGTTTTTTTTTTTTGGAAACAGAATAAAAATGTACGATAAACGTGCAATAAACTGTCAATATTAAAAACAGTTACTGACACTACTGAAATATGTGTTTCAGATGCTATGATCAGTTTTGCAAATAATAGATCTGCTGTTTTGTTCAGTGTTGCTTATGCATCTTCTTTCTAATGTTCTGTCAACAGAAATTTTTGATTGGTTTGGATAATTCCATTTTCCATTTCATTAATGTTCAGTGCATGAAAAGTTCCCCATGAAGGCTTTTTTTAAGTGTGGTAGAGACAGAAAAACGGCTTATTGCAGTCTGTAGAAGGGACTCAGACACTTTAACAGCTACAGATCAATTTTTTGTTGTGAGGATACCTTTTAAATTTATAAGCATGTGTAGAGTTCAAAGAAAAAAATCTCCAAGACCAAGTGTCCAGAGAGATTTTAGTCAAATTAGGGTACCTGGTATCTCTTCCAGATGTTGTACTGAAGGGCTTTTGCTTCTGTGTTCTGCAATTAGGCTACCAAAGCAGAAAGTAAAAGAGCATAAAAGAAAGTGGATTTTCAGATGTTCTTTATTTTTAGACTGAAAACATTTCTCATGAATATTATGATGTTTTCATTAGGTATATAATGAAGTTGGTTTTCCTAATATTTGAGCTCAGTTTTATTTTTTTGAGGCCACTGGGCAAATCAAACCATTGAAAAAACATTATGATATCTTTGGACCAAATTAAATATCTTTGAAAATTTTTATGGCATTCTTTCATTTATCATCATTGAAGGCAATTTTACTTGTACAAAGACTCTTAAGTTAAAAGAAAGGAACACCTGACTGTATTTTCTAGAGCACCTGATTGCGTACTTTCTAGTGTAGGAAACACTTGACATTTTGAAAATGCCATCCAAATCTTGCTTCAAATCCACATTGGCAAGTTTCCACGATCACTTGAATGGTTTCTTCCTGTTTGCATCTGTAATCAGAAAACCACAGAATGGTTTGGATTGGAAGGGACCTTAAAGATCACCTTGTTCAATCTCCCTGCAGTGTGCAGGGGCTCACATTGCTCAGAACCTGACCCAACCTGGCCTTGAATGCTTCCAGGGATGGGGCATTCACAACTTCTCTGGGCAACCAGTGCCAGTGCTTCGCTACCCTCTTTGTAAAGAATTTCTTCCTAATATCTAGTAAACATCTCTCCTCTAGAAGTTTAGGACTGTTCCTCCTTGTGCCCTCACTATCTGCCCATGTAAGAAGTCACTCTCTCTGCAAGCTCAGGTGAGCAAATCTGGCACACACATGAGGCTTCTAAGCAGTAACAAGAAATCCTGAATTTTCTATCACAACACGTCTGGTTTAAATGCCAAAAAATTCTGGAGGCCATCCCTTGAAGTAGCTAGCCATTGATGGAGTTAGGCTTGCTGGTTATCTCACAGCCCGTGTGAGAACAGCTCTCACCCAAGGTGCAGATGGTGGCACTATTGGCAGCTGACTTGCACAAAAAGGAAAAAGCTTCGCACCACACCTGGGTGATGTATGTGGAAAGTCAGGTTCTCAGTGTGTCCATCAGGTCTCAAATTTTTATTTGGTAAACAGGATTCTTAAACCATTGTGGTCTCTGATGAATTCCCTTCACTATATATTGTATGCAGTTGTAGGAACACAAGCCTAAATAACCACATTAAATAACCTTTCAATTTTGTCCACTTTTATTTATCATTACTTCTCCTGGTACCAGCACCTTCACCTCAAAGACCACTTTCTGTGATTTCAAAAATGTTCTTTCTGCCAGAAGGGCTAAATTGCCTTTCCCCTACTGTGTAAGTTTACTATGAAAGCAAACATCATAGCAAAAATCTTTGTGTGAGATGATTAATTAAGTATCTGCTGGAATAATTGCTTGTTGAAGATAAAATGAGAGGTCAGCAGATGTCATTGACATCAGGGAAGGAGTTAGAAGAAACTGGAGTATGTGCTGGTCTTAAGCAGTATATGTACAAAGACTGGATCTTCCATAGCAATTTTAAATTGTGAAAAAAAGACTAAAATTTATGACTCGGGAAGATTGATGAAAGACCTTATGCAAAAAAAATTACTGATGAGAAGAAACAGGGATGGACTGGGAGAGCGAAATATACTTTGGCAATTGAAGCATGCAAATATATAACAAAGCAAGCAAGAGGAGAAAATGAAGTATTCTTAGCTTTTGGACTTTATTTCATAAACACAACCCCCCAGTACTTTAAAGAGACAAAATATAAAGGGCCATTCTGTCCATCAGCACTGTAAGGTAATATAGATGAATATATAATACAGAAAGAAAATGAAAGAGTAGCAGTACAAATTACAGTTTACTGATGGATGTTCAAAGTCCAAGGAAGCACAGTAAGGATTACCACCATTTGTGGTTATTCTGGCACTTTTTTGAAAACTGCAGATGCCAGCTTGAACTGTTCCAGCTATATTTCAGGGCAACATTTACATTCTCCTCATCTACCTTTTACTTGAAGTTTCTTTTGAAGAATTATCCTTTTCTTTCCTGTCTCAAACCCAGCCTTGCTATGTTGCAAAAATGAAATGGATGTCATGGACTCTTGACCCTGAGGGTCAGAACACTTCAGACATGGCTGAGACGATCCATACACATTAAGCAAAAAATTCCAGCTGAAGTGAACTCAGAGGTAAAGTCTTATGATTATAAAAGTAGCTGATGCTTAGTAGAACAGCTCAGGACTCACACTAAGGAAAGGGAAATGCTAGCCCCATTCAAGTTGGAGAGTAGTTCACTTCTCCCTTTTGTGAGGCCAGAGCTTCTTTCTGCAGGATATCATCCTATGCCTTCTCTATCCTGTATTCTCTGTTCTTGTAGGTGATCCCTGAGCCAGGGTCTGTGTGAGCTGGCATGTCCAGGTGGTGCCATGGGCTGCCCCGTGAGCTGCAAAAGCCCCAGTGGGGTCCAGAAGCAATTTAGTGTTCTTCCAGAGTAAATTAGCTCTGCTCATAGCTAGGCTAATTAGCCTGGATTCAGCATAGTCGTGATGCAACGGTGTTCTTGCTCTCTTTGTTTTGTTTTTGTGTTTATTTGGCACTGGGGTGCTTATTCGTGGTGCTAAATTGCCCTCTACAGATGCCTACAAAGCTGAACATTTCCCACTACCTGCATAAGCAAGCAGGAGCTTCACTTGGTAAGTGTCCCTCTACATTCCTCAGTGGCGTTATGAGTTGTTTTTCTCAGCACAAGAGCTTTTATCACTAATGGTGACTATTGTCTGAAGATTGTCCTGGTAACTGACTGTTACTTTGCTTGCTTCACTGGGCTGAAACTCTGTTATTTATAAGGCTTAGTCACTGTGTGAAACAGATGTAACTTATTACCCTGGGAACCATTCAGAATTCAAAGACACGCATGTTTCTCATGAAATATGGAGGTTATGTCAGGTCTTCAGAACTGAGGGAAAAAATATGTGTTTTTTATTTTTGGAAAGTTAATCATGCATTAGGGTGATAACAGTAAAGCTGTATGAATAATTGTTTTTATCCCTTGGCAGATGAACCAAATCTAAAAGATTATTCAGGTCAAACTTCAAAGCAAGTCTATTTGGTGAATCAAATATGTTTCATTTTCATGCTGTCCATTTTTCACCAAATAAGGGAGCCAAAAAGATAAGTTGCTGAGAGAAGCTGCCGACCTTTCACAGAACAGAGAGGAGCAGAGATCTGATCTTCTTGGAAGTGCTCCCATAGACAATCATCAGAGTAGGGCTGTCTCTGTCACCTCAAGCATATGCTACCTAAAAAAATCAGGGAAGAGTTGGAAAACTTGTTTAAGGCTCTTGCTTGTGGCCTGACCTTCTATGCATTTTATCTTCTTATCGCTGAGCTTGAATGGATAACAACACTGCACTCAGATATTTTATTACGTCATTATCCCCCATTGGCTTTTGTGCAAATGTTTATTCTAATGAATTAAGCTTAGAGAGGTATTGAAAATAAATGGGAGGAATTTAGAGTAAGTTTTTTTTTCATCTTAAGGTATATATGGCTTACGGTGTTCCTACTTGCTTTCAACTTAAATATTAATAAACTTATAAGCATTCCTACAGGCATTTAAACACCTAAATCTGTAGAATTAGTAAGTTTTTTCTGATGAAACTGAGGGAATCTTGTTCTAACAGTCTCAAATAATTCTTTTTCAGCTTTTTCCTGAAGTAAAAGAAACATGCTGCTATTTTTTGCCAGCTTTATAAATGCATTTACCTTAAACTGTGTCATCTTCTTCAGATCTCTTTTATGACCGGTTTCAATTCCCTGGGAATCATGCACTCAGTATAATAGCAAGTTTTGTAATTTGTGAAGTCTTTAGTTAATATTTGAACAGAAAGAAAACATTTCATTTTTTAATAAGAATTTTCATTTGCTCTGTTGGGAAAAAAAAAAAAAACGCCTTGTGTTAATCCTGAAAATCCTGATTCTGTTCATAGTCTGCTGAAAAGGCTTCAGGTTTATTTGCTACCTCACAGGCAGACCAGAAGTGTTAAGAGCAGAGGAACTACCATCTAACTCATTTGGACTCATTCTGTCTCAACTGCTACACCAGGGATGCAACGCGGCTGCCACTTGGACTGCCTGTGTTGGGACTGAGTAAATAACACATTTCCTCAAGCAAATGCAGTAGTGTGGATAATAAACTGCTCTCTTTCTGAGAAGGGGCTTAAAATACGAGTTTTAAAGTAAAGCTTTTTTGGACGGAAAGGTGAATGTTAAAACATACAGTGTCTCTTTTATTGGATTTTAAATGGAGTACCATATTCTGTCTCATTGTATATTTAATTTTTCTCATGGCATAGCAAAAGAGATGAAGAAGGGAATCTCACAGCCTTTACTTTAGCAGTCTTGAGAAGCCATATCCCGGAGATTTTAGGAAAAACAAATTTTAAGTCTCTTAGCCACTCAGCCTAGCAAATCTAAAATTGTCTGGACTACCCTCACACTTTTCAGTCCAGTTGCTTTCAGGACTGACCACATGGTTCAGTTTCAAAGTCATTGCAGGTTAGATCTTTGGGAGCAGCACAGCTCAAAGCACAAAGGTCCCTGACCTTTTCCTTCTTGCATCAGACACTTGTTCTCACGTGCTCTCTAAGACTTTGGATTCAGGAGATTTCTGCTGTATTTTATTCCTTGCTACTACACTCTCAGCTTTGAAATAGAGGAGAGAGTCCTAACCTTTGAGGACACCTTTGTGCTACTATGCCCTGTGAGTAAAATTTACATTAAATAATGCAAAATTGCATATTGAGTGCATCTGGATGGCTGGTCACTGACCGAAAATAATGTTACACAAAAGGTAACAAAGGAAATATGTTTGTACACAGTTTGAAGTATTAGGAAGGACTTGAAGACATTAGCATTTACAGGATTTCTTCTGTGGCAAGGGAAAGATAATCATGCTAGAGCTGGAATCCCACCTTCTACCACAGCTGGGATTTTGACTCAGGACTTTACCTGGGGAAACAGAGCTCTCTTTGTTGACTTGTTCACTGTAACACCAGGTCAAACAGAGCTCTGACTTCCAGCTGGATAGAGAGAGGTGAGGATCAAATGAGATTTGAAGGATTTGCAACAAAAGGTACAGGGTCTAGGAGACAAAGCTGACATAAAGGCAGGATCAAGAGAAACCTTAGGCTTGAAGTTCTGAAATTCTTGTTTTATCAGACTATTTTAAAACCTGGCATGGTCAAAAACCAGCTTTAGTTGACTTTCTGGAAAAAGAAGCTTCTTGATTTGATCCCTAGGTGGCTAGAGTGCTGCTTGCTGGATATTAGGGAGGAAACCAAAGGTGCTATTTTTCTGTGAAGATAAAAGCATTTTCAGTATATAATCTAACACTGACAAAAACTGGCAGACTGCATTACTTTCTAGCCAGGACTTTTTCTGTCCCTACATCAGAGAGAGAAAGAATGGAAAGTGTTATGGTGCTGCCTCTTTTCCTACATGAGAATTGACTGAAACCTCCCCCATGAAGCATCATACTGTTTTATCAGTTACAGGCACAATGCATGAAAGAACAAAGGATTTAACAGTGACACATTTAGTACTTTAGGTCACTTCTGCTATGAATACTCTGAAATTCAAAAAATACTGAGGAAGACTTTCTTTTAGTGCTAGTTTGAACCATCAGTAAATGAAATATTCAAAATATGTGTAACAATTAAGACTGTGCATGTTGACTTGAATGATTAAAAACCCTAAAGCAACTATAATTAATGTGTATTAATTCATAGGTGACAATATAAAATGGCAAGTTCTTTCATTCTGTAATTTTGCTGGCAGAGTGTGGTAAGTAATGAGGGTTCCCAAAAAGTTAAATACATGGAGTCACAGGCAGTACTGATACATGCTCTTGGAATTCATCTCAACTAGCTAAGACTATTTATGCAGGAGTAGGACAGTGAGGAATCAATTCAGGTAAAGTTCTCTGTTGAATAACTCTGTGCTTAAGGTTAAGCAGATGTTTGAATGATTGCTGCATCCAGTCTAAAGCACATAAGGAGATACTTACTGCTGATTTTCAGTGTAAAATCTACTATTGCTGCATGAAGAAAAAAAGGGGGATGGTTTTTGCAACACCTTTCACTCCTCCAGCAGCTGGATTTTATTCACTGCAAGTCATTTTGCAATGCAGACTGTTCCCTGCAGAATTTTTGTAACTGTGATGCTCAAGCTCTGTATCCTGATTAAAAGGTGGCAAGGCCACTCAAAGTTTAAATCAAAGCAAAATCTGATCAGTAAAATTTATCCCAAAAGAGTAGAAGACAAAGGAAAAGAGAAAGGACCGGGAAGAAGAAGAGAGAAATATAAAAAGAGAGAAGAAAGATGGGGGTGGGTTTTGTAGGTGCTTATTTGGGAAATAGAAAGTCTTTTGTATAAGAAAAAAAATCAGTAGAAAATACTGTTTCTTTAAACTTTTTTTTTTTTTTAATGAATCTTCAATTTTAAGTCTGTGTTTCTACGGGTATAATCAATGAGAATTTTTGTTTTAAAGGTGGATAACAGATATGAATGTTACAGATGTTTCTCTTCTTTTCTGGAGAATTAGAAATGAGCACAACTCTAAGAATTTAGTTATTAAATATACATAATTGCATGGTTCTGACCACAGACAGGAAATTTTATTCTGTGTTCAAAGGAATAGTTTTTATCTAGTAAGATACAGATGATGCAAAAAAAACCCCCAAAAAAACAACGTTTAATTCTGGTGAATGAATAAGTGAGGGTATGTCTTACAAGGCAAAGGATGACAATAGGCTACATCCACTGTACTTTCTGAGTGGATGGAGACACTTTGGTCCTTGGTAGCACTGTAATGTCCATTTTCCCTTTGTTCTAGTATTAAGTGCTAAAAAAGCAACTGAATACTATATAGCTTTGGAATGAAAAACAAAAAAAATGGACTAATTTCTTATGAGAGGAAATAAATTTTAGTTTATTGCACTGTGTGAATGCTCAGTAAAACAGAGCTGGGATCACCGAATCAGACCCCTCTGTGAAAGTGCAATGAAGGTCAGCATCATAATGATGGGAAATGCAGCTGAATATTCCCTTGTATTTCACTTCTGGAACTTAAGTCTCTGTATCCTAGAGAGGCTGAAGGAAAAAGTAATTTGCAGAATGACTCATTGAGGAGTCACTTAGATGTTTCAAGTAAATGTCACATTCCAATCTGTTCAGAGGTTTGCAAAGTGAAAAGAAACCCTAAGAAACAGGAGATTGATTGTAAAGCCTCTGCTGGTGGAAATGGAGTCAGTCAAATTCTTAAGACAACTCTCCCTGCCCCCATTTTGAGTTGTAAATAGTCACTACAAAATTAATCTTTTCAACAACTCAGTTTTCTCAGTGGAATATTATGGAGAGCAGCCTCTGTGTATGTGTAAGGGCTGTGTGTGTGTGAAGCAGTCAGTTTTCTCCCACATGATTAGCACAGATCTTAATTACCACGTTTCCCAAATCTGGCAGATGAGGTGGTTAATTTCACTGTGAATTCATCCGAAAAATTTTGTTAGGTGGTCAATTTTTTCATTAGAGTTTTATTTTCTGTGTTATTTTACATATTTTTACAGTGTTTTGCCTTTCATATGCTGTAGGAAGAGATACTGTACATTGTGGGTATCACTACAGTTGTAACTCAAAATTCTGATGAGTCCTAATAGAGGTAATTTAAAGTATGCACCATTTACTTACTGTAATTTTTACTGATTATTAAAAAAACGAATTGATTTTCAGTAAGCAAATTCTTACTGCTTTCTAAGCACCTGTGTATTCATACAATATATTCTGAAGCATGCCTACATCTGGATGTATGTAAATAAACACATGTATTCCTTTTTTTTTAATGTATATGTTCATGTAATGTTTGGGCTATTTTATCCAGGAGATCTACATATAATTGTCTGCATAGAGTATTCAATTTCTCATCTCAAGCAGATGAAAAGAGAATACACTTAGGCACAAGTGGCCCAGCAGGACTTACAAGGAGATGAGGTGCATTAACGCTTCCAGGCAGTAGCACAGAGAATGGAATTAATGTGGTCAGCCAAACATAACTTTTCACTTGTTTCATTGGTTTAATAGGTAAAAATTGCCATAGCTGTGGTTTTCTAATTTAGATCTGGATTGTTAAAAATTTATGAATTGTATAAAGGAGATATGTCAGGTGACCTTAGTCTAGTTCTAGTAAAAAGTGTAACGTCGATTCAGTAAAGAAATGAAAATTTAAAACAGATAAATACACAAGTTAATTCCACTTCAGATTTCATTGCCTCAATTATGCTAGAAAGAAGTTAATCTGAGGTAAACATGAATTTTCACTACCCTATGCCACATTTGCCTAGGAGACTGGTATTTACATGTGATATCTCCATTTGATACACTCTTTTGAGCAAAAAGTAGGATTTAGATTTTAGCTGAAGGAAACAGAAATCTGATAGTGAACATTTATTCCTATTCAAAGTGACTTGGTTGGCTCATGCCCTGAAGAGTGATGTTTTGTATTAGATAACAATAATTGGTTTTAACAGGTCATTCTTTTTTGTACCTTTTTTTTAAATTTTCATGCCAGACCAAACTATTCACTGTATCAAAGTCTGACAGCAGACCTTAAACCAAAGGGTGACCAAAATAACTTTTATGCTTTGAAAATCTATTTTATGGGCTACAAGGAATTTTTTTTTCTTAGATGAAAATGTGTAACAGACAGTAATTGCTCACATCTCTCGTCATAGAGAAATTGGCCCAACCATTAGAAATATAAGTCATAGACAGGTTGGGAGTTTCACTGTAGTATCATTCACCCTTTGCCATTGATTACAGCATTCAACTTTTATGTTCAGATGCCTTCACAAAACAGCAATATGTGTTGAGATACTGATACTGTTGGATGTATTTAGAACTCGGTTTGCTAACAGAAATGCAGAAGAGTGAGAATGGCAGCTGGGTAGGAGGTTGTTACATCTGAAATAACTGCAAATTTCCTCGGGCTTTTGATCTGTAGAAAGGGCTCCTCTCTAGAGCAGAAGCAATTTCAAATGTATTAGCAACAGAAATTCAAAATGAGCAGTACCGAGATTCTAACCTGTGAATTCAAAGCACAAGTATAATTTTTTTTGCAAGTTCTGGTCCTGGATGAAACAAATAAAAAGAAATACCAAAATAATTATAAGATTTTTAAACTTATAATACACATATTTTCATCAATATGTAAATGTAAAATGCATAGAAAGCAGAATTTTGGAGACAGCTTTTGAACCTAAGAAGCAGGGCTATTTATTTTCTGTTAAGAATCAAGAAACACACCCCTTTTAATCCCCACAGCCTTTGCTCTAAGAAGCTTGAGAGTTTTCCAGAACAGCAAAATATGATTTTTGTTTTTAGTTTTCAACATACATACAAGATAGGTATCCATAATTAACAGCAGTAGTATTCAATATGACTTACAGATGTGTGGCATTAATTTTATTTCTATTGCTGCTACTGTTCCTCTCAAATGTTATGCTCAGGTCAATATAGAATATCTTTCATGCTTTGGTGCTCTAGACGTGGAGCTGAAATTGTAGCTGTTTTCTCCCCTTCCTATCCCATTCTCCATTGCTTCTTCTTCTCCTCATTCCCCTGAAAAGAAAAATGAGGCAGAAACCTGGGTTTGGGATATTTCAGTCAGAATGGTTATATTGTACCATCATATATCTTGTTACCAGAATTAGATGTCAAACCTGCAGCAAACTACAGAATTTTTTCTTTTAACGTACTTATTTTTTGGAATAGGCTCTGTGGTTGGTGTTTGTCTGTCTCTGTTCATGTTCTGACTACCACTAATCCTCACCCTCACTGTTTGCTGGTGCAGGCATGCATTTGTACCCCAGTTAATTTTCCGCAGTCGGAAAAGCTGTGAAAACTAAGGGTCATTTACCATGTTACCATTACTACATTCTAGTAAACCCTACCCACGTGCTTTAATGTTCTTAATGGCATCTTTCTATAACAGAAATTAAAATATACCATCTGGTAGGGCTGTGAAGAATGTTGGCAAGAACCCTTCAGCAGTTTGTCATTTGAAGACATTATTTTCTTTTAGTCATAAGAGGGTTATGAATTTTCACAGCACTTACAATTAGAAAACTATAGTTGGCCATAATCATTTCAACTATGATTAATGTATAGTTCTAGAATTATAATGCAAAATACATTTGAAGGCTTATTTAAACCATGACAAATAGCTTTTTAAATGGAAAACACATTGAAAGTAGTTTTACTTCAGAACTGTAGAAGTAAAACAGTGGACTGATGATACACTTCGTACATATGAATTATGCAAATTTGGCTTGCAAGTAAATCTAAATAAGCTTGACCTAAAAAGTCAGTTACGGTCTTGTGCTAAAAAGTACTTTGGTATTTTTGGGGGGACCTGAAACAAATTCTCAGGTGTTTTTAAGAAAGAAAAAGCAAAATTATTTCTGAGATGCTGTTGAGCTTCCATTAAGTTTAAAATACTTGCACACTATGCAACTTCTGGGGTCCTTATTTTTTTTTTCCGAAAGAACAAGCACAACATGCAGGATGAAATATCAATTTATTTTGTTTCCATCCTGCATATTTTTAGCAATGCAAGTCTCTCCTGAGGGAAAAAAAAACTTAACTATAATGGCACATCATCCACAGCGTCTGAATGAGCAGAGTATAATGAATGATTAACTGTGAGAGCTCACTACTGTGGAGGGAAGTTCCACAGTAACCAAAATATTAAAAATGATCCTCTCATTTTTGCAGATTTCTAATTAATAAATGAAAGTCATAAGTGAAACATTTCTCCAGCGCTTGCAGTTCTTGGTAGACAGGAGAAAAACAGAAGTCATGATTTCAAATTTAGTTGAAGTCTGCTCACCTCTGGGCAGTGTGATAATAAAGTTTGTATCCCCATCTGCCCTGGAGCTGATCTAACTATCTGCAGGAAACCTGGGCTACGTGAAAGGCTCTGTCACTGAAGGTCTTTGAAATCCAGACACGGTGATGAGTGTGTTACTGGCGTAGCAAGGAAACATGCACAGAAGAAACACTTGAGTGCACCTGCAGTTTCAAAAGAGAACACTTAGAGTGTTGCTTAAGCAAACTGTCGAGTGAGATCATTGCAAGGCGAGGCCTACGAACATTTTATGCAGAGATTCGATAAACCAGTTCATGTACCTTGTAGCTGAGGATACCTAGAACAGAGCTGCAAGAGTCACACCCTTCCCCTTCACTCTACATTGGTAGCAATTAATCTATTCCATTTGGAATCAATTTTTTTCCTAAAATTTAGTATATAATGACTTTCAATGCTATTAAGTGATTTCTCTGCATTAATTTAATTGCAGAAAGAGATATAGGGTAAAATTTCCACTGTCATCCAGAGATATCCTCTTTTCTATTCTACCAAGGATGGGCAAGGAACAAGAGCTCTATTACTTTTTGTTTTATCTGAATTGCAGTTACTATGATTGGATATCTTCTACCCAGCGCCAGGTATTTTTGTGTTTACGCTGTGATATTTTGGATTGTTTCTGAAGATAACGTTTGGCATTTTTTACATTGTGACATCTAGTTTGACTCTTCAGACCTCATTTATAAACAGCAAGATTGTCTCTACAGTCCCAGGAATATTTTATACTTGAAAGTAGTCAGATATTTTTCTTTTGGCCATCTGTCTACAACTGCTTACTCAAATCAGTGCAGCCAAGGTCATCTTACATTTCTTGTGTAAGGCTGTCAAACTTATTTTCAGCCTTGTCAAGTTCAGCCTTTGCTTTTTATCTTTGTGCTAAGGGGACGTTTAGTGTAAGTGTGGTTCTGCTGGCATTTCTTTTTCAGTCCCCTTTTTGACTTATTGCTTTTTGTGCCATTTATTGCTCTGTGACCATTCTTGGTTTATTTTTAAATGCAAACTACTTTCTCTTCTTTGTTCTTTCTTACAACCTCCAATGCAACCTTAAACTCCTCTTAGCAAAACAAATAGTTACAGTATTTGGTTTGCCGTTACTGTTTCATATGAACTGAACTCAGAAATCTGATCAGAGTACCTTGAAAAGCAAATGACATGGTTCTGGCTCAGAAGGTGGGAGCAGTTCTCTAACATCTCTGAATGTTTGTTTTCTCTCTGATTGTTCTTGTATTTTGAACAACAATAAAAAGTCGCTAGGAAAAAAAATGCTGTACTCTTAAGCGTCATAGTTAGAATATTTAAAAATGTTCTACAAAAAATACAACCAAACCAACACTTTGTGCATCATGATGTAAACATGGATAATTTTTCTAGTTCATCACTGTCACGCTTGTATTATGCTATTTGTGCTGGTTACCTGGAGACAAACTAATCTAATCTTATCTACAGCACAGTCGAAGTGACTTACTGCAATTTTTTCTCCAGATCTCTGGATCCAAAACAAGGTTGAGCCCAGCTGCCACATAGAACTACAACGACTAGCACACAGACTTGTGCAGTGCTTGGCTGCTTCTCGGGTAACTCTGAAGGAAATGTGGTGGCTGCAGCAGTTCAAGCCATGCAACAAATAACTAATCAGAGAGCATTTTTTTTTCTCCTTGCTTTGGGGAATTTTTCAGGAACATCTTACAGGATGCTCTTTCACCCTGAAACTTTCAAATGATACATTCAACTGAAAAGTAGTTAGCATTTTGTAGAGCTTATTAACCCCCTTGTTACAGATTTCAATAATGAGTTTTGTCCTTGCTGACACTGAGTGAATTGTGCATATTGCTACATCTTTATTTTTCACTTTGTTTTCATAATATAATATTCTGAAACTTCATCACTGACCTTGAGAATATGGCTTTATACTGAAGTGGTTTTTCTTTCTTCTCCAGGGAGCTTTTGTCACTACCTCAACAGGCCATTCAGGAGGTGAAAATGTGGAGCCGTTTCAGTGCTCCCTCCCGTGTTTGCTCTGCCAGCAAGGTTGGGTACTACTTATTGCTGATGCTGTTTCTATGCAAGAACATGAAATGGAGGAGGGACACTCAGGCAGCCGAGTTTTCGGGATTTGAAGGCACAGCCTTGTTCCTCACTGCACCAAAGGGCTTTTTCCCTGTTTCACTGCCCTGGGTGGTCCAACACAACATGTCTGTGCTCCAGGGCACCTGCCGTTACATCCCACCCCACTCCCTCTTGGGAATACTCTGATTTCCTACAACTTTGGGAGACTGCCCAAGTGAGGGATGAAAAACAGACATGTACTGAGAGGGGTGCAAGGCAAGACAGCTACACTCTTCCCAAAGGCAAACAAAAGCCATGCAGTGGATTGATCGTGTGAACAGCTTACAGATCCCTGAAGAGCAGAAGAGGGAAGGAAGGTAGGAAAGGGATGACTTTGAAACAAGTCTGGATTTTGCTCATGGAGCCACTTGGGAGCCGTCTCCTGGTGACAGGCAGCCCCATGAGGCAGATAAACAGCTGCACCACTTTGCTCAGTTATGCCTATCCTGTGCCTCTCTTCCCTACCCTCTTAGGCTGTCAGGGCAGGGAAGGAAAGGCTGTGTGTGCAGCCTGGACTACTCTTGTGAGGGTCAGCTTTGTGCTCTCAGAAACCGGCACCAAGGTGGGCTGGTGTGCTGATGCTCTTGGAGACAGGAGCCTCATGCCTAATTCCTCCTTCGCTTGATAGAACGGATGTCTACTGTCTCACTTTCCTGAAGCGGTATTTTGAATGTTTGAGATCAAAGAACCAGAAAGAAGAAAGGAGCCTTTGTGCCTGAGTCATCCAGACTGAGGAAGTCAGGGGACTTCCCAAGTGTCACTCGGAGGGTGGGTGACAGAAAATTGCCTGGGACAGGGACTGCTTGAGTGTTTTGCATCAGTGAAGAGCTTGAATGTAACTGATCAGCTGTCCAGGCAGCAAGGCCTCAAGTTTGGGATTGCTTTCTCCCAGTCAAATGCCCCAAAAACTAGAATTCTGGGTCTGATTCACATTTCTTTTCCAAATGGCCTTTTGGAATTCTTTTTGGTGTGGTACAATGGCCTTAAAGGAAAACCTCCTTTACTTGAATAATCTGTAAGGATTTGCTTATTTTCCTAAGAGGAGGTTTGAGGCGGATCAGAGATCCTGCCCAAGGCCAGGTATCCCTTTGTACTCATTGCTCTTTTTACCTCCCAGGGCTGCAGGATCTCCTGGCTGCTGTTCCAGGATGCAAAGAGCACCCCAAGTTGACTTTCCAGCCACTAGGTGATAGGGATTTGGTTTTTGGTTTCATTTTTTTGAGTGAACTGGAGGCTGCTATAGGATGTTGTGAATTTTGCAGTTCTTTTGCTCGTCTTGCTCGTCTCCTGAGAGACAATCTCAGTCCCCTGGGACTTTTGCTGTAGGGTACACTGGATTTTCATATCTAGGCATGTATGTTTTTGTAACTAATTTTGTGGAGAGACTGTTCCTTAGTCCTGCAGGTAATCAGCACTATTTTTTCTCTCTTCTTCAAAGCAGGATAGCCAAGTCCAAATTGAGTGTTGGTAAGAACCACCAGATCTGCTTTTCCCAAGCATTGTTACAGGCCAAAATGATGCCAAAGAGTATGCTAATGATTAAATAATGTGGATAATTGTAGCCAAATGTCTTGGTGCTGTTTAATATACTAGTACAAAGATAGTGGTATCAGTGTGACTTTGTGACTGAGCTACTTAACTGATATTTAATTGCTCCTGCTTAGGTCCTCTGTATTGTGAAGAACATCATGGCTTTTGGAAAAAAACCCAACAGGACAGCTTCTAGGTAAATTGAAATAAAAATATTTTCAAATTTTATGCTTTAGTGTAGAGAATATACAAATATTACCTTAGAAGAACTGGAGGCATATCTATTGTTTCAAGAGGAGTTTCTGAAACTGCAAGGGGAGTTTGAAACTTGGTGCACTTTTGTTAATGCAAAAATGGACTTATTGGTTCTATGTCTTTTCATTCAGTTACTTTAAAATTAATTAAATTGTCGAAGGTTTAAGATATTTACACCTGGTTCATCCCATATCTTAGTTGAATTTTTAGCTTAATTACAGTCATATGTGTGTTCACTCACTGATCAAAAGCTAATGATCTCTTTCATAAGGTTGAGTATTTTGGGGCTCACTACCTGTGGTTAAACACCTGTATCATTTTAGCAGAGAAAGTTTGTCAAAGTCAGAAGGCCATGGAATAGCACATCAACAAAAATAAATGGAAATCATAGCAATTTGCTCCAGAAATTCAGTGGTGACTGTCAACCTGCATAAAGCTGTTAAAACTCTGTCCTCTTGGTAATTTCCTATTTTAACTAAAGAATGCGTGCAGGCACTGCTAATTCATTCTGAAATCGTTCTCTGCTTGCTGAGCTGAAATGGGATCCAAAGCCGAGAAATTGTATCTGAAACACATACTTGTTTTTGTTGTGAGTTCTATGGTGTCTGCAGCACAGCTTGATGATTGCCACCTGGTTAATTTAAAGCAACACTGAATTTATTTAAATTATAAACAAACTCTCTAAGATATTCTTCTTTTTCATGTCACATCCACTGGATATGTTGATTATAATAATCACTTTACTTCACCATTGTGAAGAGCTTCCTTTCCTTCTATTTATATATAGCATCCAAAAATTGATCTAGAGGGTAAAATTGCGTAGTTTAGTGCTTGCTTGTTTCTGTGGAGACTTACTGATTTTTCACGTATGCATTGGAAAACACTGAGCCCACCTGTGGCATTTAAATTACCTAATGAATGTAGTGCTAATGAGTGAAACATTATTCACTTATGCTTCTGCCAGACAGAGTCTCAGATCTTCAAAATCTGGAGTAATTTCTGTCAGATAGAGTTGACAACGGCCTTTTTCTGTTGATCTCCTGCTTTTGCCATCCTTTAGACATCTGCATGTTTCTCAGGTACGTGAAAACCAGTCTCAAAAATAAGAAGGCATAGATCATCCATGAGCAGAACTTGCAGCTGTCTCAAACCGTGTTCCTGGAGCAGATGGATCAAGAACCAAATCGTAGATGGTGGTTTATTTAATACCTTTGTCAAAATGAATATTCTGGAGCCTGGGCAAATTTTTTTGTAGACAATCCTGAAATTTATAGATACAAGTGAGATGAGTTTTCACACATCTTTCATTATAATTAAGAATTGAATACATAGTTCATCATTCAGAGATATCCTAGGTATTTATAGTTCTCCCTGGAACTGCTGTTTTTCCAAACAGCCATTTCTGCTACAATTCTGTCCTGCTAGTGTATTCTTTATTGTCAGTATGTAATGAAATGCGTAAATTACCCAAATCTGCAGTGACAAATAAAAGTCACTTCTTGGAGATACTTATGATCAAGTCAGATACCTTTCCTCCTTTGAAAAATACAACTAAAGAGACTTGTTGTAATAAATAAGCTTTCATTAGGGGAGTGGGAAGTGTGTCCCCTCTGCAAATGAATGAACATCTGGTTTGGAACATTTATAGATTTGATTTTTCCATACTGTCATCAAATTCTTTCTCCGTTCCCATTTCATTCTGCAGTCCTGAAAGATCTGCCAATAATTCCCCAGTCATTACCTTAAAACTTCTTGTAGTGAGTGCCTGCCAAATTGATGGGCCTTCACAAGCCTCTCCTCGTGTGTTTGCCTTGAGAAGGAAGGTGTTTTCACACTGTTCTCTCAGCCCTGATAGTCCCGTATTTGCTGAATCTCCCTGGAGACTCAGGCAGTCATTTTGTAGTTGTACAAAGCTGACAGTTGACCTTTCTTTCTTAACCATATAAAGATATTCATTATTCCTCAGGACATAAAAATGCGTGTACAGATCCACATATTCACAGTGTTGTATCACTCCCATATTTCTGCTTGTGCAAGGCTCAGAATTTTGCTATTATTTTGAGCTATTTATTTCCAGGAATGCAAGCCAAAATTGTACAACAGCTGGTTGTTGCTGTACATGACATGTTTTTATGTACTGGAAAAATGTGTTTAGTGAGGTTGGACTAGATGATCAGGATGACAAGATTATGTCAAAAGGGAACTGCAGTAATTTCCCTACCCCTTGTGCCACTGACAGAGAGAGGCAGAGAATTTGGGAGTGATGGAAGGAACCTGGGAAGAAGGAAGAGGTAGGGGGAAGGGGTGTTAAGATTTGGGTTTGATTATCATTATTCTACTCTAATTTGATTGGTAATAAAGTCTATTTTGCCCATGACCATAGTCAGTGGGTGATCCCTCCCTGCCCTTATACTGACCCATGAACCTTTCATTATATTTTCTCTCCCCTGTCCAGATGAGGAGTGCAGCAATTGAGTGGCTTTGGTGGGCACCTTGCATCCCTGTTTGAAATTCATTTTAGCAGAGGTTTGTTCAGGATGCTGTAATGGTTAAAAGACATAATAGTGCAACTAATAGCTCTCACCACTTGCTTTCTCCTCTCCAAAATGTGGATTACAGGGATTAAGAATCCTTCGAGGGATGCCACTTGGGTTGGATTGGTATATAAACTGCTCCTAGCTCAGCACCTCCATGAATACTTTGCACTGTGAAGTGGTGTCTTGGTTTTCTCTGACTGAGAGCAGCACTTACTGAAACATATCTAGTCACAGCCCAAAAATGGCACTGACAACTTGCAACAGCAAAGTTGTAGAATTAAACAATTCATTGTCAAGGGATTACCAAAACACCTGAACATAAAATATTTGAAACTTGAAAAACTGAATAATAGTCTAAAACTAGAATTTCTCCCGGTAAGTCGATGGTTTATGTATTAGTACTGTGCTCAGAGTGTTGACATTATTAGCATGTTACACACACACGCAGTGCTATTACCTGTTGCTTTGGTAACCATATGCCTCACACTGGTAGCACAGCAACATAAGTGAACATGCATGGCTTTGAAGAATCTAAAACAAATATATAAGTAAGCGGAATGAGTCAGGTCTGAAGGAAAGACATTTTTTGTGCATCAGCGAGAACTGAATATTGTACTTTAAGGAACTATTTCAGGAAGAATAGGGGTTTTTTTCTCTATGTTAATGCCCTCTATATTGATTTCCTAGTTGGAATTGCAAATCTGAAATGCAATTATTTCTGTCATTCATTGCTTGCCCCTCTTCCTTCTAGGATGGAAGTGCATTATCAAAAGGTAAAATTTCCTGAATGCTGTCTAAAGGAACAGTGTGGAAAAATAGATGAAACATGATAGCCAAGCCATGTTTTGGGCAGTTTTATCTGTGGTTTCTTGTTTCTAGTAGTCAAATTGCAGGATCAGGATGTTGAAAGAGAGCTATGTGAGAGGACGATAGTCCATAGAAGGCTGACTTTACAAAGCCTTAGGTAACTTCAGTCAGTTTTAGGTACTGGTGATAAAGTAGTAAGAAAAAATAAATTGCTCCCTACAGAGTATGAACTTGTATTTCTACGATACTGTGCACTTGAGCTTTGTGGTGTGAGCAGTGGTGACTTAGTCCTGGACAGACTTCTGTGAGCTGTTTGTTATTTTAGAGACTTGGGACTAGAGCTGGGAAATCATCTCTGTGTAGGACCATGCAAATTAAATTTTGCAAATTCAGTATTATTCAAGTATATGCTTAGAGCTAAATGCATTCTTAAATGCTGATCAGAATCAGTTATGAACTTAAAATACATGCATGTCACTCCATGAACCAAGGACAAAGACAAGCAAGTCCTTTGCTCTGCAGTGCACTTGTTCTCAATGGTGCATCTCCTGTCCATGTGAGGCTGTTGAAATAAGAAAGATTAGAAGACTGCAAATAGCATGCAAAAGACTAAGGAATGGTAAAATATCTATACTATCTCACTGCTTATGCAAATTTTTATTGCTCGGTATTTTAGTGATTTAATTTCTGTGCATGTAAATCACACTGTGTTTCTTTTGTTCCTCATGAGATCACTGCTGTGGAGCTGTTCTTTATTAAACTTCAGCAAATTTCCATCTGTGTAAAATTACACATTCAAGTAGGTGTGAATTCCAAAGGAAATTACTTACTTTTACTGCAGTCCCCTTCTGACACAATGTTCTCATTTAATTCTCTGCACTCTATTTTAATTCTCGATGCGGAGTGGGGTTATATGTGTGGTAGAGAAAATATGTGAAACTTGTTATCTGGGTAGGTGTGAAAAGTATCTGTGTAGCTACATCCGATTTTTACTTTACTAGAAAAAGACTGTATATGACTCCAAAGCCCTGAGCACATCCAGAATCCCCACATGATGTGATGATGTGTACACATCTGAAAAAATTTTTCATACAAATTTTAATTCAGTGTTACTATTCTCAATTATTCGCATTTTTTATTGAATCTTTGTTTCATACATATAAATGAGACATCACAAAGTTGTCAGCTTGTCTCCCTATATTAGGTTTGTGGTTGCTATGATTTCTTGTCACTGTGGCTATAGTAGCCAGAGAAATAAAAGACAAACAGTTTGTGATACACAGACACTTTCTCACTGTATGCCCTATATTTGTACATTAATGCCGACAATCAAACTTTAGAGTCTTTGCTCATATCTCTCCCCTGACCTTAGCTGGTGTGCCATGTGTTCTTGATGTGCAGAGTTCACGACAGCTTTGTTGGGTGGGGGAATTTTCACCTTAGTGGGGGCAGACTCAGGAGTGAGGAACATGCCAATGCTACAATGAGTTCAAGTACATCCACTCCTGATAAGAGGGGGAAATCAGTTTCTGATCTTTGCAGAACACTTCAAAAGCTCATATTGCTCAGTGACTTTTGCTTAAAAGTTCTCTTGTTTCAGGAATCACCATTGCTATTGCCAGAAATGTGAGCAAAGAGTGTTTTGATAATAAGGAATGCCAGCCCATATTGTTTGGAAGACCTTATAGCCCATCTTGGCTTATAAAAGCTAATGACAACTTATCCTGTGGAACAGGACCCATTACCTGTGGAGACTTCACAAGATGAGGTGAAGTCAGCTGTCTCTTAGAGATGTGTTAAAGTTTAAACTACTCAGAGACCTTTCTCTCACACCAAAGAGCATCACTCAGGATGCTGGTACTGAATATCTCATTTTTAGAAAAGCAAGCAAGTGATACAATATAGCTGCATAACACCAGGGGCAGCATCCATTACAAGGTTACTCTCATGTCTTTCTGTATTGTAAAGTGATTGACAAGGAACAGAGATAATAAGCTAGAGCAATGCAAATTTTGAGTGGTTTCCTGTCCTCAATATCCTTCAAAGCTGTGTCTTCTGTCACTTTTTGAAATGAGCATGATTCCTCCATATACATCAGAGACTTCCAATATAACCCCTAAGTAAAACTAAGGTTATTTTAGTTACATGAAGAAACAGCAGTCCCCATTAAATCATGTAGATCCAACCTGTTAAAGCATCATAGAGTGGATTGGGTTGGAAGGGACCTTGAAGCTCATCTCATTCAACCCCACTTCCATGGTCAGGACACCTTCCACTACACCAGGTTGCTGAGAGCCCCATCCAGCCTGGCCTTGAACACTTCTAGATATGGAGCACCCACAGCCTTCCCAGGCAACAAGTTTCAGTGCCCCATCACCCTCATAGTAAATAATTTCTTCCTGATATCTAATCTAAACTTACTCTCAGTTTGAAGATATTCCTGCTTGTCCTGCTACTACATGCCTGGATGAGTTTTACTGCCAGAGTGGTATTTAAATAAAGGAAGGAAACAAAGAGGGAAATTTTCAAAATGTGGTAACTGGCACCTCTGTGCAACAGTTGTAGCATCATTGAAAGATGAATAATGGTGTCATGATTAGTAAATTCATTAAATGGTATATGGTTATATGGGGCTGGAAAGAGATGGGTTCAGTTCATCCTTTCTATGTGACCTTGGACAAGCTGTTTATGCTGTTGCATAGTAGAGAAAGTGAGACTTACCTGCATACCTCTTTCAATTTAATTACAAGGAGCTGTTTTCCAAAAGAATTATCTAATAAGAGCAGGTAGAGCTTTATGTGGAGTGATTTCATTCTTTCAGCCAGTCTGGCTGTTTTTAGGCTTATCTCTTGATGCGCATATCCGGCAGTGCTGCATCCTGTAATCCCAGTGCTCTGAATGGCTCACCCTCATTTCGCCTGATATCTTTGGAGAAAAAACAGTTGCATCTGGATTGTACTTAGATTTTCTTTCAGTAAAACAAGGGCATTCCAGGGCCTACGAAGGCCATGGACATGGAGCTTCTTTCTCCTGGCTATACGGTCCGCCTGGGGTTATTTTTATACATTTTCTTAACACAGTTTGCTTCTTTCTTTTTGCTTTCCAGCTGATGTTTGAAAATAGCCCCCAGCCTCTCCCAGTTGTGTTACCCCAGGTGACTGTTTTTCATTGCACACTGGTTCCCCAGGGCTCTCCGGTCTTAAACACATATGGTTTCCCGTCACTCAAACTAAAACGGGTCGGGCAGTGGCCACTGACCCCTGTAGGGCTGTTAAAACAAGCCTCAGCCAGCTCAGGCTGAGTCACAGTGTGCTGGGTGCTTTCTCCTGCTAATGTCAAAGATCAGGTTTGCAGTCTATATGGTTTTGATGCAGACCTGGAACTGCTCCTGAGTTTCAGTTCTGATCAGAAACTGGAATGTTCTCAGCTGTTGTAGTTGGCCCATAGCCCCTCTGCTAGCCTTTCGCCTGCTGCATAGCTCTGTTACAGTGATAACAGCAGGCACATACGGAAACTAAATAGATGTGTCTTGAGTTACTTGCAGTAAGTTAAAAGGCAAATGTTCAAAGACTTACATTATTTTAAATTGCATTTAGCTGATCGTTGCTAACAATTCATAAGAGCATATCTACCAAAGTCTGCTGTAACTAACCGTAATTTATCTCCTAGATAGATTAGATCATTTCTGATATACTGAATATTAAAATACTGACTTTTTTTGACAAATAGTGTTCTACTGAGGAACATATGACAATTTAAGATGTTTTGGGTCCAGTGGGTACCACTGTAATAATGTGTGTCAATATCCATACCTAAATAGATGACCCTGAATTAGTAAAATTGCTAGGGATTGGATTCTATTATTTTATTGTGAAGTGTATGATTTCTATAAATGTTTGCCTTTGTAAGGATTCTTGTGGATGTCAAGGTCTTTAAAATAGCAAAATTTATCTAAAATTTGATTACAAGATGACTTGCTCTCTTTTTTTAGTCTGACACTCTGTTAACAAAGGGGAACAGTCCTTATCATTATTAAATTGACTTTTTTTTTAGTTATATTACATCTCAAATTTTCATTTATTTCTGAAGAGCAGCCAAGAGAAATCTGTTTAATATTGCAGTGTTGTATGGCAGACCTCCTAGCTGGTGCCCAGGCAATCCACTGACTCATGCTCCTGGTGGCTGAAGCAGGTCAGAGCCGAGGCTGCAATATATTAGAATCAGAATTTAGGGATACTGTGATTTGTGTATCTGTTTGAATGCTGGGATCTTAACCTGTGCATTCACTACCCTTGACCTTAGACAGTCCAAATGTCTAGGCACCATTTGAACTAATTTCCACAGATGAATTTCATTTTCCCATTGGTCCCAGAATATGTGTGGCTCTTAGTCACACCCCAAAGCCCTAAAGCTGAAACACAGCTGTGCTTCACCCAGAAGTGAAAATGTGTGATTTCATACTTAGAAGGTACAAATTATGTAATCAGCTTCAAGATAAAGAGAAACTTCCAGGTATGTTTTATACTGTTATTACAAATGGAAAATGAATTTGAACCTAAAATAAACAGCTCTTCAGATACCTCGTGGTGATCTACCACTGAAATACATAGTGTTAATAACATTTCATTATGAGGACAGTATTGGGCTTGACATGCTACTAACGGTGTTAGAAGGAGCTCCCTGGAAGGTGCCTAAAGGAAATAGGATAGTGCCAATCTCTTTTAACTCCATTTAATAAAAGAAAATTGTCTAGTGTTTCAGGTGCCAGAGATGCATCAATACAGATGCCACTACAGAATGAGCTGTCACTGATTATCACTGCTTTTAATCTATTTTGTTAATGAAATCATTAGTTATTTTCGTGTCAGCTAAGACAGAACTATGGCAACCTTTATTATTTGACATTGATCAAGTGAGTGTTCATGTCCCAGAAATCGATGAATAATGAGGTATCTTTTAAAAATACTGGGTAGCACTAAGAGAAACGAGGTGTATCAAATTATTCATAGGCAGTTGTAATGTCTGGGCAAGAAAGAAAATGAAGTAAAATGCACAGAGAAGTTTGGAAAAAGTTGTCATTTCCCACTGTACTTTATGTTCTTGGCTATAAATATTCATATATTCAAATATTACGCTAGGAACTCCTAAGTCCAAGTGCACCATGACTCGTGAATCCCTCCAGCTGAACAACTCTGCAGTCCCTATGGGAGCAAGTTAGTAAAAGAGCTGGTGCCTGAAGAGTTGGAGCAGCAAACTGGTTACATGTCTTTACTACTAGCTGTTCTTATTTAAAATAGAATAAATGGTCTCGAAAATAACATCACTTACAAAGGTTATGGCTTCTTAGCACATGTCAACCTTGTATGATGACCTCTGCACACGTACTGCTCTCTCAGTAGGCAGAATTTTTGTGTGCCATTGATAAACAATCCATTTCATGGCATGATCTACATTTCCATTTTTAAGAGAAAAAAGACTTTTCTTTGCTCTGCTTAACCTGATTTCACAAAAAACCAGCCAACCAGGCAAACAAAAACCCTGTGGTCTCTGCACTACAAGAGTCAAACTAGTGTCTCAATCCCAGACTTATATGATTAGTTATGTGGGCTGAGGTATAAACTAACCCACACAAATATTGAAGAGTATTCATGTTATTTATAGGTTATTCTTTCAAATACCAAGTGAAAAGCTTTAGTTTTCAAAACATTTCAAATTACTTGGGTAATTTTATTTTCATTCTAAGCAAGCATCAGAACATTAACAAATAAGTAGGCTTTTTCATTTATTTTCAGATCAAACACTCAATTTCTTTAATTTTCACAATCCATTGACTGGTACATCTGGACAGTAAAATGGCCCAAAATTATGATTATCTGTTTGTGGGATAATGTTAACAAAGCTGTTCTCTTTCATGGGTCTCTAACTAGTAGCTCAATTAAGACAAAGCAGAAATCTCACATTGTTTGTCTGTGAATTCATTCATAGGACCATAGAATCATAGCATCATTTAGGTTGGAAAAGCCCATTAACATCATTGATTCAAGGCAAGTCCACCACTAAACCATGTACTTAAAGTTCCATACCTACATGTGGTGGAAAAAGTCCTGTGAACTTTGGAAGAGCAAATATAACTTATATTTACGTATTCTAGTTATGAGTTATGCCTCTTTATTTAATGAAGGTTCCTAACAGAGGATTAGGGATCTCTTATTGCAGAGTTAAATGCAACTGCAAATTTTCTTATGGTGCATACCCAAGGCTACTGCAGGCTGGTACACAGATAAAGTCATACGTGTACTGAGGAGCCAGAGAAGGCTGGAGGTGTTTCCAACATTTTAATTTCCCACTTTGTCCTTAACTACTGAAACTCATACTTCTGCACATTAGGGGCTCAAACAGAGCTTTGGCATTACATAATGTAAGTGACAAGTGATAGCTTTGAGTTCCACCCAGCAATTTATCACATGCATAATGGTGCACTAATCCCTCAGTCTCCCTTGCTCAGCAGAGGAGTTTCTCCAACGCCACCAGTAGTAACCAGTGCCTGAGTGTGTTGACTCAGCTGTGCCCTGCCCAGTCCATAAGCAGTGAAGAAGACAAGTGCACAGGTAATGCCTGTGCCCTGCCTTGCTTCTTCACTCAAGCTGGAAATGTTCTGTAGGAATCAAGAGCTCTCTTGGGCCCGTTATTCCCCTGCAAAGGAAAGTGCCTGGTCTTGCCTGGAAGCAGGTAGAATAAAACACTTTAAATGCATGTCACAGACAAGGCTTAGAAAAAGGGTAGAAGAGTCAATGCTGCTATAATTATTTTAGTAACAGTCTCAGCGGTGGAGGCAGACACAGACGTTGAAAGTGCAATTATGGCAGCGACTGTGGTGATAACAAAAGCAGAGCAACAGCAGGCACCCACTTGTCTTTTTCCTTCCTTTAAACTGAGGCATCAAAAGAAAGAAATGGCAATATTTCTGAGGTGAAGAAAAATATTTTGATTTTAATCACACATCTCCTTGCCTCTTTCCCCTTTCTTAAAATGCAGCACTAGGAAAAAAAATGGTCAGAAAACTGGAGAGGCTCTGTCCTCATACGTAATACTGCCATATAGAAAATTCCAGAGAAATCAGTAGTGTGGAGAAGTACAGAAAACTTTCTTTTGTAGAGAAGTACAGGAAACTCAGTTGTAATCTCTTGCTTTTAAGGCATTACCATGCTCAGTCATTTCAGTGTCTAGATGAGGGTGAGACAGAAACATGGAGTGAGGCAGTCTTCAGCCACTAATACACTGGGTTTGTGTTTGTGGCTAACTCACTTTGGGATTTTTCTTCTAAGTCCTTTCTCTAGCTGTCTACTGTTTTGGATTGAACTGTGGGATCAGTTATTCCTTGGAGGGCAAATCTTAGGAAGAGGAATGCCTAAAGTCCGAAAGCTCAAAGGAAAAATAGGAAAATATATGAATTTCCTATATTCATCTCATGGAATTACTCAGAATGAGAAGCAATGTCAAAACATGCCACAATCAGCCTCAGTAGTATACCACAGGCCTGATCCTGCTTTAAATTTGACATTAAGAGCAAGAACACTTTTCAGTGTGTACTGTATTTTTTGTAGAAACTCTTTATTAAGGGGCTGGTGCTGTGAAGCAGCTACTTTTATACTTTGGAAAGAGGTTAAATTATAATTAGAATTTGATTTTTGCTGGAAATGTGTTTTAAGAGCTGGCAGATTGTTTTCCCCATTTCTTTTTTATTTTTTTAGCTGAAGAACTGCTTTCTATGTACATGAAGGAGGTAACAGTCTGATTGTCTGATTGATTTTCATTAACTATCAAAGAACTTGCAGCTTCCTTAAAGAGAAAAGAGAGAAGTTGTAGCTATAAATAGCAGCTGAAATGCAAGGCCCTGGCAAGTTGTGGAGAAAGGGAAATGTAGCAACCTGTCTGAGGCAGCACATAGCCATTGTAAATGCAGCTGGTAGAGAAATCCAAGTGAGATTGATTATTTTGAAGTAACTTGACATGCAAGTATAATGAGTGACGTTTGTGACTGCTTGTTGAAATATCTCAGGACCTCGAAGGAAAGAGTTCAACGTGACTTGTTGGTTTGGAGGATTAGGACTGTAGCTGTGTTAATGATGGGCCTCCAGATATTGATCTCCGTGGGTTTTGCAATGTCTGACCTGTTCAGCAGATCTCTAACATAATTTTTTGGTTTGTGGCTAAAACGTAGGGTCTTAAGAATCCTGCAACCCTGCGGTTTGTCCTTTTTGGGACGTCTGCAAGTCTTCATGAGCATGACCAACTCTTTAAAAGTGGGTGGTTCCAACAGACATTTGGTTGCAAATGTATTCTGAATTGCTTTTAGGCTTTTTTTTTCTCCATCAAAGGAAACGTACGGGTACGTAGCAATTCAGAATACGAAAGGATGTGTTTTTCAGCAGTTAAGACTATTAATCATATGAATATTTTTTCCATTTTGGGACATAAATCTTGATTAACTTTTAAGATTTCCATGCAAGTGGATTAATTTCTATGATCCCGTTGTTTAACACTGAATTCAATAAGAGCATCTATCATATATTTGAAGAGGAATCTGAGAAATAATGTGCAGTATAGGTAAGAGTAGAATAAGCTATTTTTAATTCCTGATATTTTTAAGCTAATAAAATAGTTTAAATCTTGCATTTTTCTCTAAGAGATTTTTTCTAGGTTGCCTGTGATTTTTTTAATATGACAGGGAAATCAAATAGAAAAAAATCACTTGGTTAGAAGAAGAGGATAAACATATATAATTCTCATTCTTTTTAAAATTCTCTATTTTTAATAGCACAAAAGATAAACTGGCAAAAATAGGAGAAAAATTAATTACAAGCAAAAAATTTTAAATATAAATAATGCAAATAAGGTGAAAAATTTTAAATCTATTGTTAAAGACTCCCTCCATGAGAGTCATATGTGATTGAAACACAAACCTGTTCCAGTAACAGACAAATCAAGTAAGGATTATCCTTACTGGCATCCTTTGGTGACTGGGTAGATCAATATAATTGTGATTAATTCACTTAAGACCCTATAAGTAGTAAATGCCTAAGTGCAACAATTCATTGGCATTAAACGTATGTTAATTTGAAATTGATTGCGAAAGCAGCACCTTCAACAAATTGTTATTTTTTGTATCAAATTGTAACATTTAACCCAAGATTGCAGTAGTTCAACTAGTGTCATACTCTTTAAATGTATAAAAAAATGCCTGGAAATTTTTGTTTTAAAATCAGTGTTTTTTATTCAGAGCACTCATTCTACTGAAGGCACTCTGCTGTGCCTCTTCTCAGCAACATTGCCACTAGCCCTGGGCTACAATATATCTAAGGCAGCACAGGCACTTCAAAGCTGAACTTCGGACACCAGAGATACCTGGTATTTGGCCTGTTCAGTCTCACCTCTACCAGTACTTAGAACCTTGATATGCAGTGCCAATACACAACTTCATTCTTATCTTCATATATCTTAACACGAAATCTGTAGAACGAAATTCCAGAGATCAGCATCTGGATGTGAAATGCCATACTTCCAAAAAAAAGGTGCCAGAATTCTGGAAACTCCTGAGTTCAGTGGGCTAAGGTGCCATAAGCAGAGTTAATACTCCAAAATTACCTGTGAAGGTGGCGATGAGGTATGGGATAAAGAGAAAGTCCGTGTATGGTACCCAAAGCTGGAGCGTGGCTGTGAGGATTTAGGGACTAGGCAATCATCCCATCACCCCAGAGGAGCTAAGCAGTGGCCTGGACTTTGGAAGACCTAGCTGGAGAAGTCTGTGTAGGCAGAAACTAGTCTCACAAGAATAGTCCAGCCAACCATGCAGAAGCACCAGCTTAATGTGGAATTAAATGGTTAAGTTGTTTTTGTTGCATAAGGAAGCAGTAAGTAACTGAGAATTTTATTGAGAATGTTGATTAAAAAGAACTTTTATATGATGAAAAAAAGCGTGTACCTTGAGACAAACATCTGGTTGTTCTAAAGAAAAATGAAAAGCAATTGCTGTAATTAGCAGAGGTTAGATCCTTGTTGATGATGTCCGTTTTTCGTATTGTAGGCAGGTTGGATCCATCAGCAGAACCCCTCTGAATGGACTCTCTCAAAGAGGTTCTTGCTGCGAAGAGATGTGGTTCTGGTATTTGTTGTCTGCCTGCCCTTTCAATCACATTTTGAGAACAGAGAACACTGAACGGTTAAAGAGAAATACTCACTCTCTTTCCTTGAGCTGGTAGTACATTGGTTAAGTGAGGGTGGTAAGGATTTACACAGGATCTGGAGCAGGCCAGGAATTCACCTTGGTACTGAAACTTGCAGAACCATCTGATTGCAGCAGCTTTCTACAAATAACTTTGTGTTACATGCAAGACAGAGTGACTGTCACTTGTTTCTCACACCTTTTGCTTTCTTAAATAAGTGAAATTTATGGAGAGGGGCATTTATGTGAGTTCCTGTAGGGAAAGTAGAGAATAAGGTGTGTTCTTAACTCTTGTGAGCTAAAAAAACTTTAATCCATAACAAACCATTTCTTGTGAAAGGATCAGTCAAGATCTTCAGGCACAGATTTTACCTAAGAGCCAGGTCTGAAAGTAGATTTATGTGACTGTACATGGGCTTTAGAGGCAATAATTTCCAAATGAACTTTTTAGCTGGATTTAATTACTCACTTCTCCTTATTGCAGAGATGCTGCTTTGAAGGCAGATTGCGAATGTCATAGCAAATGAAGGAGAAGGGTAGAAGCCTGTAGATTTTGCTCTGTTCATGTGAGTCTGCCTTGTGTAGTCAGGGGTACTATACACCAAATAAACAGCATGCTTCTAAAAGTGAGGGATAACAACGAGGAGCTTTATCAGCCAGCTATATCTGAGTCACAGGGCTTCACATGGTTTCCTAAGGGTGACAGAGGAAAGCATAAGACCACAGGGATAAATATAGAACACAGTTATTAGCCTCAGGCCTTTTCTTACATGATGTGTGCTACGCAAGCTCTGGGGCATATTCTTTTGGGGGATGTCTTCTCCCTTTGATATCTCCAGCACAGGGAGCTACTCTAACCCCTCAGATGCTGTAGCAGTAGTGAAATGGGTCTGTTGCCAATCCATGCTGTGCAAATGAAGAAAATTTTCTTTCTCAAAGACTGCCTGCATGCCAGGCAGAATGTTTAAAGGGTGATTTTGGCTTATGGATACAAACAAAGTAAGAGCTGATTATATATTTCTTTCCCCATATCCCTTTCCTTTTCCATCCTTTTCCTCCTCTTTTGCCTCTTCCTGCTCTTCCCTCTT
>VYXC01012879.1:490808-502905 GCA_013397175.1 Platysteira castanea
TCTTTTTCTTTTCCTTTTTATTTTTTTTCTTTTCTTTTTTTTTTTCTTTTTCCTTTTTTTTCTTTTCCCTTTTGCTTTTCCTTTTTTCCCCAAGGAAACACTTCCCTCAAACACTTCTCTGTGCCCTAATGGTCTTTCTGTAGCTCTGCTAAAGAGACGAGTGGATGCTAAAGAAATTTTTCAATATTTAAAGTGCGAGTAAATTAAAATTTATGCAGAAATCGCTAAATATTATCTACAGAGAATTAAATTAAAAATCCCATTGAAATAAAATTTTACTGTACAGGCATTAGTAGATAGATTTCTGAGCATGTCAGGTTTGACATGTGGATCAAAAGTCTTCTAGTCCTATTGGCTATACATAGAAAAAAACCCCACTTTAGGAGAAATATGGATAAAAGCCCATATGTTAAAGCCTTTGTGTCTTGAGTAGTACTTGTGCTTATGTTCTGCCATGAGTAAAGGTTGTATTTTAGATGCTGCTCTGAATATTGAATATTCATCATCCATGTCCCCAACAAGAGAGGGGTATTCCTTCTCAGCAAGGCTTATTGCTGACCCCTGATGATATTTGGGACAATCATCTACAGTCTGCCTGAAACGAGAAGTTCCCTCTTACATTTTAGGTTCTGAAATGATTGCCTGTTTTTAGAATACTATATTGACTCCAAAGGAACAGTTCTTTTTCTTCTTTTGAATAGAACTCGTGTAATTCAATCCATCTACTCCTTTTTTTTCTCACTCTCATACATCTCCTTTTCGCTGACTGCAGAACTGCAGAATACTGAATTCTGCCAGTGCCTTCTTGGCAGACTGTCACTGGTTTCTACAGAAAGGGATCTGGTCCCATCATTACTGAAAAAGGCAGCCTAGATGATACTATCTAGCATTCTGTTCAGTCATGTCTTGAAAACCTCCAGCAATGAGGACTCCATTATACCCCTGGGGAGGTTGTTCCAGTGATCAATTGTTCTTCCTGGGAAAATTTTTTTTCTCATATCAAGATAAATCTGCTTCTGATGAAACTTGCACCTTTTGCCCCTTGACCTCTTTGTGTGGCTTTGTCCTTTTTGTAGCCATTATGTACTGGAAGATTGTGATGAGATCCTCCTTGAGTCTTCTCTTCTCCAGGAAGACAAGACCTAACTCCTTCAGTCTTTCCTAGACGGGCAAATTCTCCAGACTTTTGGTTATTTTCATGACCCTTCTGTAGACTCTCTCTATTCAATTTGTGTCTTTTTTTGAACACTGTTCTGTAGGGACCAGAACAGGAAAGAGCGCTCCAGGTGCAGCCTGACAAGCTCTGAGGAGAGTGGAATGATCATGCCTCTGCCACTGCTAGTAATCCCCCTGTGGCTGCAGTCCAGGATCTCATTTGCCTTCATTGCTGCAGTGGTACTCTCTTGACTCATGTTCCATCAGGATCCCTGGGTTCTTTTCAGCAAGGCTCCTCCTCAGCCCGCAGACCTTAGCCTATACTGGGCTCTTTGATTATTTCACCCCACCTGCAGAACCTTGCACTTTTTGTTGTTAAACTTCATGCTGTTCTTGACATCCCACCCTTCCAGCCTGTCCAGGTCTCCGTATAAGATGCACATCCTACAAGCCTTGCACAAACGCACTAACATATCTTTCAGTGTGAGACAATCTGTTCTGTTTTTTAATGGAGTACATAAACTTCCTTCACCACTTGAAAATTAATGGGAACAGAATTTTGGGATTTATAAGTTTTATTCATGAGTGGCAAACAATTATTGTTGTAGAGTTAATTTATATACCTCTTCTGATCACTAGATGGAGGTAGGCAACCACAATGAGGGCAGCTTTCCCTAAGTTTTGTATTATGAAAGGAAAGTGATATATTCTGTGCTGATTTGTACAGCGGGGAGTGTATTTTATCATTAGAAATACTATTCTTGTACAAGGTTTCTTGAGGATAGGATGACATTTGCACTTGCCAATCTGTAGCTTTCCATCAAAGAAAACTTTTTCACTGGAATCTGTTTTAAATGAAAACTTGTCTTGGTATAATTTAATCTGATGTATATTTTATTATCAGTAATCCACTTCTGAGTTTAGATAAGCATGAACATTATTTAGATCATGCATAGATGTGTTTGTGTGCAGAAATTACTTTACTGCGTGATGTAAAACAAAAAGAGGAACTTCATAATATTAATTTAATGTCTACTATACCCTGGAACTAAACAGATAATATATTACGTATGTCCTTGTATTAGCAATTATGAAATGCACAGCTGTATGTTTTACACTGTATTTGTGTATTCCCAGCATGCAAGAAATAAAAATATAAACAGCCTTTTCAATAACAGCTTTCAGATATTGCTCACTTATAGTGACTTACAGTTTTGGGACCTTTTCAGTAAGATCCCACTTCATCTTTACAGCTTAAGTTGCTGCTTCTTGTTGCTTAGTTTCTAAAAAATGATTAATTTATAGGGGCAGCTTGTAAACAGTGAGAGGAGGAACACTTTTGTTCCTTCAGCTACAGAAGACAGCCACAAACCTGTCTTTTAGCCTCCGAGTGCTCTGTGCAGACGTGCACAGCTGTGACAATGAAGTAAAGCTTGGTGTCAGAGCTGATCTTATGTTACCTGTCAGACATGGGAGAGCTACACTGCTGCATACTGAGCTTCTTGGGAGATACTAGATTTTTACTTTTCTAATTTTGTAGATGAAACTAGCTTATATGTCTCTCTCCTCCATTCCATGCTGAAATGATGAGTTAATAAACATCCTGACCTTGCAGAAATAGTGGCGAATTAACTCAGGTAGTGCAGGTATATGTGATTACCATCTGCTTTCTACAGAGTTAAGCAGGGCTGTGCATGTGCTGCAAGATTATTTAGAGTGGGGTTTGATGAACTGATCATCAGTGCTTTCAAACACAACACTGTTTATTCTTCCTTCATGTTGAACTTCATGTTCTACCATTCCGACCACTGGTCCCACTTGGGGAAGATTCCCTCCATAAAGAGTTAAACCTGGCTGGTACAGCTAGAGCTGAAGGGAAGTGTGTTGGTAAATGGGAGAGGGGAGGAGACAGTGGCATGCAAAGCATTACTGTACTACATGAAAACTCTGATCAACTTAGCCAGGTAGCTTTTCTCTGCTCTGCGTATGGATGTGTGCGTGTAACAACAGGTCCTTTGGACAAGACTGCAGCAGTTCATCTCTTGAATGTGATCCATCCTCTGACTGTCTGTGAGGATCATGATTGTGAGGCTCTATCCACAAGTGTGTTTTGGTCTTAGTGGATTTGTCTTCCTTTAATTTAAGCATTGGGTTTGGAGTGGATTTGTTGAGCCTTTTTAAAAATTCTTTTAGCCTTCACAGCATCCTGTGGCAATGAGGTCCATGGTTTATTTATTGCTGTATGGAGAAATACTGCTTTCATCTGATTATTCTCCCATTCTCACATTGTAAGAAATATTAATTTTTTCCCCATTCACCTCCTCCATCCTGTTCCTTATTTCATGTACCTCAATCATATTGCTCTTATGGCATATGCAAGGTTATGGAGACTGAGGACTAGAGATGATTTGAATATAGGAAATGCAGAAAGATAGAGAAAGCATCATCAGTGGAGTTCCCTTACAAATTTTGGAAAAGGGTTTTAATTGAAATCGCTCTGCTTGGCCACTTGAGGTGTGCTGGCCATTGTAGAAGCTTGCACTCTGTATTCTCAAGGACATTAAGTTGCTTTCTGATGTCTCATGGATATAGAACACTCTGCAGTTAGGCAGTTTCTGTAGATATTAGTGACATAATGCTGCTCAAATTGTCGAGAAATGTTTTTCTCTTCTAAGATAGAGTCCTATATTTAGTGGCCTGTGGGGTGCTGCTGCAGAGCAGAACTGTCTGAACAGATTTTTTCTGAACTATTATAGAGAAGGCTTGCCTGCTCCTCCTCCTACACATGCTGCTCCGTTCAAAGCCTAACATGGTTTCACAAAGCTACAGATGTTTCTTAACAAATTTTCCACCTGCAATGCCAGCAACATGAACTCATGTGGCAGTGAATGAGACTTACCACCTCCTTCTGCTTCCTTGTTGCCAGGACATCTGAAGAATTTCTCTCAGCAGCCAGCACTATCTGCTTAAGGTCTTTTGAGGTACACTGGAGGTTGTAAATTTTTCTTCTCTTTGGGTTTCTTCTTTAGTTTTGTTGTTGTTGTTGGTGTTGGTGTTTTGTTTTGTTTGGTCTAGACCTGTGCGTTTCTTCTGACACACACTAGTGTGTGCTTTAGACTCAAGTTATAGATTTTTATTTGAATTTGGAGAAATGTGGAATCACAGGTGTCCTGGTTCAAAGTGAGTATCTTAAATAGCTGTTACTCAAGGGTTTATTATAATAAGGAGCTTGCTTCTTTCTTTTCTTCACCAGCATTTATTCGACTTCTCTCTGACTCCTGTTTTTCCACTTTTATTCTGTATGCACCCCTGCCTTTGCCTTCCCTTGTGTAAATGAGGTGGGTTATTTCCATCCACACAGCCAAGCAAAGCATGTGCACACAGGGATCGTGTATCTTCAGCCTGGTGTTGCAGAAGCTCCTGTTTGATAACAGCAACACTGGGACACAGCAAAATTGTGTTCATTCTGCTAGGAGGGCCACTGCACTGTAGGAGCTGTGAGGGGAGGGAGTGAGGATACTTGGTGCAAAAGATAGTCCAGGGAATTTGACTTTGTTTTACTAATTACCATATATGTACAAGACTTGATTCACAACACTGAAACAATACAAATGTTACTGGAACAATACATATTTGTCTAGTTGTTCGGAACTAGAGTCTAACCAGGTATAATTTGAAAACATAGACCTTTTTTTAAGATTGAAAAAAAAAGAAATATTTTCTTGCAAGTAAGTGGAAGGATAAGACATTTTCAATAGGACTTTGTTTCCTGTGAAAAGAGTAATACTACAAATTGTTAACAGCTACAGTCATGATAACTCTATTGAAATGGAAATGAGCTCATCATTAATCTCTGTGAGCTTTGGATTTAAGTTTTAATGACAAAAATAGCCATTATGAGAGTATAAGTAGAATGCATTCCATAATTGCTTTAATTAACCCAGTCCCCCTCTGCAGAGCTAGCTGCTGGCCTGACTGGCTCAGGGAAAAGTCCTGCAAAAAGCTGTTAGAAGCTGTAAAGTGTATCTAGTGAATTGTGTATGCTTGAAGACTCTCTGCCAGAAAGTATTTTTGTTGCTACCTATGCCTTCTAGACTAATGCAAGAAAGGACTTCAAAGAGGAGAGCCTTTGGAGGCTTTACCTGAGGGGGCTTAAACGTCAGCAGAAGTCAGCTGTATGTGTCCTTGTTTTCAGTGACCTTGTGCAGACTTTGTAGCAAGGCTGGCCTTTCCTGTTCCAAAACAGCACTGGATTAGAGAAGCAGTGTGCTGTTATGACCTCTTTTAAATTCTGCCCTTGTAATCCTTGTGTGGTCCATTTGTATGGTGCAGACCCTCCTGCCCTTTTCAGTTTCAGTACTGAAATGATAGAGGTATTTTGCTTAAGAAAGATAGAGGCCGTTCAGTGTTGGTGGTACTTCCCTCAGCTGTGAGTGCCCGAGTCTGCTGTTTGCTCCTGCTAGTCTGTGTGTATGTGGGTGAGTCAGGAACTGGTATGTCACAGAGTGCTATACAGGCTGTGACTATGTACAGTTTCCCACTTAAACTCGTCCTCTTAAATACCACACTTTCATTCTGTATTATTAAATTAAGTAACAACTTGACCGGGTCAAAGACCCATCTGACCTGCTTTTCGTGGAAGGACAGCTTTTACTGCTGCTCTGTGGGCAATATCCAGAGTTTTTCAGTGTTCAGCACTTCCGTGCTGAGGCCAGTGTGTGTGGCAGCCAGGGCTTCAGGTTTGAGCTAGTCCCTGCAAGGGGCGGTGATGCCTTTTTCTGGGCTTAAAATCAAAAGCCAGACACGGTTAGAGAGAAAAAGGGAATTTACTTCAGTGTTTATTAAGGATTCTTAGATCCAGGCAGGAGTATNGGGGCAGTTACCCTCCTGTGCTGAAGTTGCAGTTCTCATCATCTTCTGAAACCTATTAACAGCAGCTCCTACAGTCACTTTTCATTTAGGATGCCTTGGTTGTTTTGTTGTTCAGGACTTTTTCAACGTTAGAACAGTCAGTAAACTTCTCTTTTAAATATGCTGTAACAATGTTTTGAAACAGAATTGGCTTGGTCTGGCTAAAATACTGCAATCTTTAGCACCTTCTACCAACAGTTGTTGGGGTTTGATTTGCTGCTGTCATACATCCATCCTTATTGTCTTGAAATCTGTGACAAAATATTTGCAAACCTTCTGCTGTTCCATCATTCAAACCTCTAAAAAAATATTGAGCAAAGTCAAACCAGGATAGAACTTAGGACGCCTTTTGAAAAACTTAATCCACTCTGACAGTAAATTATGTTTAACTGGTCCTCCAAATTTTTTTTTTGTTCAGCTGCAAATTTACCCTATGATGTTGTTTGTTCACTGTATTTTTAAAGTTAATTAAGAAACTATAATCTGGAATTATGTAAAAACATAGCTAAGACCAGCATGTATTCTGTGCGCTACTCCTACTTACCCAACAGGCTACTCTGTTTGCCTGAAGAGTCAGTTTTTTAACCTAAGTTTTACATTAAAAACTGAAAAACTAACACAGTTTAATGAACAATTTTCACACATTACAATTTGATTTTATGAGTGTTGATTTTTCTCTGTTTTATTATGAATTAGGCATCTCTTTAACAAGTTAAAATAAGACACTTTTTAAAAAAAAATTTCCCTTTACTGTTGTCAGTAATTCTGATTTTTTTCTCCTTTCCTTTTTTCTTTTCCCGTCCCCTAGTTTGTTACCCAAAGAGTTTGTCTTGGATGAAGGGAGACCACGGAAAATGCTGAGGAGAGAGAAATTTTTAAAAATGGAAAAAAAACCCCCTTGTTTTCTATTGAAACAGTATGAGAGGAGAGAAAAAAAAAAATCAGTGAAAAGCTTCCACTTGCAAATGTTTAAAATTAAATTCTATTTAAAATAAATTCTAAATAGTGTTTTTGCCTTACTGAGCCATTGTTGCTTTATGGGAGCATTTCTCTCTTGCCAAGACCCAGCACTCTCCATCCAAATTACCTCAGTTCCAACCTCTTCTCCTACTGCTTTTCTTTGTATCTCAGTAGTTATTCCTAGTCATCTCTGGCTAGCAGTTTGCCTACATATTAGGATTTCAGTTGCACCTGTGCTTGAAGTACCAAAGGGCTCTTTGCCCTGTTCAGACCACTTTGCAACATTTGTGTATAGCACTCTGTGTATTTTTTATGTCAGGCTTGGAATATTTGAGAATATTTTATGGGGTTTACTGTTTCTTAAATGTTATAGACATTCTCTTAAATAGGGAGGTTAAAACATTTTTGAGGTGATGCATAAAATGCCAGTGCCTGCAATTTTATTTTTTTTCCTTATTGTCTGGTGCTTTTACCAAACAGCCAGAATCGGTCCTCATACAAGCAGCTGTGCTGGTGATCTTATTTATGTCTGTTTGGATATATTTTAGTTTTGCTTTTTGTATTTTCTGTAAAACTTGACTTACTGTTTATCTTTTGATATTTATGTGTGGGTATTTCTTCTCCTTTGAGGGCACATGTGCTTCCTTTAGGGCCCAATTAACATTTTTTGTTGAACTATAGGTTAGCCTATGAATGTTGCCATATCTATTTTTTTAATACAATTTCACTTTCCTCTTTTTATTAACATATCTGAAAGCATTAGAGACCTGTTTGATCCCTAAACCAGAAGTCTTATACTTTAAATTCAAAATGAACTTTAATGGTAGCACACTGTATGTACCTAGCTCAGGGTCTCTCCTGTGTCTGCATTAGAGCTCAGAGCTGTTGAACTCCAGATTCTGTATTTTCTGCTGAAAAAATAGATCAGCTAAGGCAGATACCTTTTTTTTCTCTGCCTCAGTTCCTCTATGTGCAAAATTTGGGCAAAGGAGCTACTGTTTCCACTTGTATGCAATATCCAATATCTTCAGAAAATATTCTAAGCTAAATATTCTAAACTAGTACTATTTTCTTAGCCATAGAAAACCATTTTTTTCATTTGTTTTGTGAGTTCTTATCTCCCACAATAAATATTTACTTTCTAGAATGCATGGATTCTAGGGACCCTTGCACTGATTTTTATTTTTCTTTATTGCTGTATGGGGTTTGAAACACTTTGTATATATTAGGACCTTGAGCATGATCAGACTTCAAAACCAGGAAATTTTTCTCACTTTAATTCCATTTTATTGCTTTTGTGCACCTAATCTACCTTCAAAAATGCTAACAATCAAAAATACTGTTGCATAATTTTTAAAATTTCTATGATTTTTTCTTGTAATGTAAGCTATGTCCAATGTGGAAGAAGGAGAAATTACAAAAAAAAAGCTCAAAAAATTAAATTTTTGTTCACCAAATTGAAGTTCTTTTCTATCTGCAGTTTAATTCAGAATTATGATGTATCATGGGTTGAATATTCCAATAGGACCTAGGAAATTCTGGCTTTATTAGATGTATTTTTTTGTCAGTAAAACATGAACCACAGAACATATAGCTTGTTGAGCCTTTAAGGACACTTCACAGATAGTTAAGGAGAGAGCCAGGCTTCAAGGAAAAAATAGATAAAATTAGAAAGACAATGCAATTTAACATAATAATAATAAGCAATAAAGGAGGAGAGGTAAACAAAGAGTATGCAGTAGATGAGCCAGCAGTGTTTACAGCCTTAGCATCTGTGACCTAGCTCAGATCTGCACCATTTTCATCCTTGGCAGCCAACTGCCAAACAATCCACTGCTTCCACTGAGAAATGCCTGGTCTCATGTTTATTGGCATGCAGAGGAGAGATCTCCACACTCATTTGTAAATGTTGTTTCATCTTCTTATTTATTTATAGATCTTTGAAGTGCATGCAGTAGGAAAAATTTCTGCACAGGAAGGAAAATGGGATGTTTATACAGGATGGTACCTTCATTTGAAAAATCTGAAGCATCTATACATTATTTCTTAGACTTCATAAATAAATGGAAAGAGCATATTATCAGTGAATATTGAGAAGAATAAGGAGCTCTTGAGAAAGTAGTTACTTTGTCATATCCTATGGAGTGCTATCCAATTTACCACCATTAATAATTCTCCTTATGAGTAATTTTGTACTTATGACCTCTCAGCTATTCAAATAATACAAAAATCCTGCATAAAAAGTCAAAAGATAAAACATTACTTTGCTGGTTCAATAAAACAAATGGCAGTTGGAGAGCTTTGTCTCAACACCATAATCAATATTATAACTGATACTAGCTCTTTATTTGATCTTTAAAAATATAGTTTCTAAAGGAGTGATAAAACCTCAGAGTGAATAATGTCATTGTCTGTCACATTATTCATAAGTTTTCAAAGGCAAAAAGTGTTCCAATTAATTTCAGGTTTTAGTTTTGAGAATGATGCTTCATCTTTTCCACTTGGGTCTGTGTGCGTGTACACAAGCCTGTGTAGTCATGGAAGTGATGGGAAGCGCTTCTTTTTGCTCCAGGGATTAAGCTTCTCTTCAGAGTCTTGCAGTTGTCAGTGTTTGAGAGTGGAGAAAAGACACAACAGAGGGAATTTCAGACAGAGTGTCCGCTGTCTTGTGCAGCTCTTGCACTTCGCAGAACTGGTCATTGAGATTTAGCATCAAATACAGATTTCTGAAGCTTCTTCCTTACCACAAATGATTCACACAGGGACTTAGTGGAATACAAATATAAATTTCCCTTTGAATAAATAATTAAAATCTGGCTTGGAACAATGGTTTTTAACTTCATTTTCAGACACAGAAGTTGATGCCCGTTATTGATTTATACATGGAGAAACTATGTGTGCCTTGTAGGTAGAGTATTTTAAGACTTTTTCCATAAGACATAAATTTGTAAGCATGGATTTCAAAAGCATTTTGAGACAGTTTTGTCAGCCAGACTTTTATCAGTCCTTTTATGGGCTAGACACACAATAAATCTGTTTTTTAGTGTTATGCAAGTGAGCAAGTGCACAAGAAACTGTGAGGGAGCATNTAATCCAGAGATAAAGTTTTTCCTCTTTTTTTTCGATTCTTCTCCCCATCCTACGAGAATGAGGGTGGGATCAGTGAGCAGCTGTGGGACTTAGTTGCCAGCTGNTTGGCTGGGAGATGCCAATGGTGGCTCAGAATTGGCTGGGTATTGGTCAGTGGGTGGGGAGCAATTGTATTGTGCATCACTTGTCGTTCTCGGGTTTTATTCCTCTCTCTCTTTGTTGTCTCTCATTTAATTTCATTATTGTTGTTATTATTATTATAAATTATTATTAATTATAATTTATATTTAATTTCAATTATTAAACCATTCTTACCTTAATCCAGAGATAAAGTTTTTCCTCTTTTTTTTCGATTCTTCTCCCCATCCTACGAGAATGAGGGTGGGATCAGTGAGCAGCTGTGGGACTTAGTTGCCAGCTGGAGTTAAACCACAACAAGCAGTAGAAAAACACTAGACTTCTTTTTATAGTTCTGGTCACCCACATACGTGGCCTTTATTTAGAACAATGTGGGGAAAAGCTAGTTTCTAAGACCATAGAGAACATAGTAAGTTCACCTTATAAAACCAGAGCAAAAAAGTCTTCACTTTTTTTTGCACAGAACAAATTCGGAAAGGGTAATAATTATTGTATCTGTCTTGCTTACAGAGGGTACAAACACAGTGCATGTATTTTTAAAACCTTCGCGGCTGGATTTCAATAGGGGTAGAAAATTAAATACAGTGGGAATGTTTGACTGCGACCTAATTCCACTGTAGAAAATCAATTTCTTGGTTAACTAATGTTTGCTAGCATGACAAATAAAACTCATTAAAGTAAAAAGATTGAATTTTATTATCTTGGCAATACTGTACTAAGATAAGAAAAATCAACATTTATTTCAATTAAGCTTGATTATTTTAAAAATACATTTTATTTTCAACAGTGAAAAATATTTAATATTTCCAGCATGTATTTTTCCATATTTACTAACAATTCAACAAACCAAAATTAAATATGACTTATTTTATACTCTTAATCAACATCCAGTGGAAGCTCTGCTGATGTATCAAGAATAAAAATATATTGTTCTCTCACACGGGAGTTTGAGCCAAATTTTGCATTCTTCTGTAACTTTTAAAGTAGCTTTATATTTCTATGTTTCACTGAAAGAGCAAACAGGATGCTTAAGGATATGCCAGAAATATTGGAGGACCCAGGATCTGAGTGCATGCCTTGGTTATATCCCAATCCTATGCTGGGATGAAGATCACTGTGACACACCAGTGACCTTCCATGCTCAGTTCTATGTGGGAAGGAAAACTGGGTCAAAGCGTACTCTGAGAAAGGCTCCAGTAAGAATTTCATCGCTCACTGTTGGCAGGCTCTAAGGCAATGTCCAGCCATGCAGCTGTGACTACAAGAATTTCATGTGCAGCTGCCTCTGACCTGGGCTAGATGGAAAGTTAAAGAGTGAGATTCAGTCTACAGGAAGAGCTTTCAGGAAAAAAAAAGTTGTCTAGAAATCTGGGGTGCTCTATGTTCATATTTGTGTTCAAACTGTGGAAGGACTGTGTCTTGGACTGATTTATGGGAGGTGGCACAGGCAGACATGCCGGCTAATTGGAATCTGAGGGCTGGTGGTCTCTTGTCAGTGAGGATCGAATTCTGCTTAATCTTCTACTTAGTTTCTACAGCCAAGCTGAAATTGGTTGGATGAGTGATTTCAGATTATGTTCATATGTTTGGATGTTGGCTGTGGCAGTTCAAAAGCAGACACCTTGCTCTTCCTGCTGTGTCTGCTTTGGGAGTGGAAACCTTCAGAAACAGTCTAGAACCTGAAATTGAAGGCAGCATCAATTTTAGGTGTTCTGTCTAAATGTGTCTTCATCCTCGAGTCAGCAGTGATAGACAAGTTTCCTGGACAGCCTGATGTTGAAGACATGGAGGAAGTTGAGGTCTTTCCTTGTGAATGTGCAAATTCTCTCTCTCCGCCCCCCCC
>VYXC01012880.1:0-88273 GCA_013397175.1 Platysteira castanea
TCTGTAAAGCTTTTGACACAGCCCCCCACAACTATTCCCTCCAAACTGGAGTGATGGATTCCATGGGTGGACTGTTTGGTGGATTAGGAATTGGTTGGATGATTGCCTTCAAAGGGTAGTGGTCAACAGCTCAGAGTCCCACTGGGCATCAGTGACCAGTGGTGTCCTTCAGGGGTCTGTATTGGGACCAGCGTCATTTAATGTCTTCATTAATGACACAGACAAAAGGATCAAGTTTGCAGATAACACCACGCTGAGTGGTGCTCTTGACTCATGTGAAGGATGGGATGCCACCCATAGGGATCTGGACAGGCTTGAGAGGTGGGTACATGGAAATCTCATGAGGTTTAACAAGACCAAGTGCAATGTGCTGCACATGGGTTGGGCCAACCCCCATTACCAACACAAGCTGGGGGGTGAAGGGATCAAGAGCAGTCCTGCCAAGGACTTGGAGGTACAGGTGGATGAGAGGCTGGACATGACCCAGCAATGTGTATTCACAGCCCAGAAAGCCAATCAAGCATCAAAAGATGAGTGAAAGCATCAAAAGCAGCATGGCCAGCAGGGTGAGGGAGGGGATTCTCCCCCTCTGCTCTGGTGAGACCCCACCTGCAGTGCTGCATCCAGCTCTGGGGTCCTCTGCACAAAAAGGACATGGACCTGTTGGAGCAAGTCCAGGGGAGGCCACCACTATGATTAAAGAGATGGAGCACCTCTCCTATGAGGAAGTGCTGAGAGAATTGGGATTGTTCAGTCTGGAAAAGAAAAGGCTTCAAGGTAACCTAATTGCAGCCTCCTGATATCGTAAGGGAACATACAGGCAAGATGGGACAAGACTATTTACAAGAGCATGTAGTGACAGCACAACAGGGAATGAGTTCAAACTGAAAGACAGTAGTTTTAGATTATGTATTAGGATAAGATTCTTTACTGTGAGGGTGGTGAGGCAATGGGACAGGTTGCCCAGGGAAGTTGTGGGTGCCTCATCCCAGGAAGTGTTCAAGGCCAGTTTGGATGGGGCTCTGGGCAACCTGGTCTAGTGGAAAGTGTCCCTGGCCCAGAGCAGGGGTATTGAAACTAGACGATCTTCAAGGTCCTCTTCTGACCCAAACTGTTCTATGAGTCTATGAAAAAAAAGTCTCACTCCTTCAGGAGGCATCATCACCTCTTTTTGTTTCTTCACCTCTTTCCACTCTTCCAGTCCTGATTTTCTTGGGGGTTGCAGCACTTAGATCAGAGAGCACAGCACTGAAGTCCTACAAGAGCAGCTCCTTTCCTGACATGTCCTGCACTCATCATGTTGGACAGCAGCTTGTCACCTCCAGCCACAGCCAAGAATCCAAACTGCCCTTTTGTGCTCTGGTAGCCTCTTCCCCTGTTTTGAGCGCCTGCTCCAAAAGGTGCCTTCAAAATCAGGCATGCACAACCGCAGCAGCAACCCTCGTAATGCTCCTCAGCATACCTGCAGTCTTTCTGCAGTTTCCCAGGGCTTAATATTACAAGTCTGGGGGAAATTTTCTTGCACACCAGGAAAGCAGAATGGTGATGCTGCAAGGTGCTCTGCTTTAAAAAAGGAAGGCCCTTTTGGTCCTCTGCTTCCCTTTGCCAGGACCTTCCCTAAAGAACCACAAAGTGAAGCTGCTGTGGGCAGCTGGGGATTGCTCCAGATCAGTCTGTGTCCTCCTGCTTTATGCTGCTGATGGGAACAGGAAGCTCTGTCTCTCCAAATTCTGCATCTGAAGGGTCAATGGTTTCCTCTTTCACCCGCACAGCAATGACTAGCAAAAGACAGACAGAGAAAAGGAAAAATAAGTAAATAAAATCAACCCATGCTGACTCCCACTACCTGCAGCACCTCCAAACCAGCTCTGTTCATGCAGGTACTCAAAATGCCCCAGGTCCTGGGGCCAGCCTACTTCATGAGGGTCCCTCACCACAGGCAGCCCTGTCATGCCAGTGCAAATCTATCCACAGTCACAGGAGAAATCAGGATGGGACTAACCCTGGCAGCATTCAGCTGCTGGCTCCCAAGAACAACTCCTAAGGGAGGAAAAGCTGGTGTGGTCCATTTTCAATCTGCCTGGGTTCACACAGGGGAACTTAATGGAGCAGGAGCGACCTTCATGACTCTCCACATCCATGTGCACAAGGCACCTCACCCACCCTCCTAACCAACAGGGTTGGCAGGCGACCCAGCTGCTCTTCTGGTCACCACAGCACGAGGGGCTGTGTTCACATGCTGCAACAGCCCTTATGGGAATTGGGATGTGACAGCCACCTCTGACACACCCACTTTGTCTCTCCTGCCTGACCTCACACAACCCGACTGCTCAGCAGGGCAGCCAGGCCCTCAGCAGGCAGTAGCAGCATTGAGATATTGAGCGGTACTGGTCCCACCAAACCTTCTTGGCAGGCAAACTTTTCCAGGGAAAGCAAGCAAATGCTTTCTTCTACTCTGTGGAGTATCTCTGGAGGAATAGGGAAGGACATTTGACATGCTGCTGCCTTTTCCTGCCTGGGGGCACCCATGACTTAGTGGCCAAGAGGGTGTATGGGGAGAGGTGAATGTGGCTGTGGGGTAGAGTAACTCATTCCCTTACTCTCATCAGGTGCCGGCTCTGGCAAAGCCTGGCTGGCAGCTTTTGCTTCTCGTTTTGTATTCATGGCAGAAGGCTTCTTGACAGTCTGCTTGATGCTGCGGGCTTTGGCAGGTAACTTTTTTCCTTAACAAAGAAATAACAGAGTATGAGCAAAAGTGGGATTCTTTTCCCCTGGAAAATCAGCAACCCTGCTCATCTGAGAAACCACAGACCAGGGACCAGCACAACTGAACAGAAAGCTACATGGTTATTAGCTGCCAACTGGTTATGCAACAGAAATGGCCTACTGGAGAAAAATTCTATAGTCATCATCTCAATATATGCTCCTTCATGTTTTCCTTCATTAAAGGGAAGGCACTTCAGTGCGTGCTTAACTTCCAAGGAGCAGGTCCTTTTGGAATCAGTGTGTAGTCAGCTTTGCTTACCTGTCTGGGTCTAGTCCTAGGCAATGAGCATATTTATTGTGAGGCGTAGACATTGTAACCGTAGTATTCTGGTTTTAGCTGACCTTTTTATTTAGGTTGAAAATCTTTATATTCTTTAGATGTTCTTTCCCCTCCACGCCCCAGGAAGGAATTTTTTGTCTGTCTACATGATTTGCCACAGCTACTGCAACAATGACCACAACAATGACAAGATGAAACAATAAAATGGTTTCTACTGGCCTCTTCAGCCATCTTAAGGCCTTCTTTCCCTCAGCACAAAGCAGGGTTGCTCTCCAGCTACCCTCCAGCTGCAGCAAACATCTCCCTCCAACCATGGACACAGTAGGGAAAGCAGCACAACCTCACACCTGGAAGCAAGTGCCATATATACCTCGGCCAACAGAAAAGAGACTGCAAAACAGATCCTTCCCACACACAGCTCCCTGCTCTTTAGGTAACATGGCAGGTAACAAGGATGAAGCTGTGTTGGCAAACCCACAGCCGACTGAGGGCATCCACAGCAAGACAAGGCCTCTCTCTCCTGCTCTGATGGGACATGGACAGGGTTCCTCTAACTGGGCCCAGCCTGCCAGCGAGCGGGAGGGCACTAATCAAACATCACTCACTCTTCTTTCCATAGGGTTTCTTCTTCTTCTTGGGCACCTCCTTGGCCTTCGCTGGAGTTGTGGGCTCTGTCATGGAGACGAGAGGGAAACGAAAGCCAAGTCCCATAACCAGTAGGTAACTGGGATGAAGTGACATAAGCGAGAAACAGATATACCCGTCCCCCCAAGCCAAAGCCCTCTTCCCAAGACAACCAGCTGAGGGGAAAGCAAGGCTCTAGTGCAGTTGCTGTCTGTGCTTCCAGGTGAGGGCCCAGGGTGGCAGGCTGGTGCAGCACAGGGGAGAGAGGCCAGTAAAAACTTGGCAGGGGCAGTAAAGAAAAAAGATTCATAGTTTGGGACAAGAAGGAAAACATCTGCAAGGGTGAGGCAGTGGCCTCCCTGTGACAAGGGAAGGAACGAACTCTTGAGAGGATGCTCTTACCTTTTACAGACAGAGTTAGAGAGTTGATGAGAAAAGGGAGTATGGGCCAAGCTCCCACTGCTACCTGGCTAAGGTTATAGATATGCTTAATAAAAGGGAGCTCTGCAGGGATAGGACCACCTGGAACTCTACCCAACTTCCTCAGGAGCAATTAATTCTCTGTTGGTGTGGGGGAACAGAGGGAAAACAGAGCCAACCTCAAAACTCAGGCTGTTTTCTCCCCATCAGACTCCTCCCTCTGCCAGCTGCTAGAATGTGGCAACAGAGGAAGATTTATGGTAGCCAGTGCAAATCAAGGAGGCCATTTGCTTCTCCCTACAAGGCCCAAAAACCAAAGGAGCCACTCACAGCAGGAGGAAGGACACCTTTATCTCTAGCATTAGAAACCACAGTAGAATCTTCACTCACCTGGAACCACTGGTGGTTGAAGCTGGTAGCCTGTCAGCTCACACCACCCCACAGGATAAATGTCTGGAGACTCGCAGTCCACCCACTGGTCATACTCATTGTCCCAGCCATCAAAATGGATGCTAAGGAGACGCTGGACTACACGCTTCACCGTGGCCACACAGATGAGCCGGGGCTCCATCAGGTCCACTGCCTCCACCTTCATGCCTGCCTTGAAGCCATGGTTTGGACAGTCCTGGGTGCATAAAAAATGAAAACGTGAAAAAAGAAAAGCCAAGGCCATTGCACTCAGTCCAAACCTTTACCTGGCCAACAGCACCCTCGCACAGGCTAGCCTCCAGCCTAAAGCAAGCAGACAGACAATAAGCCCACAGATCCAAGGCCAGCTGTCTCCTTAGTCAATCTCAGTCCAGCCTTTCGAAGCAAGATCCTGACCTGGGGGGAGCAGCAAGCAGCAGTTCAGGAACACACAAACAATTACCTGACATACCCCTGGGAAATCGGAAAGACCAGCGTAGGCCCAGGTGCTGCAGCAGTTCTGCTGATGTAAAGCAGCTCCCACTGTCCACCCAACATGGCAGCCACACATCCACAGGCAATGAGCAATGAGGAGCCCACCAGGAACCCGGAGCTCACAGAAACACTAGAGAATCACAGGTCACACTCAGAGGGACCAAGATATCTTAACACCCACAAAGGCAGGACACTGATGTCCCTAGTTGGAGAGCACATACTCCCGGGCCTTGAGCTCTCCTTAAAGTGCCGACTGTCAGCAAACTGCAGCCCAGTAGAGAAATTGCATATTGTCTATCCTGACCTCAGGAAGGCTTTTGACACTGTCTGCCATAAGAACCTCATAGAGAAGATGATTGAACTATACAGGCTGGGTGAGGAGACAGCAAGATAGATTGAAAACTGGCTGAGTGACTGGGCCCAGAGGATGGTTATTAGTGGCATGAAGTCTAGTTGGAGGCTAGCAATTAGCAGTGTACCCCAGCGGTTGATACTGGATCCAATCCTATTCAACATCTTCATTACTTATCTGGATGACATGTCAGAGTGTCATGTCAAACCAAGCAAGCCTGCTTGTGGTAGAAAACTGGGAGGAGAGACAATATACTAGATGGTTGTGCTGCCATCCAGAGGCACACTGACAAGCTGGAGAAATGGTAGAATCCTGTTACCTGCAGAGGAAAAACCCCAGGCACCAGGAAAGCTGGGGGCAGACTGACTGGAAAGCAGTTTGGCAGAAAAGAGCCTGGGAATCCAAGTGGACATGAAGTTGAACATGGGCCAGGGATGTGCCCTTGGGACAAAGAAGGCTAATGGCAACCTGTTCTCAGCAGATCAATGGAAGTGATCCTTTCCCTCTGCTTGGCAGTGATGGGGTCACACTTTGAATTGTTCCCTGGTACAAGAGAGACACGGATATGCTGGAGAGAGTCCAGCAAAGGGCCAGGAAGATGATGAGGGAACTGGAGCATCTTTTGTAAGAGGAAAGGCTGAGAGAGTTGTGTGTGTTCATCCTGGAGAAGAAAAGGCTCGGGGGTACCTTATTTATGTGTATAAATGCCTGAAATGAGGGTGCAAAGATGGAGCCAGATTCCTCTCAGTGGTGCACAGTGCCTGGACCAGAATTAATGGGCACAAACTGAAACACAGGAGTTTCCCTGTGAACATCAGGAGATATGGTCTACTGTGAGTGCCAATGAGCACTGGCACAGGTTGCCCACATGGTTGTGGAGTCTCCACCCATCCAAAAGTCATCTGGACATGGTCTTGAGCAACCTGCTACAGGTGACCCTGCTGTTGCAGGGATGTTGGACAAGAAATCACTTTCACCTCAGTGATCCCATGACAGACAGAGCTCTTGCACTCCTCCTTGCTTACTCCAAGCATCATTTCTTCCTGGCAGCACTTACCGTGTTGAAGAGCCGTGACGGAGCAGGTCTTGATTTGGTCTCTTCCAGGTACCGTTCCCAGCTGAAGGTCTTTGCATCATGCCCTGCAGCAGGAAGAAACACTAAGAGGTAAAAAGGTAGTCACTGGGTAGACCAGCTGCGGCAAAAGGCAGAATAGGCAGGAAGGAGGCATAGCAACTGGTTGCAAAGCAGGTTCATGAACCAGCACATACAGCCTGATCTTGGACATGAACCTAGTGCATGGATTCCATGGGAGTCCAGCACCCCTCTCCAACTGGCAAATAGAGAAAAGTGCAAGCTGCAGCTCTGAACATCTGTGTCAGCCATAGACCCAGAACACAAAGAAAGGGGAGGAGCAGCAGCAAGTAGAAAGTAGTGTGTTCAAAACACACCACTAAGACCAGTCTTTCTCCCAGCAGCAGGAACATCGAAGGAAGATGGAACAGCACTGCACAGAAAAGCTGCAACACAGAAATTCAGAGCAGGCCTTTTTGGGTATGGCTAGATGAGGCAATAAAAATATTCCTAGGGTGACTGTGTCTTAGGAGTTTGAAGAAATACTCATGTCAGATCTATTCATAGAGAAAAGAATAGAGATAACTCTGGACACTTAAATACTGACTCCTGCTGCAATGGCTCTACTTATCCCTTCCCACCCTCCTTGTCCTTTAAAACCTTTTATTCTGTTCAGTTTGGGGATTATACACCTGTCCCACTGATCTGCCAGGAGCTAACCAAGACTTGGTATATGGGTAGAGCTCAAAGAGCCTGCCTCTCTGAACTAGCCCTGTCTCCCTTAAAAACAAGTGGATTGGGACCTTGTTTTGATTCATCTGAACATGACCCCTCTCAGAAAAGCACCACCCATCAGACTCTGCATGCTGGTTTGTACCACAGGGCAGAGCCCAAATCTCACCTTTTGGAGGGGTCAGTTCGATGTTGTTCCTCTTACAGAAGTTGGCAGGGAAGATGGCGTGTGAGGAGGCGTGATAGCAGAACCAGTCAGAGCCATCATCACACGTGGCTCCATCAATGCTGATCATGAGATACCCATCCAAGAGAACCTGAGATGGGAGTGAAGGCATGAGTGTAGAGCTTTGCTTGCTCTAAGGCCTCTCCTCTTTGCAAAAGATTCTCTCAAGAGTCCCCACAGATCGATCACAATTGCCACTAGATAGTAAAATGCAATGTTATATGCCCCAAGCTTCTCCTAATATGTTAGTCAACACAAGCTAATCCCCAAAGCAGCAACTTCTGCAGGCCTGGGACCAACACTAACAGCCTTGTGAAAGGACTATATGAAAAGCCTTAAATGGTCAGGAGCTCTGTTTTCCCCCAGAAACACTTCATTGGCAGCCCCAAAACCCTCTACACCAGCCAGATCATGAATTTGTTACTGGGTAGAAGGGAAGGAGCACCACCCTTGGATTTGCTACTTCGTACAGCAACGAGACTTGTAGCATCCTGTAACACACTGGTAACTGGTACCTACCAAAGATGATAAGCATGCCTGTCCCAAACTCTTCCATTTCCAAGCAATGGCTGAAGGGAACATTTTACACACACAGACAGCTCTCCTAGCATCCCACTACAAAACTCCAAGTGTCAAAGTCCTCAGCTTGGGTTCTATGAGGGCAAACAGCCTCTTGAGGAAGCAAGAAAAGCCCAGTTTGATGCTATACTTTCAACATTCAACACACTTCACTGAGGCAACCTGGGTAAGAAATTTACTTCTCAACACTAGCACAAGAGTAGAGCTTACTACCACCTCATCAAGAGAGACTGAAGGAGACACATCCACCCTCAGCTTCCTCATGCCATTCCCCACATGGAGGTCACCTCACAACTCTTCCCTTCTTTCCACAGAGGCCTCTCTATACACTCTCAGAACTGGAGAACAAATCTTCCCTACTGCATGCCCAAGGGTGGAAAAAGGGTGGCTGCCCAGTCACACACACTGGACACTAGCGTGCAGACCAAGCATGCTCATCTTCATGCTGTCCATTTAGGTACACATGGACAACAGCTTGTTAGACCTCTGAGGTAACCCCCCCAGTTCCCTCCACACATCAGCTGTCCACCTCTCTTGACAGCCCTCTCCCCTCCCCCTTGCAAAACCCTACCTGGTCTGATTCATTTGAGAAGCCCTGAGGAGAAGCTGGATTATCTCAGTTAAACAAAACAGACCCCCTTAGGTCCACTGAACTTACCTTGCAAACAGTGGCCACACAGATGTTGCCCAGATTCAGGGGGTCAATGGCTTCCAGTTTCATGCCTCGCTCAAACCATCCACCTTCAGAATAGACAGCTCGTACCTAAGGGAGACTCTGGTATACTATGTGCTGCCAGGGGTGTGGGACAGTCCCATCCTGACACCAAGCACAGCAAGTGCAAATAGGATTAGAACTTGGCTCAACTCAAGTTGGGAGGGGAAAGCAGAAATATTACAAGAAATACAATGAGGCAGCCAAACCAACACTATGTCTGTGTCAGCAACCTCTTGCCATGGCTCTGGTCAGTCAGAGAGGCAAGGCCAGATGCTGCTCCACAACAAAGCAAGCCTCCTTCTCATCTCAGTCCTGACCAGCATAATCCAGTTCCTTATTGGAACTGGTCTCTCCCATGCAATCCTCTTCCCTCTCCAACTGGAAGCTCCCTTGCTTGCCCTTCAATTGAGTCCCTCAATCTGTTCCTTTAATTCTTTCAGCTTTCTAGTTTGACCTGCTCCTGCTTAACCACAGCCTTGACACCCCAAACACTTACTGCCCTTAGCTATACAGAGAACCAGCGAGCCACCCTCAACAACCCACACGGCAGCATGTATGCTCAAGGAAGGAAATGCTATCACCACTTCCTTTTTTGTGACCCCTACAGAAAGGCAGACTTGTCCTACCTTCTTAAACAGATAGGGGACAGCATCACAGTAAATCTTCCGGAAGGTAGGATGGTTTGCCATATCATTACGTTTTTCTTCTGTGAGAAATGGAAGAAACACAGAGAGGTAAAAAACCTACAGCAGCTGCAGTAAGAAAACAGACTGGTTATTAATTTTCCTATGACAGCTTAGCTGCTATAAACCCCCTTAATATGAGACGATTTAATAAAAAGAACAGGTCGGTCTCTCTACGCTTCTCATAAAATGGGCTGTGATGAAGGCCTTGCTCAAAAGCAGATGGCTTGGCTTCCTAAGCACTACTGATAACACCTTTACATGCAGCTGTAATCACCAGGGAGAGGCAGCAAGGAATGGAGACAACACCAAAAGGACCAGCAGAGCTCACATCTTGCTTGTTTCTGCCAGCCTAAGCCAATCGACAATTCGTCTTGGTAAAACAGAAAAACACAACCTGATGGCATCCAGTGTTACAGAAGCCAGCATGAATTTCCTCAAAAAGACTAGAAACATCTGTGATGTTGCAAAGTCTGCATCCTCACACTAAGGGGATAGACTGCCTGCTTCAGGTAAGAAACCCTACAGTCCCCTGTTCTGACCTGTGATCACAGGGGTTTTATCTATCCAGATAAAAAATCAGCAGACACAAAACTAAGCAGACTTCACCTGTCAGGTCTTGAGGCAACTGCCTCACTCTCAGCATGTCAAGACTGGTGTCAACAGCAGGGTGCAGGCAGTTCTCAGCAAATCAGAAGATGGTTGCAGTGGCCTGATCCTTACCTGTCCTCTTTATGTCATGGCCCACTCTCCGTGACCAGCCCACAGGATGGATGAGGGGACTCCACATGTGGCACCAGAAGTCACCATCACTGTCACCATCCTCATAGAGGAGTCTCAGTCTGCCTCCAATCACCATGTCCACCACTGCCATGCGTGTCTGGGACACATGGTTCTTATCCACCACCTCGACCCGCATGCCCTGCCGGAACGGGTACTTCATGCTCTCTGCCATCTGGCAACAACCGACAGAGGAAGTGAGATCAACCACAGCTCTCCAAACACTTCAGAGAACAGCTCTCCCCACAGACATGCACCCCGGCACTGCCCAAAGCTGACTAGGAAGGGATGCATGGGAGTGGGTTCATCGGGGGGACAGGTAGCTGGCAGCCCCAGACATAACAGTGTGGTTGAGCACACACTCTCTGAGTCTCCCTTGTCATGTGGCCTCGTAAGAGCTGCCCCACCCCAGCCCAGCAGCCATGCCCAGCCACCACCTTGTGTGAATGTTCCCAGTGCGAACTTCTGTTTACCAGAAACTGAGTGAGGAATTGTGTGCCTTTTTCAGTCATGAAAGAGATCACAAGGATTTCGAGGCTGCAGTTAGTTAGAGGTGTAGCTTCCCAAAGGGCAACAGGATTTTCAGTTGACTTAAAAGACGTCATTATTTTCACCTTTTTATTCTGATCAGAGGTTGAACTACATGATGATCTACCTGCCAACTCCACATGCAAAGCCAGTTCCCCTGCAGACTGACCTAAAGGCACAGCTACGTGGAAGGAGTCACTGGCTGCTTTCCGACTTTTTTTGAGACCTTCAGTTTGCTCATACAGCCTTGTCCTACTCATCCATGAATGCCCAACGGTGCTTATAGGACACCTGACATTTTGGAACTGTGATCCCAAGATGCTGTGCAGCAACTAGGAAACACAAAACAGACACCGAAACCAGCCTACACCTGAATCCAGAACTTTTAAGCTACTGTCTTCCCCTTCCACCTCCTGTTTATTAGGTGGGAGTGGAGATGCTGAGGGGAGAAAGACACAAGCAATGTCTGTTCCCTCCACCACTTCCCTTCCAGCTACAAGCTGTGGCCTAGGAACAAGCAGCTAGAAACACTCCCTTAACTTTCTGAGAAGTAACATGGGAAACACTAGCTACATCCAGACCTCCAGCTCAGTGTCACCACCTACCTTGCACACAGAAAAATCTATCACATGCCCTCCTGCCTGCTGTCTCTGGAACTGTCTTCCTTATCTGCCATTTCCAAAGCTCCTAAGCACAGAAGACCCTCTTCTCTCTGACAAGGTCTAATCTCAGTGCAGGCTACACAAAAACAATCATGAGAGCTATTAAAATGCCAAGGCCACGGCACTTAAAGGAAGCCTGTGCCCTTCTCACTCCCTGCAGGCTGCTTTGCTACCAACACTGAAGGCAAAGTTTTTTGACTCTCAGAGCTATTCCATGGCACTGAAACAGGGCAGGGAAAGGTCAGGTTGGAGCTGCACTGACCTCTCCCTTCAGCAAAACACCAAACTTGCCCCAGTATTTCCCAGCAGACTATGTGACAACAGCTTTTAAGACCCAATGGACAAATTGTTGTGCTGAGAGGGCGTGGAGGCTGTGCCACTACCCACAGCATCACAACAGGTATCTCAGGAGCATGTGGAAGCACTCACTGCCCCTGCCCTGCCCAGGTTTCAAGGCACACAACAGTTGCACAGATCAGAACCAGAAGAGACATGTTAAGCACATATCTTGACTTTAGCTTCATTTCCCCCATGCAAAATGACAGCCTCCCACGTTTACCTTCACGTGGAAATCCACTGGGATGGTCCTGGCTCCCACCAGTTTTTTCATGAGGTAACTTCTCCAGTCAGTGTACTTGGCATGGATAGCTACATACGGACAGGAAAAAAGTCCACCTTTACGACCAAAATAATTACAGCATCACATCTTTCATCTCTCTGTCAGTCCATTAGCACTAAAAGGCCTTCTTCACACAGATTCTGTACTCTGTTTTGCTAGCTTGCACCCACATCTCACTGAAGGGATCACCATTACAGAATGAACTGGGCCAAGCAGACATTCAACTCCACTGATCTAGATGAGGAAGTGGTAATAGAGCAAAAACACATGAGCCATACCAAGCAAATCTCAGCTTGCCAGAATCCCAATAACTGGTATGCCTCTCTGAACTGCTAGCTGTGCTGGGACTGGAACCACTGTGCAAACTCACCAGAGAAGCTGCCCAGGATACAGGACCAAAAAGTTCCCCCAAAGTTCAAGTCCAGCCACCATATGGGTTAGAAAGAGGAAAAGCCACCTGTATTAGCCCCCGCAAGTCTGACATCAGCTCTGCATGCAGCATCCCCAGGTCAATGACAGGGAGATGCAGAGGGAGCAATCCAAGCAGTCTCCAGCTTCCCAAACTCAAACTGCTGTTTGTGACTCAAAGCACAAATGGAGCTGTAGTCCTACACGCAGTGGGAGCACCTGTCCCCCTGTGCTAGGCATAAACCAAAGATTCCCCAGGCCCAGGAATGTGCTGACCTCTCTTGCCTCACACTCACTTTGTGGTGGTACCAAGATTTTGCTGTTGATGGCACACCAGCCAATGGGGTGAATATCCACTGTGCCCAAATTGCACCAGAAGTCATGACCAGCATCGTTCTCAAAGCCCTCATATCGCAGAAGGGCCCTGTATCCTGCCAGGACAGAGCAGAAAACCAAAGGCATTAGAGGCCAAGAATTTGGCACCACAGGCTTAGCACCTACAGCACGGCCTTCAGAGCTCTGCACAGGTTACCAGAGCTTCTCCAGCAACTGTTCTTGCAAATTGCTCAGCAACCACAAGAGGAACCACATGCTGGTTTCCTCTCACTCCCGCACCATGATATTTCCTGTTCCAAAATCTCTCAGCAGTTGCAGAGCTCCAAAGAGCTCCTGTTTTGTTTGACCAGCTACCCTCAGCTCTCTAAAGCTTCCCTCAGAGCTTAACTGTACCCAGCTGTCAAAGACTACATCGGAGACATACCTACAATCTGGATGACGGATGCAATCCAGTACACACGGCTGGGGAGCACAGCATCACTGTTCAGCACTTCCACTTTCATACCTTTCACCACATCATCCCACTGATCGAAGAGTGGCACCTGAAAGATTGAGGCAGCCATGTTGGCAGGGGGATGTGGACAATCAGAGCAGGTCCTTCTAGCTTTCAGAGACACTTCTTAGGCAGCTACACTTTCACCTTAGACACAGGCTTGCATGCCTTACCCCTCCTAGATCTGCCAAAATCTTGAAATATAGTTGAACTGTCCCAAACATCTCACTGGCAAGCTCACTGAGGATCCCAAAAGGCAGAATACCATATAGCAATACTTAACTGCCAGCTGTTTCATTGCCAGCTGTCCTATTATCCCAAAGTAGCTGCTGCCATTCCTCTATGGCATAAAAATACCTAACAATCAATAAAACTGTCATGTATGCCTGACCTATCCTCAAGAAAAAGGAAATGCTGTCAGCATTATCAGACCACAACTCAAAAGGAATATAACGAGTCCTATAAAAACTGGACATGCTGGAGGCACAGCTACTGCCAGATTCACATAAACTTGAGTTCCTCTTTGCACATCACCCTGGCCTGTGCTCAGCCACACAAACTGCAAAGTTAGCTTCCCATTATCATCCCCAGTCAGAACTTATTCTGTTCCCAATCAGCACAGAGCCGTTGCTGCTGATGCCTGGAAAATAGAATAGTTTTTCCCAACAACGATAGAGTGAATATAAAAGCAAACCTTTACTTGAAAGCTTTCAGGTACACAATATGGCAAAAATCACATGTGGTACAGTAATTCTACAATTTTTATAAGGTTAGTCAATTAGTATACTTATCATATACTGTCCAGTTAAAAGGTTACTTGATTAAGTAATAATTCCTGGGGTCCTGACCCACTGGAAACAGTCCAGAGGTTTCTTTTGCCCCGCTTTTGTTATGTCTGGTTCAGATTCTGGTTGGAAAACAGAATGTCCTTGTAATGGGTTCTCTTCTTGGAATAAGACTAAACAATATTTAGGAATGTGTTTATAAGGTTAGCTTATTGTTCCTAAATGCAGGGAAGAAAAATAGGAAAAATACTAGAAGCTACAGCCATGCTTTAGCAATCTAAAAAGCTACAAATATATGAAAAACATAAAAAGCCAAAAATCTTAGGCATCACTACCAGCAGTGTTTCTATCAAGTACTCCTCTGCTTCCTTCCCTCCAAACTCCTGGTCCCTTAGTGAGACTGCCATCCCTAAGTGCAAGAAACCCCAACTTCTTTCCTCGCATCACCTGGATCTCAAAAACCCCCTGCTGGGCCTCTGCTCACCACTTGTCACAGGAGCACAGGGGGCCCATGCACACAACACGCCCCGTGTGCCCTGCCATGCACAGCAAAGTAGAACTCACGTGTTTGAAGCAACTGACAGGAGCTGCCTTGTAGCCGTGCTCCTGCAGGTACTTTCCCCAGTCAAAGCCCAGGACGAGTGCTACAAGCAGACATGAGAGCAGAAAATCAGGTGAGATCACAGAATAGGCACAGAGCTCAGTTACCTCTGGACTACAGCCTGCAGCCTCCAGGCACTAGGACACAGCACACAGGGATTATGCAATCCACTACATTTTCTCTGGTGGGAAACTAGATCCCTAGGAGTGCACGGTCACTAGCTCCCACAAGAGGCAAAATACATCATTAATCAATATTTACTGTCACTTGCTTTTGAAAAAGTGGGAGCAGAAAGGGAAATAAAAGGGGTCAAGTCCAGCCCAGGGCTAAAGCACTCCAGGGACAGTGCATCCTTTCAGGGCTAAACCACTTCACAGCTTTGGCTCTGAGCAGCAACACTGCAGGGTCATATCAGCATCACTTGCTTTCCCAGGAAGTGCTGGGAATATCAGAGATATTAATCTGAGAGATTAATCCCACAGTCACTCCGGGTTGAAGGCCACAGCTCTGCTCCAGCAGCAGTCTGCTCAGGGATCACTTCCTGCTGCTGCCATGTCCTGGTGCTCCCCTTTCCCCTGCCACAATAAGTTGCTGCTCCTTAAGCTGGAAGTGAGCTGGTTATTGCTCAAGTTGATCAGTGAGTGACTCGGGGCAAATATAACTCCTCACAAGCAGTGGGGCAGCGAATGGCTGGGAGAAGCAGGACACCTTTAAGTCACCTTTGCCAGGAGAACTCAGCACCTCGTGGGACTGGGACCACAGAGCTTATGCTCCCGGTTAAGTCGTACGAGGAGTGAGGATGAGGCTACAATAGTGGATGGCCAGGAATCTCCATCAGGGCAGGGAGAGGAAAAAAGACGTGCCCTGTGTCCTGCCAGCCTGTGTCAGTGATCCACACATATCATACAAGGCAGTGTACCAGAGAGGAGGAGGAGGACTGCAGAGCTTACAGCCCTCATGGTGTCCCCATTTCTGTGACTCCAGCAGCTGCACCTCCTCACACCTCACCTACACTCACCATCCTGACCTGTCAGTGTCCCATCTGCCAGCTGTCCTGTGCCCTGCGAATGGAGGAAGGCCCCGATCTTGGCCGACCAGGATGCCTTGTGCAGAACTTTAGCTTTCTTCGTTGGTGGTTTCCCCTACAAAAGAAGGAATATTAGAAACATTAATAGCACAGGAGACTAAGTCACCCCCTGCAACTGGGTATGCACTTCTTCCTTGGGTCAATTTTCAGGTTACTACAATATTTATTAATGCTCACAGGAACAAGAAACAGCAGATAAAATATCAGTGGCCTTCCTCAGCTTTAGGGAGCATCACCTTTAAGCTGGTATGCCTTCTCTGGGGACTTCAGGCAGACAAGAAGAACAAGCCATGGGGAATGTCACTCTGATATTTAATTAGAGAGCAACCACCTCCCCCTACATACAGGCACATCCTGCTCCATCTCTAGAAAAGCTCATAGAATTATAGAATCTCCCTGAAGAGCTGGAAGCCTTTCTAAAGTTCAGGAGCCTGACTTTACTCCTCACCTGATCTATACTCCTCAAGACTGCAAATTCCACCAATGCACGACCACTGCAGCCCAGGCTGCCTCCAATTTTGACATCTTCAATTAGTTCACTTACCTTGGTGACCATCAAATCTACTGTCACATCCCCTCTGCTACAGCTGTCTATCCCCCTGACTTAAGAAATTATCCCCCATGCATTCCAGGAGTCTGATGGATTACCTACAGTTTGCCATGCTACTTTTTTTGCAGGTATCAGGGTGGTTGAAGTCCCCCAGCACAAGAGCCTGTGAGCACGATGGAGCCTGAGAGCCAGATAGAAAGGTTTTAACTCACCTGCAGTCTGGCCAGGATGCTGGCCTTTTTGGAATTTGAGGAGTAGCTTCTGGAGCAGGAGACACTGCAGAAACGCTTGGTCTTGGAGAAGAAAGCCTCCCTGGTGCCCACAATCCCACACATTTCGCACACAGCTGAGAGAAGGAAGGCCAAAAATGTGAGCATTCGGCAGAGTCAATGCACTACAAGGACAGAGCTGAGACCAGCTAACTGTCATTACACAGAGCAGATCCCCCATATAGCCCAGAAAATGCAGTCTGAATCCAAAACTGCTCCCAAAGCATCCCCAAGGTACAGCCACACACCCTTCACTGCCCCCAAACGTGTTTTAGGCAGCCCGGGCAGTACCTGGCTCGGAGCCACTGTCTTCTGTGAGCCGGCCTGTGGATGGCTGGTGCATCGGAGAGGTTGAAAGCTCTCCAGCTTCCCGGTCTGCCACCTCATCATCACTAGACTCCTCCAGACAGGAGCTGCTGTCACTGCCCATGCTGCTGTTGTAGCATGTGAGGCTGTCATAACCCCCAAAGATGTCCAATTCATCATCCTCCTCATCGTCATCGCCCTCCTCCTCCACTCGCTCCAAAGATGAAGTTTTGTGACAGAAGGCAGACACCAACTGCAAAAAAAAGAGGCAGTCTGCTTTAAAATAGACATTTCACACCCCACTGCACAATAAACCTGCCTTTGCTGCTGGGGGAGGCCTCTTGGGCAAGCGAGTGGCTGCAGGGCAAGCAAGGAGTCCACATAATAACCCCAAAGGCAGGAGTCTGAATCCCTACTGCCAAATAGGTCCCTTTACTGATATTCCAGAGGCTGCATTCTGCTTCCCAAGAGGAAGGTGCCACAGGGCTGTAGCTAGAGAGAAAACAGCTTGAGGAACATGGAAGAAGTACAGAGCAAAGCACTGCCACGCTGATGAAGGACAGATGAGACTGTGTCCTTCCAGGCAATATTTCTCCCAGCACAGTTGCACAGCACAGCAATGCAGACACCATCACAGTAGAGCCACCACAGACTTTCAGAGCGGAGCACGAAGCTGCACCACAGCTCACAAGACCAGCACAGCCTGGAAGTCAGCAAGGCCAACTCAGCCCTGGAGATAGTTCATGTCCTCTGGAAACCGCCCAGTCCACAGACGACCTCGGTTCAGAAACTACACAAGCAGCATGGCAGAACATTTGTAATAGGTTTTTGCAAGTACAAGCTCTTTGTACTTGCTGTTACAGCAGAAGAGCTGCGAGGCAGCAACTGAAGATAGAGCACAGAAAAACAGTAATTGTGTCTCAGACTAGAATCTTGAACCAGGCTCCAAAGAAGCTGGGAAAAGGTATTAGCAACTCGTGAAGGAGCAGCAAGAAGTCTGCATCAGCACAGGAAGTGATGGAACAGAAAAGCAGATTCAAATAGCTACATGAGGCAGGAGGATACAATTGTTCATCCGAGTGGGCAACAACAAACGATCAGCAGTAAGCCCATCACCTTCCAGTGCTAAATTCCCTCCCACCCCTGGCTCCTGGCTATCATGACAGACACGTGGACAGGAAGATCAGACTTCACTCTCTCCTGTCTCCCCGCATAGTTCCTGGCTTTTGCACAAAACAGACCCAAAATTCCCGGCTTGTTCCCCGAACAGAGTTGCTCTCCTGCAGATCCAAGCCCTCAGACAGCATTCCTGACGTCTGAAAGGCCTGAACTCCCCTAAAAAAGAAATATTTTCATCGTCTTCTAGTCCCTGTGTGGGTGCACCTTCCACTAGCTCGTAGGACGTGAGCACCATTACATCGTAACCCTTCCACAACAGGCGAGCGAAACTTGCGGACACGTTACAAGTACCCAGGGCTGCCAAGCAAGGGCAGCATCACCCGGAGGCTCCTCAGGAAGCTGAAGGGGACGCAGGGGCCCGTCCTGACGGCACCAGACGGACTCACCGCTGCCCCCAGGAGCAGCTCAGCCCGGACCCTGGCAGAGGCCCGGCCCAGCCCCGCCCTGCCCTGCCCCGCCCCGCCCCGTCCGGTCCGGTCCGGTCCGGTCCCGTCCCGCTCACCTCTCCCCGGTCCCGCTCCATCGCTCCCAGGACGCCGCCAGCCCGCCTCATACGCGTGGAGAGCGCCCCCGTCAGCTGTGCGTCTGATTGGCGAGAGCAGCAGAAAGGACAGCAAATCAGCGGGGAGCTTGTTCCCGCCGCGCTGCCCGCGGGGCACGACGGGACCTGTAGTTCTTTTCCCGCGGCCGTGGTGCCTCGCGGCGGTCCCGCCCAGGGACGGGGAGAGGCCGGGTCTCGGTGCCGCCGCTTCCCCGGCTCCATTCCTGGCTGTAGTTTGGGATTAGCCCTCTCGGTCCCAGAATGGCTTGGGTTGGACGGCACTTCAAAGATCTTGCAGTTCGAACCCCCTTCGGTGGGCAGGGTCACCTTTCACTAGGCCAGGTTGCTCAGGGCCCCGTCCATCCTGGCCTTGAACATTCCCAGGGATGGGGCATCCACAGCTTCTCTGGGCAGCCTGTGCCAGTGCCTCACCACCCTCACAGTAAAGAATTGCTTCCTGTATCTAATCTCAATCTGCCCTTTTTCAGTCTAAAACCATTGCTGCTTGTCCTGTCACCACCTGCTCATATAAAAAGTCCCTCTTCCTCCTTTTTATAATCCCCCTCCAGGTACTGGAAGGCTGCAGTGAAGTCTCCCTAGAGGCTTCTCCAGGCTGAACAACCGCAGCTCTATCAGCCTGTCAAGAAGTTTATGTAAAGGTAAGTCCATGGAGTCAGTTCTATTTCCCACCCTACCCCTTTTATTTTGTTATCACCATCACTGTGTTGATGTTGTAGGGAAAAGGGGAAAAAAAAAAAAAAAGGCTGTACTGTACCTTCCTAGTTTGTACAGGCTTTGTAGTGAGTGGCTGAACAAATAACATGTGAAGCACAACTGTAAAGTCTTAGCTGCAGGTGGGCTAAGTAAAGCAGCATGGAAAATGTTCATTCCAAAGGCTTACTTTACAAATACACATGGATTGCTCTTCCAGACAATCCAAAGGCTCTAAAATGAGGCTACAGCCTGTTGATCTAAACACAAAGGAGTGTCACTATCAGTGTGAAACACATCGAGAATCCGGGGTAGTGGTCACAACCTAATTACAGAGGGACAGTGTCAGGGAGCTGGCAAAGCCAGTCTGCAACTTGATCAGCAAATTTCCATGGCATCAGGAATCCTCCACATTCAGGTTTTCCAAACAATCCTCCAGCAACGTTAAAAATAGAAAATTGCTTTAAAATAATATAGTTAATAATTAAATAAATCATAGAGACTTGTTACCTTGCAAATACTGCAAATACTGCTAGACATTGCACGGCATGGCAGACAGCAAAGCTGTTTCCAGAAAAGACACAATACAAAGTTAAAGACTCATTAAGTCTTTCCACTGCAATAATCTTTCATGGAACACATCATGAGCTATAGCTCGTGTGCATTCCCTGCTCCCTTCCCAGAGTGGAACCAGCAGCACTGCTCCCTTAGGTCACACAGAGGCTGGCTCAAGGCTTCTTGAAGGCTTAAGCAAAACCAAGTTTTGTGTTGACACAGAACAAGCTTAAAGGCAGTCCCCATCCCATGGCTGTTCATTTTTCATTGCAGTTCTAAATAAGCCTTTTCAATAAATAATAGTATTTAAATAAATTAATTTTAATGTGAATCAAGCTCAATTTGATTAAGGAACACTTATATTCTTTTCAATAATAAAAACTAGGTTATGTTACATTAATCATAGTAGTTCTGTAAAGCCAACTCCTTTCTTTAGGGAGAGAACTGTTGCCCTGGAATTCTGTAAGCCTTCTGTTTTTAACCTTGGAGTCAAATTTTCTCACACAGTGTTATGTAAATAGAGCCAATGTTTACTTAAGTATTAAAATGTGTATAAAAATAATGTAGTGTCAATAAACTGTAGTCATTTTGCTTCTTTCTGCTAAACCTAGCAGGTGTCAGAGCGTCTTATTGTGTCCCCTCGGACACAAAGAACAGCACTGACAATCTCAGGTAACTAAAACCCAGAACTTAGATTAGACTTCACTTTTCCCATCTCCTTCCCTACTGCTGTTCTGGGCTTGGTCTGTGTTTTGATGTCATCTGCAATAAAACTTTTCGAAAGATCAGTATCAAAGGGCTGCTGTCAGGTGAAATGACAGGAGTCCAGGCTGCAATGGGAGGGATTATTGCTGCGGGACAGGGGGCCAGGCTGCTTCCTCAGGCATGCATCTCCAGGATGTGCAGCTTTGGTACTTCAGCATCTGCTCTATCCCTCAGTACCACAACTTCCTTGAGGAGCCTTGGCTCACTGGCTCTTTGTGCTTGTCTACGGAACTGTCCTCTCACCCATGCTCTGGGATGCGGAGCTCATGTTCCAGGTCCCCAGGCTTCATAAATGCATCTGCTGCTTCTCCAGAGCCTCCTTTTTTAGTTTTCTACTCTCTTATTTCAAAGAGCTCATGAGAATCCTGGTGCTCCAGGATAAAAAGGGGCCTTTTTCACTTCCAGCACTATGTGGCAGCCATTCTGGTTACAGGACTTCCAAACTCTTGTGTGCAATGGGAAGAGGCACATGGCTTTTGTAACGCTCCTCCTAGATGACACTGTGAAAAAACAAAAAATACTGAAGGGTTTAATTTCTGTCATGAGGACTGGGAAAGGAACCATTTTGATGAAAAAATATTTATAGACATGTAAGCCTTGGCTATATGTTCATGATATTGTCTTTGAAAAAGGAAAGTAGGGTAGATGAGCTTGGAAAACCAACAGGCAAACAGAAGGAATAATAAAAGAAAAAACATTCTGCTTAACCTTTGGCACACTAATTTTACCAAGGTAACTGTGAAATGAAGAGAGGCATGTCCTGCACTCTGTAAGAACAGGCAACAGCCTCCTTGCAGGTGGGAGATTTGAGCAGTTGCTGTTTTCTAGATCTCTCTCATGGGCTGAGGAGCTTACAGAAAACCCTTGTCAGATCATCCTTAGTGTTACATTGATGTTCTTGCGCATTTACAGCAACTTCTCACTAAGCAACACTGTACAATAGACATAGTAATTGAACAGTTTGTGTGGTGAACAAATAATCCAACCCCAGACCCAACACGCAGGCCAGTTAAGGGCACAAATACTAAGTTAGCCTGTCCTTCCTTGCTATTTTACTACCACATTAGATCTGTCAATATATGTCAACACAACTCTACATATAAGTACTAATAATACAGTAAGTAATTTTTGTCCAGATTTTAAAAAAACAACAACAAAAAAAGCCCAAACCGAAAAACCCAAACCAAAACAAAACCCCAAAAAGCAACTACGCCCAGTTCCAAGGCTATCCTGACAAGGAGAGGGAAGAGTTAACTGCCTGGGAGGTAAATCTCAGTTTGAAGTGCTTATCCCATCCCAGACCTCCAAGAAATCTAGCTTTTGAGAGCTGAGCTTTGCTGCCTCTCAATCCCTCTGCAAGCTTTTCAGGGAAGACGTGGGGCACCACGATGTCCTGCCAGGTCACCTTCCCCAGCAGAAAGGGCAGCCTGGACCAGTAAGTCCAGCTAATAGCAGATGAGATGTCACACCATCCACAAGGCCTAACACATAATATGCAGTTTACCACGGTGGAAATCCCTTTACATATCTTTTCCCAAGTCCTGAGTTAAGGGCTATCTCTCACTGTTTGAGGTGACACTGGAGAACTGGGCCCATGTGACAGAAAAAAAGGCTAGAAATCCTTCAATACAAGCTCAGACTGAGATAACAGCAGGCAAACAGAAGAGCACCTGAGGTCTTCTTCTTTTTTTTTTTTTCTTTTTAAACTCATGAATTTGGAGTTCTAACTTCTGGTGGCTCTAACCCAGGCAGTGGATGTGGTTACAAGCCCTGGCAGCATGGGTGGTGGTAGACTGAGGCTTTCCATCAACAGGCCTGGTGAGATATCCACTTGTATGGCTCCCAAACCTTTGGTCACCAGGACATTCTACTGGGAGCTCATTTCAGTGCCACACTGGTGTGGAATAACACCGACAATGAAAAGCAAAAGTGAAGAGGAAGCAAAACAAAATGAGACTCCTTGCTTTTCGGGGCAACAGAAGCTCTGCACTTGCAGCCAGAGGAGCAGGGTTGGCAAGGAGCTTTCTTCTGGTAATGACACTGTCACTGCCTTTCAATTCCTGCTATTGCCCTGGGGACTGCGGGGGCACGAGGAGAAGCACAGTACCCACTGACAGTGCTTGTGGTTGCATCCCACATAGCTCTGTGCTCCCAAGATATGCCAGAGCCTGCCACCACCCAGCACACCTGGGGAAAACCAGTCTGAGCTGTACCAACTTCACCAGGAGCTAGGAAGGGCTTCAAAGATGACTGTGGGAGATGGTGCCAACAGTAATTTCTCCACCCTCCCCAAATCCACCACACTCCCTACAATAGGGAGAGTAGGCTGGAGCCATGGCTGATTGCCCATCAGCTACCCACAGCACCAGTCACAGAACAGGTTTCCCTTCCAAACGCCCAATATCCCCTGCTGGAGAGTTGAAACCAAGACCCTGTTCTAAGGGAGTGTGACTGAGGCAACTTGAGCAAATCATGAAAACATTTCTAAACAAAATGCCAGATGGCAGTTGGGCAGGCAAATGCTGATGCACATGCCACACCTGCAAGGCTGACAGAGCAGCTCAGTGGCTTTCCAGCCATGATGCAAGCACAGATGCTGCTGCAATCCCTGTAGATGGAGCTTGTTGTGCTCTCACACTTTCAGGGGCCAGGCTAGGCTCTGTCTCAGGCCGGGTCTATGCCACACAATCTGCTTCGACAAGCTGAGGGAAGAAATGGCTCCTTGGACAAATTGGCAGATACCCTAGGATTGTATTGTAGGAAGGCAGCTGCTGAGAGGGTTTGTAAAAACAAACATTCCCCAGCCAGAGCATCCTGTGACTGTGGCTGATGAGGTAGGAAGCCTCATCACACACTTAGGCAGAACTGGTCATTAGGAGCAGACTCTTCTGCTGTCTTTCACTACAGGACCTGCTCCAGACTTTACAGAGCAGCTGGGCTGGAGTCCTTGAGTTTGGCTGGAACTGGAAGCAGCAAAATCAAGGTTATAGTGTCTGCAAAAAGACCATCTTGGAAACAGGAGGTGGAGATTCTTTCAGAGAAACCGTGTACCATACACTGGAAAAAGCTAGGGAAAAATGAAACAGAAGCTGGAATGGCTGTCACTGTCACATCATCTACCTCAGCCTTGTCATGGTGCTGCCACTGCCTGTAAGAGGCCACAAGCTCCGCATTACGTGAGGCTCTGTCAAGTTTGCCTAGGCTTGTCTTGGCCTGCCAGGAGCTGCTGTATCTCCTTTTACTGTCACAACAGTTGTCTAATGACCAGGTGACTGCTACCAACATTGTCTTGGGTTTTGTGCAATTATCTGGAGTTTGGGCCATCCAGTACAAGAGAGACACGGGCATAGTGAATCCAGCAAATGGCCAGCACAGTGATGAGAAGATTGGAGCATCTGTCAGATGGGGAGAGGCTGAGAGAGCTGGGACTTATCCATGCATAGAGACACCTTGCGGGGCTCATGGGGCTGCGGACTACACAGAGAGGCCATGGCATCTCCATCCTGGAGACACTCAGCTGGACGTGCCATCTGCTTTAGGTGACTCTACTTTGAGAAGTGGATAGATGATTTTCAGAGGTGCCTACCCACCTCAGCCATTCTGTCCTATAATAATAAGTGGCTCTGTGTAGAACAGAGTATCTACAATGACTGTGTTAGAATTAAAATAAATGAATGAATAAATGCATCAGCGTAGATACAGAGTCACAGATGATACTGCAGGCCCAGGCTATGAGCAACTCACTGATGGCTGAGTCATCAGAGTTTCAGGAGTAATGAAGAATGAGTATGCAACATATGTAAAACACTCCATAAACAGTAAATTGGGACATGAGGAGAAACAAGGAACCAGGAAAGAGCAAGTGTAATTTTTACAAACAGGTGTCCCCAAGACTGAGGGATAAACCATAAATATTACACTCCTTACTGTGACAAACTCACTGCAAGCCCTCCCCATCTGTGACTTCACCCATTGACTTTAGGATTCAAAGGAACATTGGAAGGTCAGGCATTAGAAAGTTTGTATCATTGAACTACACATTATTTGAGTATAACCATTAGCATCGTAACTGGACAATCAATATCTTACTGGATTGCTAGAACTTTGGGTGTGAGTTCTTTTTGCTGGTCCAAGAGTCTAATAAAAAGGAGTGAAACAACCTACTCTAACTTGGACGCAACTGAATGGCAAGAGAGATAAAGATGACACCCTAATTTTTTGTCATCCTGAAATCCTCCCAGTACTTGAAACAGCCATAGTAGTTCCCCAGATGGTGGGTTCTGGTTCTCCAGTAGAACCAGGGAAGGGGTAAGTGAAGGGATGTCAGGAAAAGAAACCCTATGCAAATATAAGACTATTGATCATCCACACCACCTCAAAAATTCGGCTCAGAGTCAGCACCTGCAAAGGACAGAGCAGCTGTGCTGTCACATAGAATGCATCATGGCATCTTTTAAGCATGCCTCTATGCTGGCATTTGAAGTTGGAAGATCTATAGTGTGCTCTGTAAGGTCCCAGGGCTTCCCCACTTCAGATGCTTGGATGCAAGTCAGGACAAATTCTAACCACATTATGAGCACTAACTCAGCAGCACGAATGAAAGCTGTTTGCACTAAAAGCATACAAGTCAGAAGGCTGGGCACAATTTTCACTTCACTAGCCTGTAGGTGGTCAGAAGGAATTTTATTTATGTTCCATCCTGAGAAGTCCCCCAAGGCTGAAAGTAAAACTAGGCTTTGCTTGGTGGCAGGGAAGGAAGAGGAAAGCTCACTGTGGAGAGCACAGATCTAAACAATCCCAGGCTGCTACCCTGGCATTCAACACATGGGTGTTTTTTTGCTTTCTGCTCTCCTTTAGGGCAGGTCAGGAGCAGTCCCTCCCCATGCAGGCAGGGTAATCGTGGGCTTAGGGCAGAGCTGGTCTGTGCCATGCAGGGGTGAGCAGTATGAGGATTAGCCAAGGGCAAATACCGAAGCCCAGGGCTGCTTGCCTTAAGCCTGCCACAAACTTTCCACCATCTTGCTGAAGGCTTGCTACCAACCCCCTTTTTAAAATACAAGGTTCACTGTCCTACTTGTGTTTATATCCAAACATCAAGCATTTTACTCCTGATTTTGAAGACTTCTAACATCCATTCACGTTATAATACACCACTACTTTTGTTTGGCACTTGGCTGAGCTTCCCATCGATCCACGTTTACCCCCTCCATCATCTTCCACCAGCAGTTTCCTGAGGTCAGCTTGCTCACGTTATTTGTCTGGGATCTGCAGATACACTGATGCTCCCAACACAGACGGCGTTACACAGAGATCATGCTCTGGTCACATCCCTGGTTCCATCTGGGTCTTCCAGGTGCACAATGCCCTGGTGGTGTTATTCCCTAGGCCGCCAGCACTATGCACATGCACACCATGAGGCTGGATTTTGGAAAGCCCTCAATGAACCAGCCACGTCCATCACAAGCAGCCCGAGCACAACACACGAAGTGACTGGATTAACTCCACATGAGCGCAGCTGTCAGCGGCACACAACTGAGGTCACTGCCCGCGCACTCCACGGCGACAGCACTTCTGTCAGGAATGCCCCTGCGGCCAGCAGGTCACCAGATGTGACAGGGTGACTGGGCACCCATGCACCATCCCAGTGCAGCGCCTGCCTGCGGGACATCCACACAAGCTTACCTCGTGCTCCCACTTCAGTGCCAAAAGGCGCACAATATACTCCAAGTGAAATAGGATCTTTTAATATCACATATCCAAACAAATAGCTCTCATTTCAAAATGCAAAATAGGTCCTTTGAAGATCAGCTGCTCCCAGGCTGTGTGAGCAGGGTGGGGCACAGCTGACTGGCACAACTGTCGAGGTCAGACCTCGTTTCTTTGGTAAGATACATGCCGGGAACAACGCGAATGCAGAGTTGTACCAAAAGAGTCCATTTAGAAGACTAATTATTACTCCACATCCCTTATTAGAGATTTGCATTTTAAAACAGTCATATACATTAAATAGCTCTCCGACGTCTAAAATAGCAAACATTTGAAGTAGCACATATTCCGCTGCCCCCACCATTTTAAGAACAAGCAACACATGTGGGAGAGAAGGGAAACATTAAAAACAGGCTGTCTGTCTCACACAGTTTATTTAACAATAGGTAATAAGAAATCAATTTTAACAGTCTATACAGTGATCGAAAGTTCTTATTTATAAGTAACCAACTTTAATTGCATGATATACAACATTTGAGGGTTTTTTGCTTTCTATTTTCAAGTTTTACAGAAAGTGGAAGAGGGTGGGAAAGGGGCACGGGAGAGAGAAAGCAAGCATAAAGAAGAAACCCCAAGGACTCTTCCTCAGGTTGAAATAATCCCGTTGGAATTGTTTCTTACCCTCTTTTTTATGTTTTTTTTCCTTTGTTAGATGTAAAAATAACGAAAAAAATTCTTTCAAGAAAACAGAAACCACAATATATATACTACATCCATTTGGCAGCTGCCCCTGTGTATTTGCAAAAATGTTGTCTTCTCTCTACATGTACAAATTACTTTAATACTTGAAGTTTTTTTTAAGCTCAGACTCTTGTATAGAAAATTCTTGGAGGACAAAAGTAGACTTCAGGAGGGGACTGAGTTATTTAATATTTTTACATTTTTCAAAGAATTGACATATTTCCAACCAAAGAGGAAAAGATTGGTATTTATTTTTATATATATATATTTATATATGCAATGTATTTTTAAAGCAACATTAACCCCTTTTGTCCTCCGGTTTTAGGAAAAGGTTCTCCTGTGTTTTTCTGTTGTTCTGTTTTTTGTGGTGGTTTTTTTGCAGTGACATGAAGGAAAACCAGAATAGGGAAAATGTTTACCATCTGCCTCAGTAAATAATAACTATCAATATTACATATTTTCATTAATTTAAAAAAAAATAAAACCTATTGGAGGCATGAGCAGGGCATCCTTTGGTGAACAACCAAAAGACCACCTTCCTCCCCCAACCTCCCCAACGCACACGAAGAAAAAAAAAGCCAAGAAAAAGGACTGGTTATGATTCCAGCCATAACAAAAATATATTCTTTGTACTCTACTGTCCCTCAGGTTCGTTGTCGGTTTGTTTTTAAAACCACAAACTACTGCTGCAGAGTTCAGATGTGTTCCAGGGAAAAATGTTGTTTTAGCTAAGAAAGATTCAAAAAAATTTGTCTTCAGTACAAAAAGTCTTGCGAAAATAAGTTTTTTTTATTTTCTTTGTTTTTTAATTTTTTTTTTGCTCCCAAAATGCTACAACGTGTCTAGTGNTAGATGTAAAAATAACGAAAAAAATTCTTTCAAGAAAACAGAAACCACAATATATATACTACATCCATTTGGCAGCTGCCCCTGTGTATTTGCAAAAATGTTGTCTTCTCTCTACATGTACAAATTACTTTAATACTTGAAGTTTTTTTTAAGCTCAGACTCTTGTATAGAAAATTCTTGGAGGACAAAAGTAGACTTCAGGAGGGGACTGAGTTATTTAATATTTTTACATTTTTCAAAGAATTGACATATTTCCAACCAAAGAGGAAAAGATTGGTATTTATTTTTATATATATATATTTATATATGCAATGTATTTTTAAAGCAACATTAACCCCTTTTGTCCTCCGGTTTTAGGAAAAGGTTCTCCTGTGTTTTTCTGTTGTTCTGTTTTTTGTGGTGGTTTTTTTGCAGTGACATGAAGGAAAACCAGAATAGGGAAAATGTTTACCATCTGCCTCAGTAAATAATAACTATCAATATTACATATTTTCATTAATTTAAAAAAAAATAAAACCTATTGGAGGCATGAGCAGGGCATCCTTTGGTGAACAACCAAAAGACCACCTTCCTCCCCCAACCTCCCCAACGCACACGAAGAAAAAAAAAGCCAAGAAAAAGGACTGGTTATGATTCCAGCCATAACAAAAATATATTCTTTGTACTCTACTGTCCCTCAGGTTCGTTGTCGGTTTGTTTTTAAAACCACAAACTACTGCTGCAGAGTTCAGATGTGTTCCAGGGAAAAATGTTGTTTTAGCTAAGAAAGATTCAAAAAAATTTGTCTTCAGTACAAAAAGTCTTGCGAAAATAAGTTTTTTTTATTTTCTTTGTTTTTTAATTTTTTTTTTGCTCCCAAAATGCTACAACGTGTCTAGTGTATGTCTAGTGTACTCTGTGAAAGGTTTGAATTCAAGTCTGAGTTCTCGGAGCTGAGCCCCAGTTCCGTGGCGCTTGTACCATGGAGGCCTGCCATGCCGGGATTGCTAGCAAGCTGGGAAAGCATTGCACTCTGGTCCGGGCTGGCAAAGTGCCCTTGATCCATGGGGTTAGCCTGGGCAGCTACCAGTCCTGGATGTGGGGAGCTGGTCTGCGGGGAGACGTGGTGTGGAGAAGGCTGAGGCTGCATCCGAGGGGATGGGCTGGAATGAGGGGGCTGGGACTGGGGCCGCGGTGAGGGTACAGGCTGCGGAGAACGCACTTGATTGGTGAGTGATGAAGGGAGCTGCTGGCCCTGGAGGTGCGGGGACTGGGCCTGATTGGGGAGCATGTGCTGTTGGGGGCTCATAGGATTGGGCTGAGCTGGGGACCCCATCTGCTGCTGAAGCAGCCTTTGCTGGAAAGCCTGTTGCAAACTGGCTCCTGTCTCTGCACTCATGGCCTGTGGAAGCTGGCTTATTTGTCCCATGTTTCCTTGTTGCATCTGCTGCATGTGATGCTGCATTCGCTGCTGCTGCTGCTGAGGATACCCGACGCCCTGGGGCTGCTGAAACTGGTTGTGGTTGGCCATCCCTGGCCCCAGCGCCGGTCCCGCTCCCTGCTGCTGCTGCTGCTGGTGGCGCTGCTGCTCCATCATCTGGTGCCGTCTCATCAGGAGATCTCGGAACTGGGGAGCCATCCCCGAGTGATTCATATTCATCTGCTGCGCCTGAGGATTCATCCCAGCCATGGCCTGCTGCGGCTGCTGCTGCGGCTGCTGCTGGGGCATGCTGGGCCTCTGCACTCCTGCTTGCATGGGGTTCATGTTCTGCATGGCCGGGTTGGGATGAACCCCTCCTTGCTGCCCCTGCATGGCCTGCTGCGGCTGGAGCCCCGGCTGCCCCTGTGGGATGCCAGGCTGCCCTGCCATGCCCTGCGGGTTCTGGGACCCTGCGTACTTGGCTGCCCGCTGCTTGATGAAAGCGGCCAACAGCTGAGGGTTGGAGTGAAGGATGTTAAGCACCTGCTGCTGCTGCATGGGTGAGCTGGGAGACCTGAGAGTCCGCAGTAGGTTTTGTAAGGCCGCCTGGGGCAGAGGAGGTTGTTTGGGCTGAGCAGCACCAGGTACCTGACCCATCCCTGGCTGAGGGGCCATGTTCATCGGCTGACCAGGCTGAGCAACTGACATCATGGATGGCCTCTGCATTCCTGGCTGCAATTGAGCTTGGGGTAAGGCCCCCTGCACCCACGGTGGCTGCTGCTGAATTCCTGCTGGCCCCATTCCTTGATCTATATGGCCACCAGGACCTCTGCCCATCTGTGGAGGGTTCATTCCCATTGGTGGCATCTGGGGCATCTGGTGCTGAATTGGCCTTTGGAAGATCTGAACCTGTGCCATCTGGCGCTGGGTCTCTGCTGCCCGCTGGATCTGCATGGCCATTTCCACTGCTGCCGGAGGAGGACCCTGAACTGGCGGCTGCGGTGGCTGAGGTGGGGTTGGAGGCGTCACCTGGCCACCCGCCTTGCCCTGGGACACAGCGCTGGGGGGCTGAGTTCTTGGCATGGTGTAGGGTGGCATGCTGTTGGGAGGTGCAGGCTGAGGCTGCGACACAGGCTGGGGTGGAGGTTGGGGTTGTGGGGTTTGTGGTGTCGGGGGCTGCTGGCCCGTTGGAGTCGTCGGAGTGGCTGGCGTGGGCGAGGGCAATCCTTGCTGCTGGCCTGCCACACCTGTGCGCTGCATGCTCGCCATCCTCCTTCGGAGCATCTGCGCCTGCTGCAGGCGGTGCTGGAGCTGTTGCTGACGGAGCTTGTGTTTGATGTTGAGGCAGAAGGGCACGGGGCACTTGTTCTCCTGGCAGTGCTTTGCGTGATAGCAGCAGAGAGCAATGAGTTGCTTGCAGATGGGGCACCCTCCATTGGTCTTGCGTTTGCAGCCTTTGGTGTGTTGGACAACCCGTTTCATCTTCTGACAGGACGGCAGTGAGCAGTTGGCATTGCGACACTGGCAGGCATGGACCAGAGACTGGATACAGCGCTGGATGCTCAGGCGGCGGGAATCGCCGGGGCTCTGTGTGGTGGCGGTCTGCTGGTTGTTGCTCTCATCATCTAGACCAAGGCCTAATTTTTCCATCTTGTGGTCATGGTTTTTAGTGTTATAGCAGGTGATGCACAGGTCATAATCCTGAAAAGACAACAAAGGATGAGTTATCGGTGTTCCTGAAACTCCATACAATAAATGAATAAATGATGTCATGCCACCTCTACAAATTATTCCCAGTCTGTTCCAGGCAAATTGTTGCTCTAGGGAAAAATTCAATCTTTCAAGCCACGTTGAGGTACTAGAGAAGGAATAAATCCAAATTATAGCCAGGGAAAAGTGTGTGGGTGTAAGGGTGTCTGAAAGCTACACAAATATATAAACCTTGAAAAACAAGTTGGCTCTGAGCTACTAAGTCACATTATTCAGCTGGGCCAGAAAAACCCCTTTCCTTCCCAGAAGGAAAGGAGACGAAATAGGCAGGGGACAAATAGCTGCTCATCTGCTCCTGCTTCAAAAGAAGAGGGCGGGAGTGGCAGAAGAGGTACCAGCTTTCAAAAAACAATGAAAGCTGCATTTTCAGTTTGCAGATGCAAGTAAACAACAGAGAGTGCTGAAAGAAGAACAGAACATGTTCTGTGAAAGCAACAGCACATGAGTTTGGGCTCAATAATTGATCTTTAAGAAAAAGACGTAAATTCTCGGGATTCATTAAACCATAGGAGATTTAGAATTTACTTTCTGGTATATACCAAGAAGGTAAAAGCACACACGTATGTATGTGTGTGTGCGTATATATGTAACCAGAGGAAATGGAAGTATCAGATTGTAATTAGGATCAAATCTGAGTCAGTCATTCCCTTCCAGCAGGCTAAAAAACTAAATTACAAGCCAGATACAATGATAATCCAGCTTCTGGAGGGCATTGAACCAAACCACTGGACTCGATCTTCAAACACACTGGTTTTGCAAACACTTCTGAGGACAGAAATGCTATTTGCAGCATTCTACAGAGACACAACAGAGTAGTGAAGGAGTTGCCCAAGTATTGGGATCTGACTTACAGCACAGCAAAACCTCTGTGCCAGTAAACCAACAGAGAGCCCTCTTTACAGAAATACTGCAGCCCCACACTTCTGACTCTGGAAGAAAAAAGTATGCATTGCTCTTCAGAAAAATCAGCTGATCTTGTTATTCCAGCTCAAGCCGTTGCTACAGTTCCCAACTTCTTAGGCAGCAGCACATTAAATGAACTACAGAAAACACAATTCTATTTCAGTTCTCCACAAGGCAAAAATCACACCAAGCAGCACATTAGTAGAACCGCTTGCTATGGAAAACGTTTTCCCTCCTTTCTGAACTGCCAGCAGATGAGCTGCACAGATCTTTTTCTGTCAGTTAATAATGAGAAATCAGTTCAGGTGAAGAGCACTCTGGGCACAGAGATACAGGGACAGAAGCAGGGAAAACTTCACCAAACATACCTCACAGACAGTGCAATGCCATCTGGTCTCCACATGATGCTTGCACTCATTGCAGGTGTAAACAAAGCGGTCTTGGCTCTGGGTATGCAGTTCCACCAGCATGCACATGGTTGACCACTGAGCCCTTCGTAGTGAGGAGAACTCCAGATGCTTGTCTCTAGCAAGGGTTAGGAAAGCATCACGCCCATCCATCAGGTCACACGGAATCAGTGGGTCAGGCTCAATGATGGGGGGCAGGGAATTGGCTGCAGGGCCAGCAATGAGACGGATGACAAAGAAGACCTGAAAAATAAAAAGGCTTAATATGCCAGCACTTATCAAGATGTTTTGGTCACCAAAGCTCATTACAGAGTGTACAGTTCCAGGATCAGCTAACTCTTGAACGACCTGCTGCCAAGTGGTGTGCTTGTGAGGCCCAGGGAATCTCGGACCTCTGGGTGCCCTGCAGGTTCACTTTCTTCCAAGGAAACAGGTAAGGGGCACTGGACTGAACAGTAACAGTAGAATTCCTGTGGCAATCTAGACTGTTATGAAGTTCTGCACGAGCACAGCTGCATTTATTCTCACTGCCCTTGCAACAAAGAGCACCCAGACTTACTGGTACTGGTCTGTCTGGGTGAGCCACTCAATTCTCCAGCCAAACCTGTATAATTTGCACGGCATGACTCTGTTTGAAGTACCAAAGCTTTGTACACCTCTTTATTGAAGTAAAAAATGTTTCTCATTCAATCAACTCTTACCTCCTTGTGCTTCTCCATAGTGGCATACAGCTTCTGGGAGAGGTCATTGGACACATTGGGCATGCCAGGCTTCTTCTTATTGCCACGACTCAAGCTGCTCTTGTTTTTACTTGTCTTCTTATTGTTCTTCTTTTTGGCATTTTTGCTGTCTCCCTTGCTCACCTAGCAATTTTAAAGACATTTTATGCCAGGTATCTAAGCAACTCCACATCACCATTTATTATTTTTACATATTCTATAACTATATAACATTCTATAACAAAACACACTTCACAATAATTTACTCCTAAGACACATACTAGGGTCCCCAGAAACATTAAATTAATTCCATTAGAATTACTTCAAAAGATATCAAGATCAGCAATATATACATCTAAAAATATTACAAGCCTAGATGCTCAGGAGGTACAAACAAAACATTACATAGTGCAACTTGTTTGTCTGCTACAGTTACACACTGAAGAACCTCTTGGACAATCACAAAGGGGTTCAGTAGATGAATTCTCAATGCAATTCAAAAATAAAAATAACTGAAAACTGCAACTGATATTGCACTAAGCAAAGGTAAGAAAGATTTAAACCACCTAGATTTAGTTTGCTACAGCTCTGACCGATTTACTTTTAACAGACTGCATTAAACTGATTTTGGTATGAAGCTGTTGTTCTGAGTCCAAAAGGCATTAATAGTGCAACTTCTGGCATGCCCCTGCCTCCTGTCATACTCTGCAACAGTCAAACAAAACAGGTCAGCTTCATTTCAACTATACTCTGTTAGCAATGAATAGTTTGTTCCTTGCTGGGTTGCTCAGAGAGCTCCTCAAAACACCACAGCATAAGATGATCAAGGATCAAAGTAATTGTTAGCCAAACAAGCATTTTCCCTAAGCTTAAAATAACTTTGCCAGAATGGAAATTCCTAGTGAACATGAATGACTATCATGTCACTTGACAGTACAGTTTATTATTGCCCCTTCTTCAAGAGGGAAACACAGGATCAATAGTAAAAACTATTTGTAATAATAATAAAGTTAAATAGTAATGTACTGCAAGCTTGCCCCACCTCAGGATTTTTGGGCCAAACTGCTATGAAGGCTCAACTAAGTATTGACCAACCTCAAAAACAGAGCTAAATGATCCTTCCCAAGTGGTTTCTGGTACATTAGAGAGATGAGGACTTGAAGCTACACCATGTGGAAAGCAAACATCTTCCTTAAAAAGATGTTACTTAATGCAAATTTGTATCAAGTTGCCTAATTTCCTGCGCTTTGTTTAAATGAAATCCTTGAAAGAAGGTATTGCGAAGAGCAGCACAGGAGATTCACAATTCTTAATTTTAATGTTAAACCTAACTTTTTTTTGATCCAAACATCTTCCAGCAAAAAAATTCTAACCTCCCCCCCACCCAAATCTAGCACCTGTTAAGGTGACAAAGCAGCAGTGTTTAAACAGAGTTAACTAGTAAGTACTACTGCAGGAGCAAAACTACTCATCTTACCCTGGACTCACCACCTCTTCCATAAAAGCTCAGAACATCCAAGGATAGGCAGATGCATAAATTCTGCATCTGTTCACTTTCAAATTTATTGTTGAATTAAGAGGCATCTCTTACTTCTGAGTTTGGCTTTTTGTTGAATGTGAAAACACAGTTGCATATTCTCAAAAAAATTGCACAAGACACCACCAAGAAACTTCTCCAGTTTAAAGTAGCCCAGCAACAGTTCAGCAGTAATTTGTGCTTCAGATCCTCAATGCCTTAAAGCTATTAAACTAACCTACTGACAAGTCAAATACTAACAGTATTCCATTACTTTCCCAGAACATTCTGCTAAGATTGGTGTTATAACATCTAAGCTAGAAAGAAAAGAGTGAGCCACTACTTAAAAACTAAGGCTTACGAAAAAAACTTCCAAATTCGGCTGAGGTAGCAATATGATCATTGATAACAATTGGATTTCAGCAACAAAATATTCAACCAGCAACTGTTTCAACAAAATTGCCTTTGGTAATTAGATAGTTTACAACCATATAAACACCTGCTGTTCATCCAAATGTAGCTTAGTGGTATTTTACCAGCTCTAATTTATAACTGCAAAATTGAAATTTAAATTGGAGTGAAAAGTGAAGAAGCCCATTAACCAAAGTGCCTTGTCCCCCTCTTTTTTTTAATAATTAGCCATATATAATCAGAACTTTGACGTTAGATGATGAAAAGCAGAAGCATCCTTACATCTGTGCTTTCATTACTAGTGTTTTCTTCTCTCTTCCGTTCTTCTTCCTCTTGTTCTAGTTCCTTAATGCTCTCCTCTAGAACGTTAGGCCAGAAGTCCCCTTCAAAGTAAGGGAGCTCCTTTGCACTTGTTAGACGATCTTCTGTTGCCTGCTTAAATATATCCTAAAAGAGAGCAAAACCACTTTTGGTTATCACTATTACAAGTCACATAATGAAAGGCAATGTTCTCAATGAGTGACAAGAAAAGGCATCAGCAGACTAAACAAAGGAAAGCTTAATACTTCAATTCATTTTACGAGAGCACAATCTAAGGGCAAATTTAACACTGTATACAATACAGTTTGTCACACACAATTCAAATATTCCCACTCAGAAGAAATGAATCATTACTGTGTGCTAGATTTCAATGTGCATTCTTACCAATTGGGACAATATAATCACCATAATCTCAACACTACCTTAAGTCCTGATAATTCCAAAGACTTTTACGTACTTCTAACTGCATCAGCATCCTAACCCTGCAATGTTATCTAACACAAGAATTCAGATTCCATGTATTTTCTTTTCCTCTTTTACAGTACTCCTCAAGAATTTAGTTTGTTCTAAGGAACCATTTCAAATCTCTTGCTAGAACGATTTCAGAAGCTACATGTTTTGAAGAGAATATGTTTTAAAGCTAAACTTTTGGTGCTCAATTTACTTAAAACTAACGCAGTAAACACCAAGAATCAGGCACAATGCATAAGGCAAAGAAGAAATCAAGACAAGATTGGTCAATCTCCCCCAAGCATACACTTAACATACCTTGTAATCATGGACGATGCGCTCCGACACAGACTTGTCCAGCATCTTTTTGTACCATTCTTGCAGTCGCTTGGGTTTGGGTATCTTTTGGTCAGGAGGATGGCAGTGGAAGATGTAGTCATCTCCTTCACTGGGCGGGCACGCCCAGATATGTCCAGTAGTATACCTGGCATGGTCAGACAAAACCGGGACATGTGGGTGCTGACAATGGACTCTCGCGCGCTCCCCTCTCCGACACCAGGTGGCGCCTCCAAACAGAATTGGCGGCTGTTCCCGGGCCTAACATTGCCACCCTTTCACTAATTTTCTAAAATCCAGCGCTATACATGGAGTACTTTATATATAAAGTGTGCGCATTTCACAGCCTACATAAAAAACAAAGCCTGATACAAACTCGCAAGTGCTATCTCCCAATTAACTAAAGGGAGAAAGATGAAGTCTAGGTATTTCAGTAGTAAAAGCTTGAGACAGAGCAGTAATTCTTCATCTAGCAACATTTTAAACACAGATTTGCTTAAAGACAAAATTCACTTTTCTATTGTAAATCCTCTGGTTTTTGAGAATCAGTCTGAAAAAGTTTTAGAATTGTATCTGGGAATAAACAGGCACTGCCAACCGATGCTACTGGGTGCACAATCAGAGTACTAATAAGATAGATGACAGCCAAATAATAGCAGCTGCAGAGAATATAACACCAAAGATCACTTCTTCATCCTCAGTTCATCTCTATTAGTTTTTGAAGAGAACTCCAGTAGGAGGAATAATCAGAGAAAAATAACCATCTTTGCCCTGTTGAGAAACAGCTCTGCAGAACCCTCCCCAAGCCCTGAGAGCTGCAGCCAGTTGTCGTTCCTTCTGCCTGAGAATGGAGAGATGATACTGCGTGACCAAGATTGTTTTCCCAAATGAGAACCTGATGTTACCCATTAGCACAGAAAATAGCATTAAGTAAAGCCAAGGCTTGAGCTCTATGCAGCAATTGTACAGACACACAGATTAGAAAATAGACAATAAAAAAAGGCAGACAGAAGCCTAATGCATGCTTTTGAAGTAGTAAAGAACACACCACCTCACTGAGGTACTGAAGATAGTACCACTTACCTCCATTTCAACTCCCTTAACTTTTCTCATCAACTGCTTTAAACACAGTCCCTAATAATTTCTCCACAAATAACTCCACCAACCTACACTAGGCACCTTGATAGTAGTGATGTTCACTTCACTGGCCTTTCTACTTCAGTAATTATGGTAATTTAATTTCCACTTTTCTTGTTACTGCCACTGTTCTGTGTTCTTTTGTGCTGTCCAAGTATATTCTCCTCTTTCTTTTCTAACTCTTCAGTTTCTCTCCATTTAAACTACTCAAGATTTCTTAGTGGCCTTATACAACTGTTACAGAGTTTATCAGTACAGACAAAATACACTTAACTTTCTCCTTATAAACAAGGGTAAGAACTTACTTGCTAGCCCAAAGGAATGATATAATTAAAGCTGTGGCATTACACAAGGACAACAATATTTTATGGACTGAAGAACCAGCTCACTTTTTCGACCTAGACTTAAGAAAATTTCACATAAGTTTGGAAACCTAAAAATATCTGAAGCAGGCCTCCCCTGAGAAGCCTGCAATCCCTTTTTCTCTTCTTCTTTTCAGCTGTACACAGTTGTTGTCAAGTTATTCTATCACAGATTGATACTTAGGCACCATATTCTGTACTATAGGATGTAGTAATTTAATTTGCGGCAAGAAGTACTCAGCACAAATACTGTACAGAAGAAAATGTTGTAAGATACTTACCCTAGTTTCTTAACATATTCTAGATATCCAATTAGTATTTCATGATAGACCGCAGTCCTCAAGCATTTAGGGCGGAAGAAATGAACACTGTCAAGATAAGATATATACACTCGCCTAAAAAAAAAAGTGAAAAGAGAGATCTTGAAGTAAATGTACAGGTTTATTAATGTTATTTTATACATCTGAAACATTCATTACAACAGCAATCTGCAAAGCCTCTGATCCTACCTCTAGAAATCTGTCCTTCTTTTGATAGCCTAGCCTCATCTCCCTAAAATTATCCAACCCCTTCCTTGAGAACACAGATAAGTGATGCCTAAGGCAACACTGTCTGCCAGTCAGCATCCCCAGTAAGAAGCTCCTAACAAGCTCCTTTGTTTCTAGAGCCTAACAGCACTAAGGTCTCATACAGGGAACAGGGAAGATCTACACAGAACTACAGGAGGTTCATCCAAACAAGAGAGAGCCAAAGTAAAATGGACTTTCATGGAGTTCCTCACCTTTGATTAGGTGGAGGGCAGTCCGAGCCATACTCCTGTACATGCATCCCAAAGAAGCACAAGTCTACACCATCAATCTCCTCAAAGGCAAAGAGCGCTTTTGTTCGGTAAGGGAAAGACTCTGCCATCTCTCCACTGTCTACAAACCTGCAGAGGGTAAAGAGGAGTATCAAATATATGCACATATCAGAGACTGCTACTAGGTGAAGGCAACAAAGATGAGGGCTACTGTAAGTGTAATTTTAGTGCAATCTGAAAGTTAAATGTTATGGACTACTCAAATACAAGGCACCCACTTGTTATTGTGAAAAAGACACCCATCACAAAAAATTATTATGTTGCAGGAACACCTGTTTGTCAAGAACTGGCTGGTGATGAGGTTTTGAACACAACAGTCCTTTTTGACTGGATATTAGAAAAAGATTTCTTCACAAAAAGGACTGTCAAGTATTGAAACAGGCCCAGGGAGTTTGAGTCACCATCCCTGGAGATATTTAGAGGATGTGTAGATGTGGCACTTGGAGATATGGTTTAGCAGCGGCCTTGGGAGAGCTAGGGTAACAGCTGGACTCAAGCTTAGAGCTGTTTTCCAACCTAACTGATTCTACTTAATCAAAGTGTATCATGTAAGTACAAACAGTTCCCACCTCCCCCAAAAGGAAGCAAAATTAGAAACGAACATACCTTGCTTTCATTCCTGGTTTGACTTCGACGGTTTTGTCAGATGCATGTACCACCCTAACTGTGACCTCTCCTGCCTCAGGGTGATTCTGTCGTCTTAGGAAATCATTGACTCTGTTCTCCAGGAAGGTACCAAGTCTTGTAGCTGGTAACCCTGCAGGAGAAAAATACAGCTCTAAACATATACAAAACTGAACTGTTCATATGTGATTTCTCTACTCAGATGTTAAGATGAAAAATGACTCAACACATGCAGTATGTTAGCATAAATTAAAGCTTTATCTTTGAACCCCAACACTTCTAGATGGGATGAGCTGCCTTTCCCCTGCAGGCACATTTATGGCTTATACATTATTTAAATGAATAAAGAATCTGTATTTTGACCCAATTTCTATCTTGTCTTAAAAGTCAATCACAATTAAGGTTTCTCCTGAATAGATACTATTAATTCAACTGGATTACAAAACACTGCTTTCAGACATTGCATTTGGGAAGTATATTCTGTCTATGAAGCCATACTAGCCAAATTAGTATTTCCACTCACAAGAATAAAGTATTTCAATAATGAAAGGAAAACTAAATACAACTGTATCTGCAACTAGCCTACTTAGTTTACAAGCTTCTCATTTTCGAACAATCTTCATACAAAAGAAGTACAACATTAGCTGACAAAAACTTCAAGCTGAAAGGGAAAGTAGAACTTATGTAACAGGGCCTGCCTCAAGACTGGCCATTACTTCTGGCAGAGTTACACATCCACCAATCAGCTTTTCATTTGTCCAATTTGACATCTTTCGGTTAAGCACCACTCTACTATGTTAACTATGCAATACTTTCAGGTTGCTAGAAACAAAAACTGATAGATAGAAATGGTAAAAGAACCCTTGTATTCTTAGTGAATCTAGGGAGTTTTGATTTTGGAGACACTGAAAAAAGACTCAGATGCTGAAGCCATTCACTGAAGGGTTTGCTGAATTTTGATGCTATTGGTTGGCCAGGATTTTTTTTATTTCAGTAGAAACATAAATCCTCATTATTTCTAAGAGGTACACCAATCTTAGGAAGTTTCTGAAAGACTTACTTTGTCTACAGAACAGATGGACAATGGCTACACAAACTTCCTCCTACACTGCCTTCAAATCAGCTGCCTTGATCAAGAAGAAATGTCCTTAGAGTTCTGTCACCAGGTGATACAACCTTTATCTCCATCAAAGCTTTTAAGAGCAGCAATAGTCACGCTGACTTGAACATGTTATCATAAATTTAAGTCAGACTGCAGTCACACATAACTATTTCACAATGCTATTGATACTGCAATTGAGATAAAAGGATGCATACCTTGCAGCAGAAGTGCTCTAAAACAGTATGTTAGCCCTCTAAAACAGACTACTAGCTAACAACATCACCCGTGAATGCAAACATTCTGAACACCACACAACTGATGGTCAAAACTGGCAGAAAGTATTCTCCTACAACTCCAAAAAACTTAAATGCAACACAAACATAAAAGCCACCTCTTTCCCATTCTTAACATATTTAAATTTGCTCGTGAAAGTGTCAGAATCTTACTTTTAGCAGAGAATTTGTTCTCTTTCCTGGTTCGTCCCGTTTTCTTTAGGCAGCCATCACAGACGAAGCTGAAGCAGAAAAAAGAGAACATGAAGTCACCCCAAGTCAGACTTGATGAAGTTCTCTACCATCTACCATTAGAAGCAAAATCTTCACCAGATCTTATCTGGTCTGGAAAATACCTCATCTGAAATTTGAAATAAAAGCACAAAGAACAGCCCAACTGTTTCAAAGCTGCAGAGGAGGATCTAAGCTCCAGGTGCCACATCTCCTATCAGTCACCCACATCACCACCTGAAAGCCCAGGAAAGTCTCCACCAGCAGGTCTGACAGTATCGGCTCAAAGCGTTCTTGGAGCAAATAGGCTCAAACTGCTATCTCTGATGAAGACAAGACACTGGAACACCAAGCAAAAGGCTGATTTTTTTTCCTAAATGCCCAAATACACTGTAGACTGAAATGATTCTGTGACTCTTCCTCACTTACAGGACATCCACCCTCTCCTGCAGCAGTGTGGATGGGACAACAGAATGCTAGAACTCACAGCTTTTTTTGACAAGAAATGGGACATTTAAGCTCTTATAAAACTTTATCAACATATAATTTAACATCCTTTTAGAAGTTTTTAAATCAACCAGAAGAAAATCCAGTAGGCTGATCAAGAACTGTGGAGTATCTAAAGAAAACTATACTGGTTTTTAAATTTAATCTGATCACTGAGGTCAAAAAAGTTGATTCACCTGTTAAATCCTTCAACTGTTACAAATTTTTTTGAAGATGACAGAGCAGTATGATTTGTACAGAAAACAGATCAGTCTGAAACTGTTACCAGAACTAAAAACATCTTCTCATAAAGGGCTAGCATCTCTGAATATAAAACGCTGAAATGCTCTCTTCCACACAAAGAAGCATTGGAAACATTAAAGATCAGAAAATTTCACACACAACACTAAGATATACTGTCTAAATTTGATGTTACCCTACAGATTCTGTAAAATTTTCTGGGAATTTAACTTCTTCCATTAGCAGTCTTTTAAACATAACCAATATAAGGAAGTTTATGTATGAGCTCTACCAAGTAGTAAATATGCTATCTGCTTAATAAGGAGAAATTCCTCACCCAGAAGGCCAGATTATCTCATTATGAAGAACACAAATCTGGTGCATTTTTCTTCCACACTCTATACATTCAACAAATCTGTAGAAGGCAAAAAAAGGCAAAGGGAAGCAAAGGTTAGTAGTATCATTACTTGCTTTTATATTTTGTAATGTTTTATTAGAGCACTTCTAGCATTTAGGCTTTTGAGTCTATTTAACATAGAGGGCACATCTATGCTGAGAACAGCCTTCAGAACAACTTAAGAACCTGCCAGCTCAAGTCAGGCAGACTATGCAGGGACACATTATTATTATTATTAGCTTGTCTTACTGCCATCTACTCAATTTTTTTTCAAGTGACGGCCTTTTAAAGATAAAATCTGTAAACTTATTGCTATAAAGAGTAGATGTAAATGGATTCACATGTCAAAAAGGAAGAAGCAGGTGAAATACTTGGCTGTTAGTTACCCCACTATGCTTGAACCCTGGGGTACATTGCAAATATATTGCAGAAAGGTGGGAAGGAAGAACACAGAAGCAAATATCCAAGTCACTTTCAGAAGATTAACAGAGATTTGAGGACAGCTGAGATAAGTCATATGGTCTAGTTCCCAGATGTTGGTGAATATAATTCCCCAAAATACCTAAGGTTGCTTTGGGTATTGGGACAATCTGACTCCTTTTGAACATGCCTGTCTAAAAGTCGGAGACTTTGAATGAGTAGTTGTAATCTATGAAGAGCATGTGGTATCACACTGTAAGTTAGGCTTATATTTTATATTCATTTTAACAAAGGGAAAGAAAAGTTATGAATCAAGCTACCATTCTCTCCTTCCCACAGCCCTTGTAAAACAGAAGAACTGGCTGACTCTTGTGCTTTCAGAAGGATGGTGCAGGAACAATAAATACCCTTTTTGTTCATTCGTTTGAGAATGAAGATAATGCTTGCAGAGTAGCAGCACAGGTGTATGATACAGGACCATGTAAAGCAGTTTCAAAAAACTGCTCAGGAATATCAAGAAAAGCAGCTGAGTCACTATCATCCTAATGTTACTGCATGACTACAGTTCTGCCTTCAGAGAAGTACAGAAGAATTGGCTGATTCAAAATGTAACAACTTTTCCTTCTATTACAGCTGCCTGTAAAATACAGCAACCAGAAAAGCCAACAGCACTAAGAGCTGCTGCCAAATGACTCAAATCAGTTCTGAGACTTGAGCATTTGCGACAATGAAGTTTCAAAGCAGAGCTATCTGCATTCATCCTGCTGTTGAAGCCACATGCAAGACAACAAAAAGGAGTCATTTCAGCCCATACATCCAAGTTTTACATATTTCTCAAGCACAGCCACGGTGGTTTGGGTTCTCACAGAATGCCAGATCTGCCGATTACTGAGCAGCCCCTACATACTAACAGAGTTACATGAAATTGGAAAACATTCAAACACAAAGCCCATGGTGAATGAATAACATTTTACAAAGTAATTACAATAAAATGATGATCATTCAAAGAGTGACAGCAATACTCACAGTTCAGGATCCAGTGTATCATTTTTCCTTTTTGAAAACTGTTCTTTGTTTATCGTGCTATGGAGAAACAGGCAATAAAACTCAGTTTTAACACAAGATGACAAACATTCATGCCATACCACACCTATCCACAAACCAAGACAAAATTTACAAGCAGATTTTTTAAACACTCACTGGCACTACAAGGAAAGTAATTGTATTTTACATGGTGACAGGCAACTGAAGTATATGCCACTCCACTTTGTCTGTGAAAAACATTATTCTTCTCTTGTAGAGAACAACATTGTTCCCTTATTCAGTTTTACTACAGGATAAATATTCACGCTTGCTGACAATTCAAGTTTTGGATAGGTCTGATCAGTATTTAATAGTGAAAAGACTACTTGATATGCCTCTCCTATTCTGCAGGCAGAGAATTCCAATTATCTTTGATTACTGAGAAAGGTAGGTTATCTTTTTTCAGATTCCCCCATCCCTCCCCCTACATCAACTTCCAAGGAAAATTTCAGCTTCCAAACCCTGCAACCCCAGCCCAGCCACTACTATACATTATCTTTACCTTCCCTACATCATTTTCAAGGCCTAAAATTCCATCTTTTTGACAGTGAGGTCCCAAGCATCTTTTAAATGAGCTGGTTCAGAACATACAAGAATACTCAAATCTGTGAGAATTTACCCCAAAGAGTGTTCTGCATAACATGAGAAGATCAGTATGTCTCTTGAGAAGCAATGACAGACTCACTCCAACTTGCATGAGATAGGAAGGTTAATTTATCTCCTCTTATTTCAGTGTTAATTCTCAATAGTGCTACCTGCAGAATATTTGAAGCTCCTTATAAAATAAATGATTAAGTTAAATATCTCAATTACCTCAAACTATTCTTATAATACGGTGCGTGGAACTTAAACAGGACCCGCCATATACATTCCTATATTGATTAAACTTTGGATCTTTGCTTCTACTAGAATAGCAATCCTAGCAATCCACCTACCGTTTGGTACATGACCCATTGTACTGACCAGCATACAACATTATTTCTTCCTTTTCCCTTCCAGAAAGGTAGATCACAGAATCCTAGGATGGTTTGCGCTGGCAGGGACCTTAAGAGATCATCACCCCTGCCATTGTCAGGGACACTGTCCACTAGATCAGGTCGCTCAGAGTTCCATCCAACCTCTCCTTAAACACTTCCAGTGATGGGGCAACCACAACTTCTTCGTGCCATCTGTTCCAGTGCCTCACCACCCTCATAGTGAAGAATTTCTTCCTTGTACCTAATCTCAATGTACCCTCTCTCTTTCACTACACTTAAATCATCCCAAGCCCAGAGAGATACTTCCAGTACTGCTCTATATGTATCCATTCGTGCATCCAGGATCTGGTTCCAAATGAAAGTTAACTCAGTTTGACCAATTACCAACTTCAACAACTGTCCCCCTGGCTTCAGACGTTCCTGAATTCCTCATTTTGTTCTACCTGCAGGGTTGTTGCACTGCCTTCCCCCAAAGGGATTTCTTGAACAGCTCAAAGAGTAACTGCTTGGCACTCATTTGACCCTGAAGGGATTCCTTAGTCTCCAAAATTATGTTTCAAGAATTTTTTGGTGAGAGGTATGAGGAGGATAGTTTGCCACCAACATGGCAACATGCACAGCCTTTTACTGTGTTCTCCTCAACAACTGCACAGCATTTCTCATAGCCAGATGGCATTCCGGCAGTGAAATACTTGTATGGCAAAAGGAGGCTGCCTGCTTCTGCTTTGGATGAAAAACAACCTGATGTTGAATACAAGTTTAATAGCGTAGCTAGTGTATAAAGAAAATGGTACATCTGACATTTCAAGCTATGTCTGTCACATACTTGCCTGCAGGCATGCTTATTTTTCTGCAGTAGAATCACTTTTTTTCAGGGAAAAAGCCATTTTCTTCTTTCCCTTCTATTGGTAGAGTTGCAATTTTAAGCACTAAGTGCGTATTTTTGACTAGTTCAGTCAGTCCAGATTTTCAACACAAGCACAAGTCTAGGCTTTCATGAAGGATGTATGGTCCACCTTCCACTAGCCTAAAAACCTACAGCTGAACTCCTTCCTTACAGAAAGCACTGTAGGCCATGATACAGCTTATGAAAGCACTGCCCAAGCAAACACAAATAACTCACGTTTGAGGTTGTGATGGGTCATCTCCCAGAGAAACGCTCTCCCCTTGGATTTCGTTGAAGCACTTCTCACAGAAATGATACCTGTCAGCAAGAAGGCCATATTTGGGTGAACTGCTCCGTCCACACAACACAGCCCAAGTCAAGCAACGGAGCCACCAATCACAGCAGGCCAAGGAAGGGACAGGAGCAGAGAGCAGGTCATCAACGGCGACAAGGATATTCAATGATGCAGATTTATGGGCCCCACATTGTGTTTGGTTGGTTTGGTTTTTTGGTTTGGATTTTTTTTTTTTTTGCGCAATCAAAGCCAAGTGCAGACAATGACAAGCATGAAGGAGAAATTAAAAAAATAACACACACACGAACAAAGAAATGGGGGTTTGCAGGACAAAAACAAAAACATAGAAGCAAGACAAGACAACACAAAGCAGAAAGCCAAGGCAAAGCACAGATTAGCATTAAATCTCTCAAATGGGTTCACAAGCAGCAAACGATAAAAACAAATTAAACAAGAGTATTCCATTTTAGCATACCCATACCCTCTTCATTTTAATAATCCATGCCACGTACAGCAAAGAATTAAAATGAGACAGGGGAAAGAGCAGAAGGAAGGAGGAACTGCTACTCTGACTTGTACATCAGCACAGCAGTTCAGTTGGGAGGAGTTAGCAGGAGATCAATGGAAGAGAGGTAGTCTTCCATCTTAAATGTATAAATGCTGAAAGGTCACAGAATTCTCTCCCAGTTGAAAGGAAAAGGTAAATACCAGAAACTTTAGGAACAATAAAATCTGTCCTCAAAATTCTTACAGACTAATAGAACTGCCAAACTATGTTAACTAACATTAACTAGACACATAATGCTCTAAATGGATATGATTCCATATCATAGCCTAGTCTGCACACAGAACAGTCCAGCCATCAGTACAGCATTACAGAGAAAGATTTCATTTGTACTTCAATAAAATAGAGATGAATTCAAGATTCTACCCTAGCCTTCAAAAATGTTCTAAAACTGTGGCTTCTCCACATATAAGGCATGCTAATTGAGTGGACAAGACAGCTAAAAATAGAAATAAAAAATTGAAACAAGTTCATTACAAAGCCACACAAATCTATGTTATTAGCAACTGTTAGGCTAAAAAGACAGGTCTCAACCTTCTTTCCCAGTTTTCATCGATATAATGCAGAGAACACTATTTCTGGAATTATACATTTCAGTCCATAGATATATGCATCTGTATATATGATATAATTTACAAGTCACACCTAGGCATCTGTTACAATGCAAACAATTCCCTTCTAACATTTGAAAATATGTCAAACGTCAGATTTCTGCGCAATAGTCTTTTGGTTCATCTAGTACTTGCCCATGGACAAACATAAGCAGAAGATAACGACAGTCTAAAACTACAATAGCTATTGTGGGATATTATAGGACCAAAGAAGTAGGAAAAGCTTAAAAACCACCATTTGCTGCTATAAACCTTTATGAAGCCTTAAAAGGTTAAGATATAATTTGTATAATTTTTGACTGCTTTCATCTGACCAGCTGCTTAAGGAAACTACAATTCTTGGAAAATCTTTGCTTTCAGGTAAAATCCTCCATGTTTTTGCTGTTCTGGTTTGTTTTGGGGCAGGTTTTTTTTTGTTTGTTTGAGGTGTTGGAATGAATGGAGAGCAGGAACTAAATAAATTGATGGATCTTGGAGATAACCAGTCCTGCTCTAACAGGTGCATTCTGGTGACAGGCAAGGGAATATGGCAGTATTAAAGCATGTGTTTGCCTGCTTCTTCCTGCTTCACCTCCCCAGCAGAGATGACTACCAAGAAGTCAAGTAAGCTTAAATCCTTTAATAAACACCAAGTTAAAAAGATGCTCAAAAGAGCTGTAGAAGTGTCAGCATTTTACAGAGCTACTGATGGCTACTGCCAAGACAATTCCTTTTAGGAAACTCTGTGAAAAAAAGCAAGCATCAATCTGCTGAAGATTTGAATACGCAGATCTTCCAATTAAGATGTGCAATAAAGAAGTAAGTTTGCTCTTCGGCATTAACATCACGAGAAAAACAAAGACTTGCCAAAAATAGTATGTATTACAAGTATTAATAGACTTTCTGCATAGTCTACTCAGTGTTCTGCGTGAAAAATACTGCTGCACAGTAGGAAGCAAAGCAACAGACTTGTTTATATGAGTTGTAGGTAATTGAAGATTTAATTAACTGCAGGATCAAAATGTAGTAAAACAACACTTCTGCAAACAAAAGAAGAAGAGCAAAGGCTGCAGTGAACTTTTGCTCAAAGAAATCATTATTAACACACAAGGCAAACTATTCAAGAGCACTTCCAGCAACAATTTTTATCTTAAAACATAAAGGTGTACACATATAAAGAGGGCGTCTATGTCAATACATGCATGCCTATAACAGACTGACTGCAGCATGCACAGAACTGCACCAAGTGACTTTTCCTTACCTGTTCTGGTAACTGTAGTAAGTGGCATCTCGAGGGATCGTGCATAGCTGTTTGCCATAGCAACACAAAGTCTGTGGCGAGAACTCCAACTGCAAAGAGGAATGGGTCGACTTAATACTCGCATGTTTTCACTTGCTCTCCGTGGGAAGCAAGTGCGACCCAGATAGCGAACACTTCCACCTTACTCTGTGCACAGATCTCTCTGTACAGCAAAGTGTATCAAGTGCTAGTCACAAAAGACATTAAGCGGGCTGTTATTCTCAAGTTAACTCTTCTCCAAAGACAGAAAGCACATCAAAACAAGACAAGGAAAACACATTTTCAATATACAGTGAAATACAGAACTTCTGCAGTAATAAAAACACACCTGGTTAATTTGCAATAGCTAAAGTTTGCCCTAATCAAAATAAGCCTTCTGTTGCTGACTTTCCCCCTCCATGGGTTTATATACAAATAGATTATTTAAGGACTAGATAGAACTAGAAGATCCACAAAATACTCAAATTCAGATTATTCAGGATTGCTAAATCCTGGTAAACTTTGGAAATTTTTGATACACTGTAACTGATAACAACTGCAACTGCTATATTCTTCCCCTCCAATTCAAGGAAGCAAGGAACAGACTAAAGAAATTTACTTTCTTACCTTTCTTCCACAGCAATAACCAAGGCTCTGCATAACTGGGTCAATTTCTTGCTCAAACACCTCTGCCAGTTTGGAACAGTACTTGTATACCCGGGATGTTTTGCGGTTATACAACCAGGCATTATTGAACATGAGCCAGATGTCATCTACATACTGCCACGGTTCCTGATACTGTCCTGTGTCCAGCTTTCTCTTGATAGTAGAAAGATCCATGGGGTTCTTCACTATGTCAAAGTAATCCTGCAAGACACAGCACATCAAAACCCTACTAGAGAACTATACTGTGACATGACCGCATGTGCATTCTCAGTGTATAAATCTTTCTCATCAAGAAAAACAGGTTCCTCCCCGATTTGATTGTCAAACTGCTTGTGACACACAGAACGCAATCTCTAAGTAATACCATATAATTTCCCAGTGCTTTCTTTTCATTATTCCTTTATTTCTTAGGTGCTGTAACTCATTCACTACTAATGAAATAAAGTCACTCTAACTATAATCAGCAAAACAAGTATTATAAATAGTAGAAAATGCCAATGTTTTTGCAGCCATTGTGATCCAAAGACATACTCAAGGGCATTAATATAAAGCAACTGTTTTTAGTAGCCCAGAAAACCTAGCAAAAACAAATAACTTTATTCTATGATAAAACTTATCATGTCTCCTCTAAAGAATGCCTTTTTCCAATCCACCATCAATTATGGTGCAACTTCTACAAAAGTCTTCAGAATTACAGTCAATTGAAAGCTTGTTAAAAATATTAGCAAGTGTATAAATGCTTGTAGTACAGCAGGCCTTGAAATTTTGCAGCATCTGCCTTAAAAAACCCCCCACCAACACCAAATAAAAACTCTTTCAGGCAAAAAACATTGTTTGAAGCACCTAAAAAGGACTTCTACATCTATATATTTGTTTAAATTGTGTAAACTTGTGTGGTCAATTCAGAGAGTTTAAAAACACAGATCTTTGAATGGTAATTGTCTTCTCAAGACAATTCTAAAACAAGCAGAAAATTTAACCTAAGCAAACCTCTAACTTCAATAGTCTCTTCCTTTCCTATAACAGTAACAATCATTAATGGATATTTTTAAGTGGGTTTGATCGGCTTAATTTCCCACATCTTCAGACAAGATTCATACATGATGAGACACACCTATGAAATTCAGCAATAAAAGCATCACAACATGAAGCAACAACCATAAAAAGCCCATACAGCACTGGGGTTCTGTTGGTAAACCATTCCAGTGCATGCTGTATCTGTTGATTTATTACAAGGAACATAGAACCAAACAAACTTATTAAGTCAGACCTTGTATGTTCCACTGCCTAAGCTAAACCTCCCCAAACACATCAATATAAAGATGTTAACAAGACAGATGTAAGCTGTTCTCAAACAGGTATGTCAAAATACAGTAGTTTTGAATTAAAACCAGGAAATTATCTTGCTAAGACACTCACAGGAATTCCTAGTAGCTGGGGATCCACAGGCTGTCGAAACGGAAGAGACTCTGGATCCTGACGGTACAGTGCCTCCAGTGTCGGCATAAGTGCCTGCCGCAACTCTTCTGGCTTGAAAACTTTAGAAAACAATCAATATTAGAAAGATAGCAGTAACAGCCAGAAAGAAGAAACCTGCTAGAAAATGTGATGTCTGTGGAAAAAGGCTACAGATGACATGTTTAAGGTACTTAGCATGGCTTGTTTATCCTCTGCAACACTGAGTCGCGAGGAGGATATTAAAATGATCACCTGAAGAAAAGGCAATCATAAGAAAACACTGATAAGATGAGTAGAGATATCACATTCCAGATACATCCCCTCTCGGAGGCCCCAAGAAAAAAAATTGTCTAGAGAATCTGTAATTCAGTATTTCAAATCTCCATTGTATTGACAATTTTACTATGGCTTAGTGTCTAATTCTAAAGGCTTAAAGAACTTGCCCAAAGCCAATTACAAGCACATGTATTATTAGGTATTTTTGTCCAAAAGCCACAAAGAACAATCCATATAAGTACCACATAATCCACTAAGTACCAAAAAGGAAAGCCCAGGTTTTTTTCCCCTGCAGAGATTTCTCTAGGGAGACGCAGTGAATTTAAGTAAAAACAGTGTTTCTGCTTACTTTTTTTCTTAGACTGCCCAGCTGCTGGAGAAGACTGAGTTGCTGGAGTAGTTGGTCTTTCTTCGCCCTCTGGGACTTCAGTCTTCATTTCAGGTTTCTTCTCTTCTTGCTCCATTGGGTCTGGTTTACATTCCTCCACGACTGGTTCTACTTTCACCTGGAAAGTAGTTTGAAGCCTGTCACTTATCTCCTGGGAGGCCACCCATCCACAGTTCTGTCCTTTAAACCTATCTGTCATGCTGCCCATCCACTCCTCTGTCTCCTTTGTAGGCAAAACTCGCCTAGAACTTGAGCAAATGTGTTAGAATGCATCTTTAAACACCGCAGTAGTAGCAATGATGAGCTGCTAACAAGTTCTGAGCTGCAAGTAGACACAGGGGTACCTATCCAGCTCTTCAGGTAGCTCTAACAACCTCTCATACACCAGAGCTGCCAGCCACACTCCTAGTTGTCCTTGGTGACAAGTTGTCAAAGCCCAGCAAAGCAGCCCATCATGTACATACAGAATCATTTAGGTTGGAAAACACCTTTAAGATTAAGTCCAATATTAACGTGGCACTGCCCAGTCCATTGCTACGCCATATCCTAAAGTGCCACATCTACACATCACCTAAATACCTCCATGAATGGTGCCTCGACCACTTCCCTGGGCAGCCTGTTCCAATTCTTGATAACCCTTCCAGTGAAGAAATTTTTCCTAGTATTGAATCTAAACCTCTCCTGGCACAACCTGAAGCCATTTCCTCTTGTCCTCTAGTATCTGCTATTTTAACAGCTGTAGGACTGACCTGAGTGCATTCTCAGGTCAGACTGACATTTACCAAAGCAAAGCTTCATAGCAATCACATTGTAATGGTCCTTCTTGTGGCCACTGACTTCTACCACAATTTCACCAGAAAACACAGACCCCTCTTTAGGAGTAAGACAAAAGACAACAATCAGAACTGCAGCAGCAGCAGGTAGCACCTACAGCTCTCACTGAATTCTGGAAGGAGTGACAGAAAGCATCCAGCAGTACTAGATGAAGGTATTCTACCCAATATCTGGTCAACAATCTCACCTCAGATTTCTCCTCCATTTGCATCTCTGTTTGTTCTGGTTCCCCTTCATCTGTTTTTATCTCCATTTTCGCTTCCTGCAAGGGTGGCTGCTGCTGCTCTGGAACAGTCTGCTGAGAGTTCACCTCTGTGCTGCTGGTGGATGGGGGGTTGGATACCTGCCCATCAATGCTCACAGCTGGCTGTGAAAGCTGAGGGAACAAAACACATTACAAACAGGCTTCTAATGAACCTATTTTTCTTTCTCTAATCTGTGTTTTACCTATACTACATTTCCACCAAGTTTAAAAGCACTCTACTCCTTCTATGTGCTTTCCCTGAAGAATATAGTGTCCCACAACCTCAACTATTGGAAAACATGCATCAGAAGCATGTACTGGAATGCCTCGTATACAGAAAATGACATTGTTTTCCTGTTGTATACAAGCACTATGCATATGTAGACATAACCACCAAAAGTCCCATCCATGTTTCACTGTGAATTTCAAAACATGCACTAGAATTCTGAAAAATACTTCCTCTCTGGAAACAACAGATAATCTACAGACTTGTCTTGATGGAAAAAGGTTACTCCCCAAAGACAAAAAACCCCTCTTTTAATATTAAACACCCCAGGAGCACACAACTGAAAATCAAACCTTACACACAAACATTTGCAGGGAAAGCACAATTAAAAGTATTTCCTTACAGGGGTTGTGGGGTGCTGAGGTTGCAGCGGTGCTGTTGGTGTGGGAACAGATGCAGTCGTGCTCTGCTGTGACAAGGGCTGCTGCTGTTGCTCTGCAGAAGGGGTAACTGGAACTGGAGGCTGAACTTGTGGGGGCAGCTGTGCCTGCGGAGGCGTTGGAGTCTGCCTTTGAGGGGGGTGCATAGTTTGGGACTGCGGTCCAGGTGGCATTGCCTGAGGAGCAGGTGTGGGGGCAGTGGTGGCAGCCGCTGCTGCCACCTGCTGTTGCTGTGATCCCAAGCCTGGGGGCGTGTGGTGAGGTGTTGGGGTTCGGCTAGGTACCGGAGAAGGAGAATTTCGGTGCATGGGAGGCTGTGGAAGAGGTGGGCAGTGAATATGGCTCCCTTGGGAACCTGGAGCCATTGCAGGAGAGTTCACAGGACAGGAAGCACTGGTCATTTGTGCCTGTGGGAAAACAGGTACATATTTGCAATGACTTGAAATAGAAAAGTAAGTGAAATTACTGTCAAATGTCTGCTTTCCCACAGCATACTTTAAAAAATGTGACAGACTATCTGCTTCACTTTTAAAAGCTCTTTCAAAAATGGTCTGCTTGATTTATTTTGCTCTACACAAAGATAGGGCTGTTTAATAATTTATTCATCTCTCTTAGAGAAGTTTCAATAGAATAAGTTATACTTGTTGATAAATTTTAGAACTGGCACACCTACACTCCCGGTTTGCAAAGCATTTCTTTCTAAAACTGCAGATTTGTACGTCCTGAATATGGGACAATGTACCAGAGTGAAAAATTGCATTCAAATACACTTAGTCTGCCCATGCCTCCACCCCCAAGACTAGAAACTGAATTTATCATCACAAGTAAGTACAGCTGTAACTCTACCGTTATAAAATTACAAAAAAAAAATTTACTGGTCAAGATAAAAAACTGTAACTCCACAATAATCTTGCCTGCAAACTAGGAAGAAGCATCAATGAGAAGCAAACTGACGTTCCCTACTTCTTCCTGGCCTGAAAGGTTCTTGCTGAAAAGGGAGAGGGAGAGGACAGAAAGGAAACTGCTGGACTGTAAGTTCAGATCTTCAGTAGTGATAACCCTCCTAATCCCCCAAAGCCAGCAACACACAGGCCTGGATAGACATGCCTTTTTATGACTTATTCTACCACGTCCTAATTTCTCAGGCTCTGCTGCTTCACTGTTCATCAAGAGAATCTTAACTATTGCATGCTGAGTCACAATTTCTTCTTTGCTGCATAAAAACATACCTAAAACAATTCCTCTCTAATATTTAAATTTAAGCCTGAGAACAAGTCAACAATATTTCAACCCTTGCCATTCCCACTGCCACATCAGGAAAATTAAAAGTCTCAATAAATGAATTTGGTTGACTATAATTCCAAAAGCCTCTTGAGGAAACAAGTTTTTCTCCATTACTACAAACTGAACAAACAACCAGTATATGACAAAGCTCACTGACACTACTTCAAGAAATCAGAAACTTACTTGAGATACTGGTGTCTGATTGCCAGGCTGAGTCATTGGCATGCTTGCTGTGTTCATTCCCGGGGAAGAAGCAGGGAACTGAGTCTGTTGTAGAAATTGATTCTGACCAGAAGACTGGCCAACTCCTGGTTGCTGCATACGTGAAGGAAATCCCATCTGTTGGAAAAGAAAGGAACTCATTTCACACAATATGCATACACCTTCATAATGTATTACCAAAAAAATCCAACCCCAAAAACATATCTTGTTGCAGAAATTGATGCTTGCCATTTATCTGTAGGATAGAGCGTGAAAAGCCTGCTTATAGCTCCTCTCAAAAGACAGAATTCACGATGATTTCTCTTAAAAGCTAAGTAAAAGGATATTGACTTCAGATTAGGACCGTGATTTAAGATTTATTTTGGTTCCTTGTTTTAAGGATGCAACACAAAGCCACTTCAACTTAATTTTTAGGCAATTCTTAACACAAAGCTGTAAAGATTTACTATATATCAGACAGATCTTAGAGGAAATGCAAAAGACAGAAACCAAAGAGAATGAAGAAGTGATGCTTGATTTATTTTAAAATTTCTTTTATTTATTGGTTTTAAGGAAACCACAGTTAAGAGAAGCAAACCTGTGAACTCAACCCTGGAGGGAAGGCATACTGACCTGGTTCATGGCCCCGGCCTGACTTAGCTGTCCAGGGTGCTGAAGAGGAGGGGTTTGTCGGGGTCCCATCGGTGACAGCTGCATGTTCATCTGGCCAAACTGATTCATTCCTGTGAGTTTGTGCCAAAAAAACACTTGTAAACAAAGGCCTGAAATCTCCTTTAGGCACCATTCAACATTTGGAGAAGAAATGCTGTTTCTTTCTAACTTTGCTTTCTAGCAACCAGCTTTCAATCAAATATTGCCTTCTATTAACTAGTTATGTGGAATAATTTTACATATAGTGTTCGAGCTACCTACTCTTTCAGAATACAGAACAGCTTTTTCCCCTTCAAGACATCTGTTTCCACTGTTATTAAAACTCATTAAGTTTGAGAACTACTGTAACATGTGACAAATACTGATTGTCACACCTGCTATTGAAGATCAACTTTCTACAGAAAGTTGCATTATCTTAATTACACATCAGAAATTCACTTATTGAATCTCAAACTGTATCTTAACTTCAAGTACTTTGCATGTTGTCTGTAACAGATCTTGAATGTGTAACAAAGGTTCTGCCCTTTTTTCCCGAGCAGTAATTCTCACCACATTCCCTCTGCCACCACCATGTCTTCACCTGAGCTGGCTGATCCCACCATCCTATGCACACATGACCAGAAATTCCAGAAGCATCAAGCTCTTTCTTTAACAAAGCAAGCAGCTAATGTGCAGCTCAAAATCACAAGACAAAATGCTACTAGAGATAGTGGTTTATATTTATTATATAGTTATGTAAGAATTATACAATATAGACAGCTATTTTCTGAATCAAATGTAAAAACCGCACATGAAACAAGGTCTCTGATGCTTCAGTGAGAGCTGTCCAATTCCAAGGTTCCTTTAAAAATCACAGTAGCAAATTCTCTTCAAATAGTTACCTGGCTGTGCCTGCATGCGGTTCATCATCTGGTTTGGCACATTGGCACGTATCAGGGTTGGGTCAGGAAGAGGACCATCTGGAAAAAAAAGACATTGAAATAATGTTATTCAGAAGACCACCAAGATTTATCCACCAAATTAGTGAGAATTCTGGTAAGAATTACACATTATCTATGTATAACAAATGTAAATGTATACAGTAACTAAACATTATTAAAGAGTCTTCCAAGTGTGAGGCAAACTCAAGAACTTCCTTGAAAATAAAACTACACCCCAGTGATAGAAATACCCTCTGACTTAGAGTCAGCCGTCAGAAAGTGGGGACAAATTTAAAGTACATTTTCAAGGTACAACAATAAACAGTAGCCCACAAACAAGTCAGGTACCCATGAACAGCCAAATGGCCACTAGTCTACTGAAAATACAGTACAGGATTTCCTGTACCAGGTAATCAGTAACCCAAAGGTTCTTACTTGCAGACATCCCTGGCTGTGGCTGTCCCATACTGGGCCCTTGATTCATGGGAGCTTGTGGCATGCCTGGAGCATTTGGGATCATATTTTGCTTCTGCAGCCTAGTTCTTCGTTTCTCCTCCAACTCCTTCTGAATCTTGTAGATCTTTTCTGCTAGCAAGTGATAGTACTCTGCCTGATGGGGAGGAATAAAAGCCAAGAAAGGTGATCACAGGTTCAGAAAAGGCAACAGGTCCCAGTGATTCAAACTTGCAAAGCAGCCTTAGACACACATTTTGTCTTGGGGAGGGGAGTGGTCTTCCCCTTTGCAGGGACTGTCAGACAGATAGGAGGGGAATAAGGGGCACTACTCTTAACTATTAGACAAACACCAAATATTTCTCTTCTTGTGTCCAACACTTCTCTGGAACAATCACAATGAAGAGCTTCAACACTGCCTTTAGGGGACTGTGACAAGTCTCAGGCACAGCACATCTTGACTTCTGGCACACCCAGACAGCAGCCTTTAACTGGCTGGTTCCTAGACCCCATCCAGCAGCCCCTAAAACACTTGCTTCCGCAGCTTGGGAGTCCCATCTGTGCTTTCATTCTTCTGCCTCCCCAGTCACTGCAGAATCAAGGCAGAAACACACAGAACCAGACGACAGGGGATGGCCTCTCACCCTGCTGTTTGCTGATTCATACATATCCCCTTCCACTTTCCGAGCATATGCCACCAGATTCTCCATACGTCGATCCTTCAGTGCTGCAGGGTCAGGAGTAGGAAATATGGCTTGGACTCTGAAGGGGAAGAAAAAAATATTTTAAAAATGCATGCAAGTGATTAGAATGTTCCCAGACCAGCATTAACCCCAGTGGTAGGAACACCAAGCAGCAAACAAATCTGCTGACAGACTGCAGCACCGCTACTGCTTCCAGGGAACACTGCCCCTTGTAGACGGCTTGAGTATTGAGTGGGAAACTTCCAAGACAACAGCTCCAAACCAGCGGATGCAGCTCCATCTTTTGGGCTTCTGCTTTCCCTTCTCATGCATCCTTGACAAAATTCACCTCTTGGCTCTCTACTTTTTTAAGTCAGGCTTCCTTCTGCAACCCCTCTGTCCCCAGTACACCTCTGGGGCAGCAGCTCACCTAACAGGAGATTATTTTGATATTAGCTACTCACAGTTTATGAACAAGGTGGTTTCGGAGATCCTGAGTGATGTCCTCATGCCACTGCTTTCGAATTCCAGTATTGGATGGTTGAGCTGTTGGCATGGCTCCCAAACTGGCAACATTGGTGCTTTCACTCATCATGGGGCTTCAAAAACAGAGCAAGAATTGAGGGCAAAAGTCTAGCCCCAGCTTAATCATCTTACAGTCATAGCCTCTTTTAGAATAAAGTTAGGACAAAGTGCTAGTTCAGCCATTCCCTAATCAGTGGACAAACTGCAGAAATAGCTGCACAGGCACCAAACAACGCCATAAAAGAGTACATGCTGTTCTACCCAAGGATTTGGAAAACTGCAACAGAAGCTACAAAATCCAAAGGGAGAGATAGCCATCAATGGCTTTTACTCCACTGTTTATTCAAGAAGTGCCATGAGATGAAAACAAAATCATTGGGTACAAAGGATTTAACTTACTTTTGAGAATTCATGGTTGAATGTAACATTGAGTCAGGCAGGAGATTAGGGGGTTGAACCCCTACTCCTCCATTCACTCCCATTGGATTTGCACCTAGAAAACAGAAGAATACAGAAAAAATGAAGACCCCATTTATCACGCAAAATCAGTAATTGTTCAGCAATAACAGAGGTTTAGACTTTCAAGTACTTGGACTTTTGTGAAGGGAATTTAATTACTTGCTGCTCTCTTCACCGTCTTTTTTTTTTACAAACTTAGAAAAAGCCCAAGGCACAACACTGGTGACCTCCAAGTGAAGCATCAACCCCATTACTCCTCTGCACATCTTCCTGAATTTATCAACAAACAAGTGATATTAATTTGCTGCAAACATTATGTTCCAGAGTCCTTTCCTGTGACCCTCTACTGAAAGATTCCAACCACTTCGGCTTTTTTGTTTAGAAGCAGTTGGGGTTTTTTCATTCAGAATCTTAGGATATATATTCACAAAGGCTTCAAAAACTTAAAACATCAACTACCACCTACATCAGACAAGATCCCCTCTCACCCACTCCATACTTAACGATCTTACAACTAACTCCAATGCTTTTAAGAGGGAAAATCTGACAATCCTTTGCAGGAAACACCTCTAATTTGTTGCATAACAAAATCTGGTTTTCCGAATCACCCCAGATTCTAATCACCATAAAAATTGCCTATTGTCTTCACACACTTCAGTTACCTCTCAAATAAAGAAAAATGCAGCATATTTCTGTCTGGAGCTTCCAAACAGATCATTTTGTGAAGCTGCAAATAGCATGAAAGCCATTACCAAGCTTCACATATATTTATTTGAATCCTACAGAATCTGTATTTCAAGAAAAATTACACACTGCATACAAGAGAAACCCACTGAAATTAAGTATATCAAGCCTAATGCATACCCCTAATATCACAACCAAGTATTTACCAGATTTTTCATAAATCTGTTCCAAATCTCCCTTCCCTCAGTCCTTTTCTTCTTCCCAAATCCACTTTGCCATCTGGGAGCACACTGGCATGCAAGACAACAGTCAAACTTTACCTTAACTCTCCCTTTTTCAACTGTCAAAACCCACCTTTTTTTTTTTTTTTTTTTTGAGCCACTTAGGACTGCATCTTTTCACATAGTAGTCCTCATCAAACCCTGCTGTTTCTCCTAAACTAGCCCTGTTTTCCTGTAGGCCATGACCTGGCAATTCCTATCTTACCTGTTGTAATTTCCTCCTTAGCCACCCGCTCCCAATAAGGAAGCAACAGTCAAAAGTCTACACTCTCCATGCTTGTCCTTTCTACATTAAGCTACAGCTCTTCACACTCCAAGAGCTTTTTCAATCCCATTTCATTGGGTTTTCTCAGCAATTGTACAAAGAATGCCCACTGTTCTGCAAGGAATGCACAGGCCAAACACTGTCTAGAAGTAATTACATACATAAAAGAATATGAACCATTTTGCTTCAGAAAAGACTCTAAGGCACAATAGAAAATTGTACTGTTTTAATCTAATTGTTTTAAGACTAAGCTCTCACAACCCTTGCCCTTTCCTCTGTTTTTACACACTGGAAGGTAAAGTTTTAGCAAGTCCCATGCAATCTATGAGGGTCAGTTATCTCATTAACAAGTCTACCCAGCAGCCTTCTCCTGAGTAACTCAAGAGCAGCATTCCCTTTGCAGAGGGAAGTAGCAGTTGGTTGCAGGCTGCAGTTTCTGTGTTTCTGCACCAGTCTCTCATTCTGCACACAAGCTTGTCATGGGACATGCAGGCAGGATAACTGCAATCCCATACAAGCTTGTGATAAATCACTACCAGTTCTTCTTTCCTCTTTTCCGCTAAAAAAGCCACATCTACTTATGTAACTCAAGCAAACAGCTAGGAGTGAGAAAAAGTCCTGTGATATAATCTCAAACTATCAAACTTAGGATTTGATAGTTAAAGGTGACTTCATTTGACACCAGCAATAGCCAGGTTCCAATTAACTGCACTTTGAATTGAAATTCTTGTCTAATCCTATGATGTTGCAATAAGCCACCTACACAATTTAGAGCTATGTGAGATCACACAACAGGATTTGGAGAGGATGTCAGTTATTTACTATTTTTCATTTTTTAAACAAACATTACATATCTGAGATACCAATGCAAAATGCTGCACTCTGAGTGACAGGGAAGTACACCTGAATGCTGGCATTCCAATGTCTGCATATCCAATTAAAAACTCACCAATAGCCTGAAACTTGCATTACGGTACAACTACAAAGCTACCAAAAAAAAAAAAAAGCACCTGAAAAATTATCATTTTTCCAAAGAAACTAGTTTTCCTAGAGAACTTGTGTTCCAGGAGAAGGCACCTGGGCCCTCCAATGTTCCCGTTCCACTGAGTAACTTGCTATTTTAAGTCTAAAATATCGCAAAGTCCTACCTTTTGCAAATTAACTAGCAGTATTAAGCTAGTAGGTTGAGAAAATTTGCATTAGATGTAGCATGGGGAAGTCGCCTGTAGTTTGCATTTTAAGACTAACAGATAAACTTACTCATAGGATTCATAGGGCGCAGACCCTGGGGTGACTGTCCCTGTTGCTGATTCTTCACTTGAGCCTGGGGCTGTGTCTGCATCTGGTTCCCTTGATAGGTCAGTCCGAGGGCTGCATAGGCTCTCTCGATGGAGCTGGGGTCTATCTGACTGGTAGTGTTTATGCTGGGCGTTGTCTGCTGCCCCACGCCCACAGAGCCGGTATTGGCAAGTCCTACTGCAGCTCCGCCCAGCAGCGCTGCAAGAGACACAAGGAGTTAGTAAGGACAGCAGAAGGCAGCCAGAGAGGCCCACCAATACAGGGACAAAGAACACACTGGCTGCTCAGAACTAAAACATCTCCTTCTGCAAGCATGCAGGGAACAGATCCAAAAAACCTGTCACAAAACAGAGAGAAAAGTTTTGACCCAATCAGCCAATCCAACATGCTGTTTTCTTTTCGGGCTGCTTAGAGGAAATCCCACTCTAGTATTTAGGATACATCTGCTTGCTTCAAACTGAAAACAGAGGCACACTATGCCACAGAGGCTAAAGGCAGAAGGGTACATACAGCTCTCCACCAGCCATTGCAATGCCTTTTTCTGCTCCCCCCCGTTTTTTTTTTGGTTTTTTTTTTTTTTGTTTTGTTTTCTTAAACCAAGAAATAGCCCACATTAGTCATGAGAAGAGCTACAGTAATATTAAAGGAAGGAGAAAAAAAACCCCATACATGTAACACAATGACAAAAATCTTGCCAAATATTTTGGCAGGGAGACCAAGGGGACACAAAGAGAAAGGGGAAGTGACATCTGATGCAAACAAAGAATGAAGACAGAACCAAGTATCAGGGCTGAAATGACACAATGTGCATGTGTGTGCACATCTGTCTCCAGAAACCGTCCAGCTGGAAGAATCAGTAATGAAAAGCCAATCATTTAGTTGAGAGAGCTATGATTTGTTCACCCTTACCATTCTTGATAGAAAAACACAATAAAGTTAGAAAGTTTTCATAAACACTAGCAATCAGAGCCAGAAAAATACTCTGAGATTAAAATGAGAGGAAAATCTCATTAACACGTTCCCAGGTTTGAGAGCATCACCACTACCACATGGGTGCAAGAAAGTTTAACTCCCAACATGCATTTTATGGTTTATTCAACACACAGAATTCCCCAGTAGACTTACATTGCTGATTTCTTTTGTCCCCAGCATTTTTGAGAGGCAAACATACAGGACAATCATGTCTTGTACAATTCTTCCAGTGTGAGATGATTTGTCGGGAAGATGCACAATGTGCCACTGAGAAAGAAGGAATGAAAAACTTCTACAAACTACTGCCAGTATCTCCACATGGTCATCACAAACTGTGTAGAGAGCAGCATTTTCTCTCAGGGCACACACTTATATCAAGGCAAGCCAATAAAATATTATTTGAAATAGCTCAGCACTAACTAGCCCTGAAAATGTAGCCAGATTTCTTCTAGTACTATTGGCTCAACTAAAGCCTACTCAAAAACTCCATGTGATACACTCAAGCCTATGTCTCTGTGGCTTGAACGACAACTCCATATAGCTCAGGTATCAGTCAGACTCTGCCAACACAACTGAGATGTCAACAATTGGCACAATCCAGATGAGCCTAGGCTATCAAAAAGGGAGACTACATTTTTATAGGACATTATGTTTTTAGGACAGAGAGAGGTTGCGAGTGCCAGTAGCAGTCAAATTCATGGCTTGGTATTTCTTGAGATTGCTCTCTTCAGTTTAAGACAGGTAGACTCCTATTTGAAGATTCCTGGTTTGTGTCTACCTTTAAAAGAAGGCAGCATCCAAAAGATCTTACAGTTACTTACAAAGTTAGGCAAAATTCATCTTTGATCTGATCCCCTCTAACTTGCCTAAACTTTAGAGGCTCAGTAGTTGCTTACGATTTCCAGTCTTAAGCAAATAAGACAGAATTTGTTTACCTTATTTCCCAAGTCACCCACTAGTCCATCCCTTTCTAGGAGCCCTTCTCTTCCCTTAAACGTTGACCTCATCTACATAACCACTCCTTCCTTACCTTGGCAAGATTTGCCAGCCTGACAGTGTGTCATGTGGTTCAAGACATTCTTCATGGTTCGGCAATGAGGGAGGTTGCACTGCCGCACCTCCCCGTTGGCCTGTTCTCGACGCTGACACTTGTGAGCATGTAAGAGGAGAACGAGTTGCTGCTGAATGAGTTTGCGCTTTTCTGGATCTGCTGTTGGTGCTCCAGACCCCATTCCTTGAGAAGCTGCTGGCCCCATCCCAGCTTGCTGAACCTGAGGAGCCTGCTGCTGGCCCTGAAGAAGGTGGAAAAGAAAATTTCCAGAAATAAATCTATTTTTGAAAATAATTCATTTAGCAAGTCAACAGCAACACAAGAAAAAGTCCAAGAAGCAGAACAACTACTACTACATTCTGTGATTAAGGAAACAGCCCACCTACATGTAGTTCTGGAGGACTCATTAAAAATGCCCATTAGCAACAGTCCTGGCAATTCTCTTGCCAGCCACAATTCTCCTCCCCATATCACTCTTATTAGTCCTAGCTCTTGCCTTATCAATGGCCAGCAGACCTTTGCACATGCTCGCAGGTTAATTTGCAATGCTAGACCAACCAGAAAATACTAATAGCATTTAGATCTCAAATCTTCTCATTTTGGAGGCTAAAAAAATTGCATCCACAATTCTTGCATTAATGGAAGAAAGCACATTTTAGAGTGAAAAGAATTTTCCCTCTCAGTATAAGGTGCCTCAAGTTGATTACTCCTAGAAAAGGAGAATGAAAGGGAAGTTCTGGGAAGCTTTTAACTTTTCTCCATCACCAAATTTGCACACAGGCATTCAAAACAAGCATCTCCTAGTCTCTGCTAGAGATGAAGCACAACTTCAGGACAATAAACACCACAGAACTAATGTCCGGTATGGCAACATCTAGTTGGTCTTCTCTGCTTCTGTTTAGTTGTTTAGAACCCTTTGTATTCCTTTCAGGTGATATTTGAGGAATACTCAAATAAGGGAGGCTCAGGTACTCTGTGTTGGCTTGTATCACTTCAGTTCAACAGACTTCAGTTTCTAACTGACTCTTCTTAGAGGTTCTACAGTTTCTGGAGATCTCCAGATGTTCAGACCTCAGCTACCTGTATTTCTAAATCCCAATTCTCCTGTAGCTCTTGACTACTAGTATTAACCTTTTATTGTACAAAGAGACTTTGCCAATTAGTCAGGCCCTCAGGGCCTGTGCATGTTCCAGTATCACCATAACTGCCTTGGTTGCAGCCTGGCGTTCTAAACAACTGAGAGAACAGCAACTTGAACTTCCTACATTCAGCTGGGTAGCAGTTCAAAAGAGTTACATGCTCTGCACAGAACACAAACTTGACAGCTGGGGTTCTGAAAAGTTTTGGCTGCTTTTTTCTTGATTCATACGACCAACTGGTTTGCTTGTCTTCCAATGTTTCATGCTAAACTTAAAAACCCATTAAATAAAACTCACAGGATTGAGTTCTTCTTAATTTAAAGGTACTAAAGTCAACTGGAAATGGTTTTTCAGCAACAGTTAGTAAGATCAATAGACTGACCCTCCCAGGGGGTGTGTGAGTGGAATTTGAAGCAGGGAGAAACACAAGCTATATTCAGAAATATGAATTTGTTTCCTAAATTAAAAAATATCTATATACAGGGGAAAAAAACCTGCAAGACATGTTGCACGTCATACCCCTAACCAATTTAAGCTTTGAAAATAATGAGGCATCAGCATTAAGCTCAAGCCAGGGAATCTAATGTTAAGGCATGTGGTGAGGCACTGGCATTTAAAGGCTTAGGTCACCCACTTTTCCCACCATTCTTACTTCCCCTTTCCTTAAGTCCTGCTGCAATAAGAGTGGAGGTAAAAGGGAAAGGTACCAAGGCTACTACAGTTGCCAGGGAATCACCTCCAGCATCAGGACTGCTGTGGATGTTCATGTAATTCACAATAAGAATGAACACATAGCAGAGGTTTCTAAGCCCTATCATAGGTAATACCTGTTTGAGAAGGGACATTTCTTTTTCCCAAAAGCATCAGCAAGTACAAGCAGGAAAACAATTCTCCAGACAGAGATACTCTGAGGAGAAGGGGCCCAATACAGCAATACCAAAAGAAGGGATGGGACAGGAGAGCAGAGGCATCCAAACAGGTTGCAAAGCTCACTTCAGTTCAGCAGATACATTTCATTTTCCCTGTTAACAGGGTTTTAAGGCCAAAGAGTGGAGATGCAGTTTATCAACACAGAAACCACAACTCAGCCCTCTCCCTCGTATCAGTCTTAGGAGTTGAAACAAGTGCATTCTGTGTGGATTTAGATCACATATTCACACTGGGCATGACAGCTGCAAAAAACTCGCAACGTGGCAAGACCAGAGCATATTGCTCCTCCTTACCACAACATTTTCTGAATACACCTTTCATTCTACTTACCATGTTAGGCATTCCTGCCCCAGGAACTGGCTTCTTGTCCATTGGAAACTGTGGTAAGCTATTCTGCAGTCCAGCTTTATTCTGCATCTGAGGGCCAAGTCCACTGGCTCCAATCTGCTGCCCAGTATTTTGACTATAGGGCTGACCATAAGGGCTGGGATTGCTCATCATTCCCATCTAGGAATTAAAATGGTAAGACGTTCAAGTAAGATGGTTTAAGCTCACAATGTAAAAGGCAAATTTATACTTCAGAGAAGCAAGAGTGATCACAGTCATGAGCCAGCTGCAATGCAATACTGATCCACATGCTCCCCCTGCTCCCTCATGTTCACAGGTTTACCCATCACACAACATTAATTCCTCAACTAGGCAGTTCCTGTAAATACAACAAAGCCAACTTAGCAGTCTTTGAGATCTGAATGGACAGAAGTGGCCTGATTATTTCTTTATAAAATATTTACTTGAACAGATTTCTCATTTCAGCTGTCTGAATCACAAATTTATACCATGGACTACATAACTCTTCCAAACTTGAGTTCTCCTCCCTGCACCTGTGCAGACTCCAAATGGAGACAAATATCATCTTCATTCATATCAACAGAGTTTATCCCAAAAACATCCTACCCAACTGCTAGCACTCTCCCACAGCTCCTCTCCAGACAGGCATAACAATGCAGGTCTGCATTATCAGTACATAAACATTTTCAATTTAGGAATACACCACAGTCACAGGTAACACCTCACACAGTCACACTAACTCGTTTGCAGTCAGCAGTACTAGAGGTCAAAGGAGAGGACAGGTAGAAACTCTGCAAACAAAACAAATCTACCAAACCATTCATTCACGGAGAAATAGATTCATGTTTCATACAAGCCATATGCATATTCAACAATTTTAGCACACCAGAATAAACCATTTGTTGTCTTGGAATGCCTTGAACCTGAAGAACAAGGAGCAATCTTGCCAATAAAGTTGTTTGTCCTCTGACATTTTTTTTCATTCCTTGCATTCTCATCTATTTTCCATGGGAAATTTGGCCTTCTAGGACCAAAAGAACTAGACATAGAGGACCAGAAAAACTGGAGATTTTTGTTAGGATTACCAAGTTCTCACCATTACTCAGGCAGGATCCTCAAGGAGTCATAACTCAAAAACAAAGGCACAAAAGTACTTTAAAGAGCTGTGTTGTTTCAACCCACATTAGCATTTGACTAGACAAGGTCCAGTCTCCTTGATTCTCTTTGGTTCAAAGCATTTTCCTGCAGTCAAAGAAGAACGTAACTTTTACGGTAGGCTTGTTTCTAGTCACTTCTACATTTATTCTCAAAGCATCCTCCCCAGCAGAAACACTTTGTTTCTGCTCACCAAGCTTCTTCAACCTGCACTAAAAGTAACCAATATGCCCTGAGATTACCTGCAATTAGTCACAGTTCCCTTTTTCAGGCTGTAACAACCTCCAATCCATTATAATATCCTTCAGTTTGCATTTACAAAATAAGGCAGGATCAAACTCAAGCTACAGGAAAAGGAATACAAAATTCACTAAAGAACCTGCCACTTTAGACATCTGATATGCACAAGTGAATTCACTTGAGGACAGCCCCCCTCCTCCACACATAAGCAATAACCATAATCACACAGCAGTAATTCATTAGAGAGCAATGAAAAGAATCTCTACACACGGCAGAAAAACCAACTATGTAATGATCAGGCAGAACTAAAAGCCTTCCTTTCCACTGCCATGTCTCGACCACAACGAATACACCTATGGTGACCAATGAAACAGCTGCTGCCAAAACCAGGACAGATAAGACCCAAAGCCTTCCTTCCTCTCCTTCAGAAGACTAGTAAGATCTTATGTGCGAGTTGTGCAGAAGGCAAAGGGAGAAGAAAAGCATAAGGAGTCAGTCATACACACTTTCTGAAATATTCCCTATCATTGCCACCTCAAATTGATGAACAGGTTTTCAAGGCTTAGTGAAGGCCTAACAGTGAGAATTCGTCTGTTAAGAAAACAAGTTATGTTTTCCTGTAAGATAGGCTGATCGCTTTAGCTCCAGAGAGAGCTTTGAAAGTAAGGACATGCCCAAACATGTGTATTTCTGAGCAAAGCTTTCAAGTTCATTAACAATCATGGCTCCCAAAGTCAGTTGACATCTGAGAGTACACCAAAGCACAGACTAGGCTGGCTATCACTATTGCCAGCCCCATTTGACTTCTGTAACTTATGCTATCAGCCTTAAATACAAAAAACCCCCAAACAATTCAGAATTAAATGCTGAAGACATGTTTTGACAACTTGGTGTTACAGGGAGAAATCAAGATGCCCAACTCAGACAGCTGGAGACCTCGTACACTGATAACAAAGGATTCAGAATGACTATGGCCATGTGAGCCAGCTCTGTCCTGACTACAGGGTAAGAAACCCAAACCTAGACTTAAAAAAGCCACTTTTGCTATGTCACCCATAACAGCTTTCTAATGAAACCCACAGATGAGGTTTCACCAAGCCAATCAACATTTATATTTGCAACAAAGCTGGACACGAACTTTATGTGAAGCATCTGACTTTTTCAAATTACTAATCAAGTTGGCTCAGCACAAGGATCTCTGAAGCTCTCAAGCACCAGCCACTGGTACTGTTTGGGGTGCAAGACCAGTCCCCTCCAACAAAGCTCTCTCCATGGCAGAAACACAGGGCTCCTCTCCCTCTCCACCTGGCAGCAGAACAGTACACGCCCAGCTCAGCCTAGCTACCACTTACAGAGGTAATATTTTCCCACTTCAGGTTACAGGAGAAGCAAAGACCAGAGAAGCTCAGGCCAGGCTGATGGGCAGGCACACCACACTGACTCAAAGCCAGACACTCAAGCAACACCTAAAATGCTAAAAACCAAATTCCTCAAGGTCTCCCTGAAAAGATCAGCAGCCATTACTTGATCCAGGTGAGACTGACACCTGCCAGATCCTCAGCTGAACCTCACAGCAATGCCCCTCAGTTCTGCCATCACGGACTAACCTGACACCAACCACCTGCATGCAACTCTAGACTGAGTCAAGAGAAGAGTCATTTGGGAGATTCTCTACCTGGCACAAGGTGGCCTTGTGACCCTGCACAAGAAGCAGGAGCATGCTCACGTTATTTGGTGTGGCATGTTGAGAAACATGAATAAAATAAAACATCTAACAGGAAGAAATGTATGGCCTCATGACTACAGCAGGAAGATCAAAATCCCGTATAATTTTATCAGTAGGCAACAATCAGAAAGACTGACAGTTCACCAGCACATTAACAATCTATTGGGAGGGGACAGATAAACAACCAAGGGCAGAAGAACTAGCCAAAGAAAGGTGGTGTTAGTACCACCGCATAAGGAAAGTACAAGGCTTCATTCGCAATACAATGCAAAAGCATAAATAGCTTAATTATAGCTATAAGTCAGCAAGTACAACCTCTATTTACTCTTCCTGGCCACCAACTCCTTTTACTGCCCTTCCTACTTCTCTTCATATCCATCCGAAGTTGTTCTTCCTCTCCTCACCTTACAGCTTCAACTTAATTTCATCACATAGGCAAGAATTTGCACACAAGAAAAGCAGACAAATCCAATTCACGGTAAAGAAGAAGAAAACAAGGAAGATCATAAAATGATGATAGGTGGCTGATAGAAGGCAAAGGTAAGCTCAAATGATTATACCTTTTACATACACAATAGAAAACAACTTGATTTTCCTGCATCCAGTGAAAGCAGGGGCTGTCAACATCAGAATGGTGAAAGGTGTGTATATCTCACCATGGATGACGTGAGTTCAGGAAACATCCTAGTTTACAAGCAGCATCGGATAGGGCTGTTCAGGTACTCCCCTCATCTAAGAGGAGTAACTACAAAAGCAGAGGAAATTCCCAAGGGTTTTGTTCTAATGCCATGAAACACATGCATCTTCAGTTCAGAAGAAGGCCAAGTGACTAACTCTGCTTCTGGGTCTACTGTTAATACCATGGAGTAAAAATTGAAAAGGAATACCTGCTACAGGTATGCACACAGACATTGCAAATATTCTACTGTTTCTCTGTAAGAACAACTGCCTCATTAACAGTCTCATATTTGAAAAACAGCTAGATATCAGCAGTAGTATTGAACCATGACCAGCTTTTAGATTTGCGAAGATAACTATAAGCATGGAGAAGTAAACAAATAGAATTAAGTTTTAATAACATTCTTTCAAAGAATCCAGCAATCACATTATCAACTATATATATCTCTGTCAGGGAAACTGCAGTGCATGGAGTTTAAGGCTATACTGATAGTATCTAGTATCTTTCCATATCCACAGGTTCACAAGTGAAAGTTAATTAACTTCCCAGAAACAGGAAATTTAATTCTAAAAAATTAAAATTAGTAAAATTCTAGCTGGGTCTTTAAAAACAAGAATTTACTGTACATCACTTCTTAGTGCCATACTACTGACTGGTAGAGCATTACTGAACTCAGGCATACCCTAACTACATTTTGCCTACACTACAGTGGCGTCCGCTGCATTCTTTCCAAGGACTGTTACTGATTACTATTCTTTGCACCTAACTGCATAGTATTTTAAGATACCTTTTTCAAGACACCAGCTTTATGTCACTGCTATTTCTGCAAGAAACTCCCCATGCCATTCCAGAAACTTAGACTCCAAGTCTTCACTGCTTCATTTTTCCCTCATAAACAAACATTCCTCCCTTACTCCGGAATAAAGTGAGCAATTATTCATTTTTTTTTCACCCTGGTTTACCAAAGAAGAGAAAGCCAAGGACTGGAACTCACACTACACTTTGAATAGATTAATGTACTTGATCATACGGTATGCTTGGTCACAGACTCTAAACAGTATGGATACATTCACCTGTTGAATCCAATAGCTACTGAAAAAGGAAAGGCAATCAAGAACACCGACCACCTATCCAAAATAAGAGACTAAGGAATATATGATGCTTTTATTTTCTTAATCTAGTTGCACAATTTGAGAGTGACATCTTCAAGCTCTTCAACTTTGTACAGAAATGGATTATTATGAAATTTCTTATTGTTCTACTTAGAGGGAGTTAAGGAGATTCTGACAAATTGTTTGTCTTTGCAAAATATTGCCATTGAATCTTCTTAACAGAAGTTAAACGGATAAAGCCAATAATAGGAGAGAGCTTCGTACATACTCAAAGAATAAACCAAGTGACAAAGAATTACTACTGGAAATAAATACTTCAAGTGAAATGCTCACATAGCAGAGGTAGTAGTAATGCCCTTACTATTCTGAACTGCCTACACATCCACTTCATTACTGAAGTAAGGGAACATTTCTTGAATCAGTCAGAAAGGAAATGTAAGTGACCTGAAGGTCAGGTGAACTCCATCACTCCGTGGCAGAGCACTGCTATGACAAAAATGCATACAGCAATTTATACACAAAATACCCTCCTCCCCTCATACGAGGCTGGACAGCTAAGACTCTAACAGGGCACTCTCAACAGAACCCAGTGGAAGAGCAAAACAAAAGTTTTAACTAGATAAGAATGAAGAATGGTTCAAATCCGGAAACATGAATCAGCTTTTAGCAAATTCAAGCTCTGTAGTAAGTTACCTGTTCACATTTAAATCAAAGCCATAAAACTATCTAGAGAAAACAAAAAGCCTGAAAAATACCTAAATGATAACAGAACCCAAACTTCACAAACAATTCCCAAAACACTATTTCAAGAGTAAAAGGCATGTCTGTTTTCCTCTTAACTTGCACAAAACCAAGCACACAGAAAACAAAAAACTATTCACGAAAGCAAAACTTGTTACAATTCCATCCCCTCCAAACTTCTAACACTTCCTTTCAGGGTAGACTTTCACAAGCGTTTTTATGCCTGTACTGTCACCAAAGTAGGATTCACACTCTCCTCTGACAGGCAAGATCAATTCATTTGAAAAATCCCCTCCCTAATATAGGGATACTAGCTTTCCAACTGATGAGTATAAACTGGACCTGAAAAACAACTCAAAATAATTTTTTAAAATGAGTTTTAATTTGAATCAGGTTTAGTTTCTCAACACAGCCTGTCATGCAACTGGCACAGAGACAGCATCCAGACAGAACTGCCTCTTCATATGTCGGTGACTGCTTACATCAGGACAGAAAACTACAGCATTAAACCACAGGATGGAAGCATCAGATTGTGACAGGACAAGTTTATGAATAGAAATAATTTACAGTGACATTTGGGATTTCAAGTCCTAAAAGTAACATGCACAACTAGAGAAGGTCAGAAGTACATAGTTAATGTGCAAAGCGCTTCATTCTATTGCTAGTCAATGTTTTGGGAAGAGGAGGAAAACTTCAGTAACTCCACAGGATAACAGAACAAAGTAGAAATGTAACCAATTTCACTTTCCAAATTGACTAGCCCCTTGGAGCTCATCTTTCCTGCTAGAAAAGCATAACATCCTCCCTCCCAATTACTCAACATCACAGGAAACCTAAGCTATTCCATACAAACCATTGCACAAAACATCTCTATTTCACTGCGAGAGAACTCACTGTGGCAACCCTTCCATCATCTAAAGGGGCTGACCTCGGCAAGCTAACATGATGAAGTTGAACAATCATAACCAAAGCATCTTGTCTGGCTTTTTCCCCCTCCTACTGAAGGAGAGCTTCTGGATAATGCGCATTTTTTGCGGCAATGAAGGAAACCTACAGAAGTTATTACACAAACTCCCACATTAACAGCAACATGCTACTAAATTTACCAATTAGAAAATCTGGCTTTTAAAAACAACTGCTTAAAGTCCTCTGTTTTCATCTACTTTTTGAAGATTTGTAGGTGGGAAAACCCAAAAGCAGATGGGTGGGGAGATAAAACAGTCAGACATTACTGTTGTCAGACTTTGCTAACTCTACTGTATGAAGTGAAACACAGGCTCCCTGCCAACAACCAAACCAATTGAAGACATTCTGGAATTTCAGCCTCCATTTCAGACTGTTCTCTCTCATCCGACAGTTTCAACTCCTTTATGAGGACTATACCCACTATACTTACACAAAAAGTCTCAAGATTTTTTATCAGCAATTAAAGAATCCTAAGCATTTTTAACAAATCTGGGACTATGAACTAAAAAACAGAAGTTATTGTGTATTTGGTCTGAATATTCTCAAAAGCATAAAATATTCTTACTTTAGATGTACAGCACTTTTGGAATTTAAGTAAGGAAAGATGAAAATTTAATTTTAGACTAAATCAGTCAAAAGCTTGATTTTATGTCCTTTCCTTAATTTTAGACAAATGTGTTTATTATAGTGCATAACCCTACAGTAGCTCTGATAAGTAAGGATGAAGTAGCATTCCACCCAAACACTCAATATGTCAATTTTTGACCTCTGAAGACAGCTTTCTGAAGATTAAAATTAATTTTTTATTTTTACAGCCAAGGAATAATGAATGAGGTGTTACGTAATTCCAATAAAATAATACTTCAAGTAGTTACATATTTCTAATGACTGTAAGCTGCATGTAAGTTTTCTACTGTAATAATCAAGCTTTGCATTAACTTTCCTATCAGGCAAAAATTTCTGAAATGACCACACCACAGATTCAACTCATTACTAAACATATATACACACACACACTCTCAAAAGTTAGCACTCTGAGCTTAAGCAAGCAACTAAGACCAAAGAATTTCATAATTAATGTTCACAAGACACTAAAGTAATTTCACCTAATATATTAAAGCATGGCAAAACCATTAATACACAATATTTTGTGTAAATTATTTACATTAATTTACATTAATACAGCAATATTTTTATTTATGTTTTAAATACATTTATAGACTGTTACTTATCATTCCTAGTCCTCCAAGTGGACTGACTTTAGGCATTCCGAGATGGATTTAGGTATTGCAAAGCACCTTAAAAAGCCTCTCCCCTCATTAGCCAAGAAAACACAGAATAGCTACTAAAAGTGAACTAAAACACTGAAGTATTTTCTAGGCTTTTGATCAAAACACAAAAAATGGAGAATACTCAAGTGGCTCCTACTCTAAGATGGCTAATTGTGCATGACAAAAATTACATCCTTTTGTTATGTAAACCGGTAGGTTCTCTCTCATCTTTTTGGTGACTTATGACAACAACTTTCCTCCAACCTCCTGGATTACAAACACGCATTTATTTCCCTCTCAGTATTAAAAAAAAAAAAAAAAAAAAAATTTTAGCTCTTTGGTTCACTCTTCTACAGACAAAGCCACAGCAAATTTTAAAACAAGAACTGAGTTGGATTAACAGTCTTAAGAACCCAACATTGTCTTCAGGTGTTTACACAAGCATTCATCCTCCACCATGAACTCGAATACCCAGCACATACGGTAAGTAGATCAGTCAGTTCAAACCTGTGTGTGCCTCTTAGCATCTGCTACAGCACAAACATTCCACTGATCTCAGACAACAAGTAGGTGCATTAACTGTCATACCACAACATCTAAAAGCACCACAACATCTAAAAGGTCCTGACGGATTCCCACCACACTCACAATACCAGCATCACATTAGATGGAAAAACACAGTTACAGACAAAGCATAAAACAGAATAAAATACAATCAAGCTACTTTTCAGTGTTACAGATAATCTGTACTGTCAAAAGACGTCTAAGATAGGCTTTTTAATTCAGCCACAGTCTTCCTTGTTGTGCAAGATTCAATTTTTGCTTCCTCTGACCATCACAAATTCCACTTTAGCAGCATATAAACTATTTAATCTGTCACATAGGATTCTTAAAGAAAAAACCCTATAGAATCCGCAGTGCAGAGGAATAAATTTTACAAAACAAAATCAACAATGAGGAAAGTAATAAAGTTTAGCTTGTCTTACCTTGTTCATGGCTCCAGGCTGTGGCCCTCTTAGTCCAGCCTGCCCTCCCATCTGTGGAGTGCCTTGTTGCAGTGTCTCAGCCAACAAGTTACCAGCACTACCCATTCCTGGGTTCGGGTATGGCATATTAGGCCGCCCTCTGCCTGCTCCAATTGAACCGTTCATGACTTGCCCCTGCATCATCCCCTGTCCGTTGCCTGCTGCCAACATCCCAGGATTCATGCCAGCATTCATCCCTGTGTTCATTCCCATGCCAGGCTGGTTAACTGGGCTGTTTACTGTTGGCATCATTGCTGCTGTGGATTGGGCAGAAGGACCCTGGTTCGGTCCACTCGCACCCATCGCCATATTGGGAGAAGTCAACCCAGCCTGTGCCATGGGGCTTTTCACCATGCTGTTTAACATTCCCATTCCAGGACTATTTTGTTGGGATTGACTGGTCATGCCTTGGCCAGGACCACCGACCCCCATATTGAGATTTGGGGAGCTACCAGCCCGTAAAAGTTCAGAGAGCTGCTTGTGTTTAGAGGCAGCATCTTGTGCCAGGCCAAGGCTGGTCTGCAGCTGATTAATGTCACCACCATTGGTGAGTCCAAGTTCTGTGGAGCTGATCAGTTCATCTGGCAAGTCATGTTCTAGATCAAAGAGTGATCCAAAATCTGAAAAACAAAACAGATTGTATATGAGGTCAGAGCAATCAGTAGTGTCTTGAAATTTCTATTTTTTAATTTCAAGTAACTAGCAAAACTTGACTTTTTATATTTGAGCAAAATTCCCTTATCAGTCATTACTGAAAGCTACCCAATTTGTCAGGATAAAAGTAATTCTAAACTTTATGGAGACTAAACTACAGAAAACCATTCTACTCCAGTCTCCTACAATTTGCATCAAAAGATCACTGGGTATCTCAGACTATGATCTCTCAACTTGAGAAGTTTGACAAGGGAGTAGTGAAAAATATGTATTGAAATTTCTCAAGAGTTAGCCAGTGGAATTAAACAGCCATTACGAGAAAGAATTAGCAGGTTGATGGGAAAACACTGTCTTCATAACTTTTGCTAAAGTCATTTTTGGAACAGCCATAACTAACACAGTAATATAACTTTTAAAAATATGTTTACTCTTTATAAAATAATAAAGAGAGGTTTGGTTATAGGGTTTTATGTTGAATTGGGTCTTCTGGCATTTGGTTTGGTTGGTTGTTTTGGGGATTTTTGGGTAGCTGTTCGGTTTTTTTATTCTTCCACATCCAGTCACTACCAGCACTGAATTGCCCAATTTCATTGACCTTCACTGGGCAGCCAAGTATCTTCCCACAACAAACACTGTCAGAAAATAAAGAAACCCTCCTGGCCACAAAGCTGTGAAAAACACCAGGATGAAAAAGCCAATTCCCATCTCAAGAGCCCATGCAAAGCAACCCCCGAGGTAACTAAGTAGCAAAGACTGCTACTTGGAATATATAGATACAAGAATATTATGTAGTACCCAGAATCAATTCGCTCAAGAGAACAAGAAGTTCCTTATGTCTGCAGAAGTAGTACACATCTTGGTCTATTTAATCTATGGTAGTTAAACAAAAAATAACTTGGAAAGCTTATGGTTTCTGACATGCATTAATGACAACTTCCCTCTCCAAACGAGAGGAGCTGGCGAGGAGAGGTGCTGTGCTGGACCTTATTCTCACCAACGAGTGGCTGGTGAGGAACACAAAGCTCAAATGCAGCCTTGGCTGCAGTGACCAGAAATGGTGGAGCTCAAGATCCAAATGGTCCAAATATTAGTGGAAAAAGAGTACAGTTAAACAGCATGTAAGTCAGAAAAGTTCATCAGCATTATGGATCTGTTTATAATTTTTCACATAATACTATACCCAAATTACCAAACACCTGAACTAACAGAGTTTCTACAACTTCACAACTGATAAGATCATGACTTTATAATTCTGAAAATATGGTGAGATTGGCAAGAATGCAGGAACACCACAACAGGGATTTTAACACTCCTTTCATACACTCTAGATTACTACAAACCACCAGAGGCAGAATGAAATTTTCCATTAAAGAACTTTTAAACTATTAAAATCAGGTAGCCCATTTTTCTTGTGCTAGAAGTTATGCTTTGCAAGACGTACTAAGGACTGATCATTCACTTGCATGACTGGTATTTTTGAAGGTTCAAAAGTGAAGGAACAATCAGAAGAATAAATCTTTGTCCAAGTTCTCTTTCATCTAAAATGATGAACTTAATATTGTGTGTCAGTAGACTCATCTAAAAACACACCACACACACCCCCATCCCCACAAAAAAAACCCAAGACAAAACAAAAAACTAAAATCAAAACCTACTTACAATGCTCAGTGGTTAACTTAAGAATTTCATTTTGATGAACATGGGAAGAGTTAGTGGAAGAGACCCTCAAATTAGAGATCAAGGAAATCAAAAAAACAATCAAAAAATAGATGACAGCTTGAAACAGCTTCAACTAGCACCTTAAGAAGTCTGTTAAGACACATTTAACAGGGAACTGTTAAAACACTACATCCTGAAAACGCTCTGGCTAATAATCTGACTAAGAGTCCATGAGTGAGGAAGGAGTAAAAGATACGATCAGGAATTCACAAGTTAGTCTGTTGTCTTCAATGATGAACAAACAAAACTGAAAACAAAACTTAAGTGACTAGAAAGAACAGGACCCAGCACAAAGCCTGTACCTACAGCATAACCATCATGGCATCCCAGACACCTCTCATTAACACCCACACAGTCCAAAGGCCACATTTTTGACCGTTTGTAGTTGGCCAAAGAATTTTTGCTCTTGAACAAACACAACCTCCAGTACAGGGCAAGTCCCTAACTAAAAGCCCTCGCTTCATCTTTCTTGACTTCAGACCATTGCATATAAAGGCTTTCACAAAACCAACTGGAAAGTGACAAGTAAATGTTTAAATATGAAAAACTATTTTGTTTTTCAAACTACAACATAGTATTTTCTCAGGAAGACCCATTTAGAGGATTTCAGATGTAACTCCACAAAGGGGCAGTGCAATTCTAGTTTTGAGAGACAAAGATTTGGTCATCTTGACTCACAAGAAAATATTTATCTGCTTCTCTGAAGACCTCACTCTTCTTGAAATTCTCCCCCCTCATAAATGAGGAGATAATTTCAGCTTTAAGGCTTACTAGCCCATTACTAACTGGAGCATCCAGGTACAAGCTATCTGAGCTCCTTGGCCTGGTCATTCTGTGACATCAGTGAATAGGAAGAAAAATGGCACAAAAACTCAAAGTGGCATTAATTCTTTCTATTAAAGCCTTAAAACACAACATAGCACCAGCTACATTAACAAAACCCACCTCCAACCTGAATAGTTGTGAAATAATCCTAACTGGATTTATTCTTTGCAGCAAAACATCTAAGATGTTCCATATAAAACTTTCCACATAAAGCTAACTTGCTAGGATTTTTAATCCTAGGGAACGTACAACAGATGACTCATCATAAAAGAATACTGTCAGCTATTAGCCAAAATTGTAAGTCGCAACTACCAAGAAAGCAATATTCTGGTGTGAGTTTGCTCTTTTTAGGAGTCTTTTCCAAAAAGAAACCTTTAAAGTCTTCCTTAGCCAGTAGATAAACAGCAGAACTAGAATAAACTTTCAGTTATCCGGTCAGCTATGAAAATTACATTTTTAGTCAACTGCTGGAAGGCAGAAACTTTCTGATACAGGACTGAAACACAACCTCAAATGACCATAGAGATGAATAGGACCTCATGTATATCTAACAACAGCTGCAATCCATTTCAGTCTTCTACATAGAATTGGTCCCCTAAAGGCCACTGTAGAGTCCTATCTATGACCAAGCCAAAAACCGGCAAGGCTGGGCCAGACAACTCACACCACGTGGAAACAAGATCATATATATGCACGCAAGAGCCAAAGGCATAGCTTAAGACAGTGATGAGAAATACACAGAGAACTGATCGACTTTCCAGTACACTGAGCCCACTGTTAGCCTTGCAATCTGTTTCATTAAGGATACACACAAAGATTAACAAAATCAAGCTTGTGGGAAGGCAGAGGAGTAAGATTAGTCCTGCAAAGGTTTGTCCACCTGATTCATCATCTCTAGAGATACTGACACAGAAAATTCGGGATATAACAGAATAGACAGTATCTGGCCTAAAGCCCAAAACCATCCAGTAGAACACTGGAAGGAAGTGGCAGTGGTAGAGTTAAATCCCGATCTCAATACTGATTTCAGCAAAGTAGCACAGAGTGATTCTCCATTATGCTATTTATGGTATTATTAGTGTATTTCTTTCCACAGGTAACAAGAACATACAAAATAGATTGCTGCTGCCACCCAAGAGTCAAAGAAAAGAAAACCTCCTCAAAACAACATCTAAGTAGTAGATCAGAAAGTCTTAACCTGAGATTATCTCAACACGCACATCGTAAGTCCTTTTAGGAACTGTACCACTAGTGAACTTTCAAGACTTAGCAAGTCTTAAAAAAAAAAAAAAGTCAAGAAACCGGCCTAACTTGCCCTGGCTACATTACATCTGTAGTGAGAAAGTCAGAAAAGACAGCAGAAGGACCAGGTCCATCTCTTCCAGTGGCAATTCAGTTAGACTGGATTAAGCAGTATGAACTGTGCCCTAAATTGTGAGAAAGCAACTTCAAAAATCAAAATACTAACCCGCATTGCATACTATGAATTGTTTTCTTGAGTTTGGATTCTACTTCTAAAAGTCTGCCTTTGACAATGTCTAACCTGCAAAATGCAAGGAAACTGCCAGCCTGGGTTGAAAAGCCACCTGGCACCAAAATGGACTTTAAACTAATACATGTGCAGAGTGTACAATCAAAATCCTTAAGTCAATAAGACTTCAGTGCCTTACCAAGTGATCAATTTTCAAAATAGATACAAGGTATTTATTTCAAGCTAGTTTTACTGCAAGAGCACCTGGTAGCACCAGTGATGCAACAGCTCTCAAAGCAGGCAAGGCAAGACAGCAATTTATGACAGTGCTTATAAAGCAGGGAAAATATATCAATACTAACTACTTAGCAAGGAAATCAACACGTGTTCAGGTGGCACATATGAGTTTATTTTACATGCTTTCTAGCCTACAGTCATGATTCTGTCATTTTCTCATTTCTGGATGAAGACAACAGACCTTTATTCACCTTTCAGAATAAAACAGGAATTTCTATCTACATGGAAGCTATCTGGTCCTAGCAAATAGGCTGCAGTGAACAATATCGGTTTTCTAGGAACTTTCCCATGTGCTACGAAATAGCAACACTTTATTCTCATGTGTACTGAACCCTCAGACTCAAGACATTGAAGCATTCAGTCTCGAGAAGAGGTGGTACAAGCTGAAGAAAAAGCATCATGTGTGATCAGCAATGCCTCAAGACCCTTCATGACAGATCGGTCAGACAGCTCCTGACTCCCAAGCCTACCTCTGTCAGACCAGCAAAGAGGTAAGAAACTCAACAGTTCCTGTCCCTGCTTCCCATTTATTATATTCTGAACAGAGACACAAACTTAGAAAGCTGCTGAACAGTCACCTTTTTACACAAATGTTTCTGAAGCCCAGCAACCTATTAGTGGATCAACTTACATCACAGTCATTGGGTTCACAACAAAACAAGTGCACAAGGCTTAATACAGGACACTGAATACAAAGTACACATGTGACAGGGTTGGCAGGAACCACAGATGATGTTGGAACACATGGAAAACATTACACCTTTGCTGTGCTTTTAGACAAAGAATAACAGCAAGGTGCTGAGGTCAGTATCTTTCCTGCATGGTGATACAAAAGCTGAAAATCCAGAACTGAGCAGGGCCTACATGTAACAGCGAAAGTGCCCAGAAGATACCACCAGAATTCCAAAGAAATCAGCCATTCAAGCTTGCAGTCAAGCACCTGCATTACAAGCCCTAAAACATGCTGTCTGAAATGCCCTCCAAAAAAAGCCAGAACTCAAAACATAAAACCAAAAAAAGGCAGAACAAGATAAGGAGACACAATCTCATAGGCTAATCCTCAAGTATCCATGTAAATGCAGAAGCGAAGGCGAAGCATAGACTTGAAACAAAGTGCTAATAGAGTCATCAATTCCCAAGGCCTCTACAATGACAGAAAATTAAGCTAGACATGTCCAGGCAGTTTTATCAGGGAAGAAGAAAAGAAACCAACAACAAAAACGAAAAAACCAAAAAAAAAAAAAAACCAAAAAACCCACACCCACATGCCTAAGAAAGAGGCAAACACCAGCCTGGTAGGAACTTTGCTATACCACGCTTTGGAGATCAGACCAAATTCCATTAAGAGGGGGCTTTTCACGTAGATTCTCTATGAAGCCACAATTACCCAATGGTAACACAAGCTCTGGCAAAATGTTCTCTCTAATTTAAAATGTAGAATTAATTTGAACTCCTCTACTAAATTGATTCGAAATGAAGGGGCAAAACATCCACATCAGCCTAAGATACTGAGATCTGGAGTCATCACTGAGGTTACTGCTTCCAAAATCCTCAGACAGCACTCCTTGTATAACCCCAACAGGGGATGATCTCTTACTCAACAGCAAATGAGAACTCGTATTCTGTATTATGCTATTTGAGGAACAGTCTTCTGCATTAGACTTGGATATTAACTGTGTTCCCTGTAAGGAACTGGGAAAGCATTGCCACCTTCCTTCCCTGCCAATCCAGAAAAGACCTGAATTTCTTTACTATATCAAGAAACACTGTAATTTGAGATAAGACTGCAAATAATACAAATAGAAAACATATTAAAAAAACACCTGGAAGACAACAAACAGGAAAGCACAAAACATGTTAGCACATTACGGTAGCACACAAGTTCTGGCACAAATATTTTCAAAACCAATCTAACAGCTGTTGATCAAAGTCCAATTCACCACCTAGAATGCACGTGATTCCAGTATTAGTTGTAAAAACCAGGCATAAATGTAAGTATTTTACAAGTGTGAACAACAATAGCAAAAATCGCACTAAAACAGCAACAGTATATCATTCGACACCTACTGAAGTCCTAAAATTAGGATCTCGCTCTCTCCATTTTTTCAGCTATCCTAATTCCTATTCAAACACTGTTGTCAAACACATCAACTTTGGCTTAAGGAAAATAGTCTCAATTTTGTGAAGTCTCAATAATCTGCAAGTTTAAGTCATACTTTTCCCAAACTAATATCAACAGAAATGCCTATTTTAGTACACTCTGACTGATGCTTGCTTTTTGCAGCTTCAAAGAAGAAAACTATATTTATAACCCACATTTCAGTTTCATATTCAAAGTTTTTCAAAAAACCAGTACTTAGAGATACAGATGATAGCAGGAGTTTATCACTGAAAACCATAGTGAAAATGCAATGGGTATGATTCTGGAATATAGAATTGTAACTGTTTTAGGGAAACAGAACTGGTGTAATCATATGGAAAAGACTGGGGTCAAAATTCAAGAATAGGGTATGTTTAAAAATTTAATATTACTTAAGGAGGAAATTCAGAGACATTTTTACTTATGTACGTGTTTATTCATGCTTTTATACAAGGGTACTAGTCTTGCCATCACTGATAATCCACATAAGATGAAATTTTGACATTTTAATTACAAAACGTTGAAGTCACACTGTTAATAATTTCCTTGTGAACATGTTGCTATTTGCATAAATTTCATTGGGCTACCTTTAACTTCAAAATTAGAGTCGAAAGTCTCTAAGTTAGTATTCTTATTCCCAGTGGCACCTGTGTATACACACAGGTCTAGAAAGTTAGAGACGCTGTGCTGGTCTGCTATGTTGGCGGACAAAAACTGGGTACATGCAGATAGGATGGGAACCTCCTGTGCAGAGAACCCACTGAATTCGTTTTAGAAGTGACTACAAATCAGTTTCAAGAAAAGAGTAAAGTTCATTTCATTGTCAAGTTAACGACTTTGAAATGATGCAATCTGCATATACAATTACCAAAAAGGCAAATCACTTTTCTGAGTTCATTCAACATTACTCCGGCGTAAAAGCAAAAACCAATGCTGAAATTATGTACAAAAAATATCCAAGTAAACAAAATAATGTAAGTCAGCAGATCAGACTTCATTATCTTAAACCAGAAATTCCCCAGATTTCCTGAAATTACATTCAGGAACATGTAAAAGGCAGTTCAGCTTCAGCAAAATTTGTACTGAGCAAGCCATATATCAAGACTTTGCTGGAATTTTACTTTTTATTAGAATTCCAAAAAGGAAAAAACCCTGAGAATTAGAGTCTTTTAGTTCATCAAAACAGTAGAAGTGTGTTACTATCTCTCTCAAAACAAGAGAAATTGTCTATTCAGTGGTATTTGGAAGTTCTACAAAAAAGGAAGTAGTAAATCTTGATTCTGTAAGCAGACTGTTTGAAGCTCCTATACTTGGATCTCTTATGGGAATACAATAAAAGATGCAGTACAGAGGTGTTTCACACCACCAAATGGAAAAGAGCTAAATCTTTACCTGCCCCATCTCACAACAACCAATAACAGAAAATAACCTGTTTTTCAAGGCTCTGTACCTAACTTGCACTTTTTAATTAAAATCTTAGACTGGTCCCCAGTTTCACATCCTTGATGTCAGGTGTGTTTACAGGAACAGCATCAACTGAGCAACAAATTACCGTGGTTTAAGTCCATCAGAATCCAACACTCTTGATTTTCTTCAAAAAGATTTGGAAGAAACAGGTGCTTGAAGGAGACTATTGCACATCGAGTTTTTCAGAGAACTTTAAATACATTCATATGCCAGTCCATTTTAAGAAAACTTGTTGCTATTTAGGAAGAGAATGATAAGTTGTCAGATACTGTTCAGGGAAAGGATCTCTGCCCTAGTTTAAGTTCTACTTGAAGTTCTACAAATTCAAGTCACAGAGGTTTTTTGTCAGGCACACCACCATATGCAGAGACAGATGTATTTTACTTCAGCCTGCTGCTACAGTTTAAGTAAAGACAGAAAAACAAAACCCTTGGAGACAGGTGTGCATTGTTTAGCTGTCAGTGAAATCTACACAGCAAAATTACTCCAGTTGTCAAATAATAAATCTAGGTGATTTTTGGGCAAACCCTCTCAGAAGGAGAACTAATTCAGGTGATGAGAAAGGTTGAAGTAGTATCGTTACACTGTTGGAACAAGAGCTAAAAGGCTGCTTCTGCTAAAGCAGCTAAGCAAGACACTGAGGTGACACACTGGAGATGATCCAGCCTACAGGGAAGATGCAGGAAATATATAAAAATCATACAAAATTGAAATTTAATAATAAAATTGTTTTCTCCAAGTTGAAAAGATATAAAAAACCAGAATTCCTACAGTAGAAGTTCAGCATTTAGCGCCAGTATCTTATTAGACCCATATCCCCTAAAAACATAGACTAAACCCTAGAGTCTGATAAACCCTTCCCAGATAAAATTTGGTTTTCTACAAATGCACAAATGTAATAATCTGAACTCAATGCAAGCCCTGCTGTAGGACTGAAGAACAAGATGCAAAAATTAGTAGAATTTTTTTTTTAATCTAGGATTTAAATTCCCAAGTGTTTTCCCAAAAAAAGGTTTTTCCCTGCAATATTAAACTTGTGAATCTATTTTGAAATTGCAATTGTAAACTGGTTTTCCAGTCTCAAAGGTTTTTTTATCTGTAAGTGCTCAACACTCAGTTTTACACCATGGTATGTATGGTCTTTGTGTTGGAGTATTTATTTTTAAAAATTAGGTACCTTTCTAATACTGCTCAGAAAGAATACCTACCTATGTCAGAGACACTGTATACTTGGTGAAAGATACAAAAGAATAGATATAGCAGTTTGGAAATCTACAAGGTTCAAAAGTCTCCAAAATTTTCTTTAAAAAAATTACTAAGCACTATATGAATGATTGGTTTACTTTTTATATGAATGATTGGTTTGCTTTTTCAACAAGTCTCACAGATTTAATTTTCTTAATTTAAATTTATTCCTATTACAGTTACTTTGAGAGCCTTTTTAGCTACACAGCAAAGACACTCATTTTTGCCACACAGGTATCCATCACTGCAATACTTGACTTACAGTATATGTCATCCATCAAACGACATTTTAAGGCAAAATCGGCAAAAAATATGGCTTTTTACAAGAAGAGATGGAAACATTTAACTGATGGCTGTAAGTTAAATGTAGCTGATCATCTGGTCTTTAACATTAGCTAGAAAACAGATTGGTGAAAAGTATTTAATTTTAAATGTAGAATATACAAACACTAGCAAAAAACACACAGCTCTTGGAAAACAGAATTGAAAAGGGCAGTGAGACAAGATTAATACAACTCATTTTGAGAAAAGAAACATCCTGATCCATTTGGAACAAACGAAAGATGAGTATCAGCCAAAATTGCAGTTGCCCAGAAGAGAAGTTTCATTACACATCTTAGACCTTTGATGTGAGGGAGAGTAAAATTTAAAAGGTCAGAAACAGTTCCTGACAAAAAGGAACATCCAGACTTTACAAAATATGGATACTTCAAGGGAGATTGAAGATGTGCTATTGCGCAGAAAAATGTGACTTTAGGATATAATAAACTGAGGGAAGTTAAGGAACATACTGCAAATACATTCTCTGATCTCTGATATAATACATGTCAACCAATTGTAGAAAACTGACTTCCAATGTCACAGCAAGCACAAAACACTAAGCACTTAAAATCTTATTTTCAGATCTAGCAGCCTAAAGACATGATACTATATAAACACACTGCAGCACAGGGTGTACTCCATTTTTATTCTGTGAAGAAACACAGCGGTTCTGGACTCAGAGCCCAAAACACTTTCCCAGTTCACAGAAAACAGGTTATTTCTAAGCGGGAAGAGGAGTGTGTACGGGGGTGCTGTAAAATTCGATTAAACTTTCCTGTCCTGAATATACCACATAGCAATTTCAGCACACTTGCGTTACTGCAGGAAAAGTTGAGGGATCCACAAATAGAAAGACACCTCCCCACCCCCCCACAAAAAACCCCAAAACAAGCGGTTTAAAGCATCCAGTTAAAATTGTACCTTTATGAAAGATTTTCATCCGTTTTACTCCAAGAGGTAGCTCCTCAGGATGCACTCACATTATTCTGTTATAGCAGGGGAACTAGTACGCACCAGTTTACTAACATCATGTTTAAGAAAGTCTTGTTAGAGTACGTGCAACATATCAAAACTGTTGCTACCAATTAGGAAAGGTGAGCAAAGGAGCTACACTGGCAAAGTACTTCTGTCAATGTAACCTTGCCGGTACAGAAGTGTGACAAAGTCACTGTTGCCACCAAAAGATGACCCCACTGTAGAGCTGTAATGGCCCTCAGAAAACTTAAGACCTAGACAAAATACACAGATCATTCAAAAACTAATATACTACAGGGAACTGAAAATACTAAGACTTTCTAAACTACTTCAAAATGTTTATTACAAGATGTGCTACAAACATTTCAGTTTGCCTCCTAAAGGATGAACTGACATTAACAAAGCAACTTAAAAGTACGCTAAATTCTGAGCAGGGAACATACGAACCATCTATAACTTTTAAGACAGAAGATGCAGCGCTGCAACAACAGCGGGAAATGCAGATATATTTGGCTGCTGCCAATAAATCAAGCATATTAGGACAATCTTAGCTGACTTCTTTTTAGAAGAAAGCCACCAACATTAGAGTTTAGTACATTCCAGGCTCAGAATATGAGTACCATCCAGGTCTACAGTGAAAACATGAGTTAGCGATTCGTCTTAGTCTTCAATATAAATATACTTAATATCTGCAAATTTGGGAACATTATAACAGGAGTCAGTCATCATTTTTACATAGCTAAAAAACTATAATGTTTCTGATTAAAAAACTAATCAAGAAGTTAAAAGCAAAAACAGCACTATGCACAGGTGCTGCAAAAAGTTGTATCAACAGTGCAAGTTTCTTGCCTTTCTCCTTCCCTCTGATGGTACTGAGAATCTAACAGTTTTAAAACGAGTGCTTGAGTAAGTACATAAGCACCATGTTACTTATTTCCTATAATTAACTGAGGAGTGGGGACAATACAAGATTCTATAAGTGGAATTTACTTAATGACAGCTGCTTGTACTATTTCAAAGCAAATTTAACCAACAGATAGGTTAAAAAATTGTAAACCCCAAAGCAGTTTCCCACAACAGAAGTACAACAAAATGAACTGCAGTCTCAAGCAGCAAATGAAAAAATATAACCCTCAAAATACATTCACTGGTTCATAGGTTGTATTTTATTTACAGAAATAGATATGACGTGTCCTGTTAAAAAATCACAAAGTAAAACTGTCGCATATTCATATAATTAGTTGGCAATTAAAAAAAAGAACAACAGAAGATTAAGAATTCTTTAACAGGTTTTATGTAGCATATACTAAGTGTTTGCACCACTATAAACCTCTGCATAACTATCAGATGATGACAGTCCCGATCACTTTGGGAAAAATTATCACATTTGTACACTACTGAAACAGTCCAGTCCCTAGCACTTCACCAAAATTGTAAAAAGTCCATTTACTGGCTGTAAAAAGCTGCCCAGTAAGTTAACAACTAAAGACTCAGTATTCTGTGAAAGTCTGCACCTGTTAAACTGAAATACATTCACAAATTATCCAACCCTTATTTGCTCACAAATGTCTGAACTTAGATGTGTATCCATTTGAATCAAAATATGCCTTAAACTTCCATATTTTAAAGTATCTGAACTTTTCTCACAAAATATTTTTATTTCACCTCTCTAAACAGAGCAAAATAACCACTGTCAAGTTAAAAACTTACTATTGAATTAACCACTGTTTTCCAAATCTAGCACAAAAACAGCCAACAACTAGCTCTAGCCAAAGAGTAGCTTCTCCAACACTCTTCTACTCTCTTACTAGAGACCTGTTGATATTAGGAATAGTCATGTCCTCCAATTACAACATAATATTGGCCGTATTTAATATGCACTGAAAGTCACACACTAACTTTTTAAAACTAATACGTCATTCACCGAGAATAGAAAAAGCAAAATCAAAATTTTGGACATGATTCCAAGTAGAATCACATCCACTGCTCAACCAAAAACCTGCTGTTAAAACCTGGTGTTAATTGTCAAAGAGAGCTTTTTAGGGAAAAAAAACTAACAAAAAAACCCCCAAACCAACAACAAGAAAACAACTCTTCCCTCTTCTTGCCAGTTGTTAACTGCATTGAACAAGAGCGCAGGTGCCTTCAGAAATGCCACCACTCACCAGACTGGCAGAAGGAGGCCTCCTCCATATCCCATAGGCTAATAGGATCTAATGTGAGTTCAAAGAAACTCCTGTGGGACAGGTAACAGAGTATTCTCATAGCAAAATGACACCAAATACTCACCTGCTTCACAAGAAGCATTAAAAAGCTGAACAGACCTTTGTTACATCCTCCCCCCTCCCAGAACAACCAGTTCATATTTGCTAGGGATTCGGACACGTAAAATTTCCAAGCTCTACCCTGCCTTCGCAGCATCACCAAAGACCTATGCAGGACTGCAGAGACGCCCCTTTTCTCTTCACAGCTCTCAAGTCTACAGGGGAATTTCAGACATTTTGGTGTTGCAGCAAAGAAGCAGGAGATGCAAGATTAACTACACTCCATATTGATTCTTAATGCAAATAAGGTGAAATAAAATGTCATCTCTAAGAAGATAAAGAGTCTTGATAAACCTTATGCCACAAGCTTGGCATCTGGATTTTGGTTTTAGCTGTTTTTCCTAAAGCCGATGGTCTATTTGAATCAGAAAAGCAGTATTTTGATACACTTCTGCAAGGAAGAAGAACGAAGGATTGTAAAAAGTAAATCATATAAGCAGACTGCACATAAGAAGGAAAAAAGAAAAATAGCAGAGAAATTAATCTCTCGTTTCTGAACAAGCTGTAAAAAAATCCCTTCGTATGCAAAATCAAATAAAAACCAAGACATTTGTGCGTTCACATAATTCAACAATAAAGCGTACAAAAGCATCGTCTTTAGCACTATTTCGTATTTCTGCAAATGGCATTATGCTTAGCAAGGAGCTCGGTAATCGCTGCTATTGTGAAACACACGAAAACGACGAACTGTTAAGTCCTATCTGCAGCTGATAAAAAGCACAATAAACTGAACAGCTTTGCTTTCAATCACTTCCAAAAAACCAGAAGGGCAGAAACATCCGAAGACCCTCCCTATGCCATTAACGCCAATAGGTTCAAACGCAGCGAGAACAGGGGAAACAGACGGGAAGGAGAAAGGCAGGCTCGAGTTAATAGCAGCAAAAGGGAGGAGGAGATTTAAGCAAAAGAGGGGAGAAAAGGACAGTAATTGCGGCCCCGAGAGGTGGGGAGGGCCTGGGCCCCCGAGACTGACCTGTGCCGTCGCTGGCGGACACGGAGAGCGCCGGTGAGGAGAGTTTAGGCCGCTTGGCTGAAGGCGGGCCCGGCTCCACCACATTCTCGGCCATTTTTAATTTTTTAGACAATCACTCAGAGCAGAGAGACGGTGAGGGGTGAACCCCAAAACCTTCACGTTCTTCTGGGGCCCCGAGTCAGCTGAAGAACAACAATAACGCCGAGAGCGAGCGAGGAGGATCTGGCGGAGGAGGGGGGCCAAGTTCCCCTTTTTCTGCTCCTCGGGCTCTGGGAGGGCGGCAGCGGAGAAGCTGGGAGAGGTGGGAGCTGGGCGGGCGGGGGTGAGGCCTCTACCCCCAGGCGAAAGGGCTGAACGAAGATGGGAAGAGCAGGTAAAGCCCCCGCAAA
>VYXC01012880.1:91652-165379 GCA_013397175.1 Platysteira castanea
TTTTTTTTTTTTGGTCTCCTTAGAATTAAAAGTTGACTAAAATAAGTCTATATAACGTTTTCAGACTATCTGGAGGCCCTCAGTCCACAGTTCAATAAGGAATTAGTGCTAGCTTTATAAAGACACTGAGGTGCACATAAACACCTAAATGCTTTTCAAGTCAGGCCCTTACTAAACAACAAGTTTGGAGCAAAGAAAATGTTTCAAATACGAGTTTTGTGACACTTGTTCCTATCTAGAGACTAGATCCTACCACACAGTTCAACCGAAGTTGTGCTGATAAACAAAATAAAGTCTTTTTTTTTTTTTTTGGTGCAGCTTAGCCTCTGATCTGGCTACCTGTCTATCTACCCTTGAAAAGGGTTCAGGGAAGCATACCTGAACTGTGGGAAACTTAAACTCTTAGATAAATGCTACCAAACCAACATTTATCTTCTGAATATTAATTATAGATATAAGTGATTAATGGATATTTTAGTAAAGCCGTAGGTCTACCTTGCAAGTTTCCTACCCAGTAGAATATACTAGTTCTTTAGACATTAGAAAGTCATATTCTGTTGGCTTTCCACATTAGAGATTTAAATACAAGCTGAAGTATATGGAAAATAAACAGAAAATAATGGTATTTGTTGTTTTTTTCTTGAAAAGACAGCATCAAAAATAAGAGGAGGAAGAAAATGAAAAGTCAGGAAAATAGGGTTATGATAAATCAAAAATATATATAAACAGTGACAAAAAAACCCTCAATGTCTGTTAAGTTTTCTGAAATCATTGCAGTTTTCTTAAATGAACCTTAGTACATACACACAACCCATGACAGATAACATTACTGGAAAGCAATAGTAGAACATAAAGCATACTAAGAAGCAAATACATAAATCTATACAAATAAAACCAGGAGGTTATTATACTGTTAAAAGTAAAACACATGTATTTATCCAACAAGTTCTCCTCTCTGCTTCAGTTTCCCCATTCTTACAGCAAGGACAGTAATATTTATCCCTTGAAAATAATACCTAGAAGAATTGATTAGCTCGTAATTGTTGGTAATTACAGTAGTCATTACATACTTTAAGATAACTTGATGAAAGTACCGTAAGTCCGGTTAAAATGAGAATCTGCTCAGGAAAGCAATAAGAGAGGAATGCAGAGCCTTGAACTTTTATCGTGGGATCTTGTTTGGCCTTAGCTGGTAGTTACTGAAATTTGTAAGCGTGCCCAACTGCTTTGAGGGCTACAAAGAACAAGATAAGATCCCTTTGTACTGCAAAGGTCAACGTGATGTCCAGAGCTCAGCAGCCCAGCTTCAGTGAGATGAGCGGGCAGAGGAATTATCATCTCCCTCAGCCCAGAGGGAGCTGGGACTCTGGCCTTCCCCTTCCAGCTGCTGGATTGAGAAGTGGTGTAAGATCTCAGTCACCTGCCCAGCCTCCTCCCGCTCCCTAATGCTGCTCAGGAAATCACTAACACCAAATAAAACTTCCCTGCTCCCCTTCAGCAGGATTTGCCCCACAACCCTGTGGCCCTTTGAGTGTCTCCAAAAGATGTGGGCTTGTGGAATGGGAAGCAGGAGCCAGGGACAGGGCACTCCCATTATCTCAGTACTGTTTCTGCTTGCAGTTCCAGCTCTATTATCTTTTTCCCTGAGCTTTCCAGGGCTGCTGTTCATATCTGGCAGGTAACTTCCCCTGTTCCCCAGCTACCTCCTGCCATCACAGCACTCTGCTCACACAGCAGCTGGGGAAGGAAGGAGGAATGGCCCCTGCTCTGTACCAGCGAGGAGATCTGTGCATGGAGAGTCCTTCCTGGCACAAGTCAGAGGGATGAGGAAATGATTTAAGGCTGCAATTTTTGGAAGTAATGCCAGGGTGCAGCTATATTTCTGGAGTGCCAGAGCCAGCTGTGTTGGAGCAGAGAACATCGCTCAGCTCGGCGTCAACATTAAAACCCAGCAGTGTTTTGATATGAGACAAATTTTATTAAAACCATAAGAAGCAACCATCCAATAGTTGGTTCTTTCTTGCTTTTAGCATATACATAAAAGAAAGGGCTGGCATTCTGACAGCGAGCAAAATGCTTTCAGTCCTCAGCCTCAGAAACACAGGCTTCCTCGGTCACACAGTTTTCAATAGCTGCAAACACAGAGTTATGTTGCTAAATGTTAAGGGCTCAGCTGTTTACCAGAAGAATGTTTCCTCCCTGGAACACATGGTTTTGCTTAAAAGAAGTTCTCCCAGAAACCCCACTTTATTTAATTAGCAAATGCAACATCATCGTTCTAACAAACATGCCATGCTGTCTTCCCTTACAAGAGCAAATAAGAAAAGAAGACAAAAATTGACCTCCCAATTTAAGAGAGGGGCAGAAGTACACTCTACCTAGGAAATATTGCAGCTTTGAGGTCTGGTGATCTAGAGCCAAATCTCGTGCTTGAAATGTATATATCTTCGTGCATCATTTCCATGTCCTTTTTCATGCTGAAAGCACAAACGTGGAATTGGAATGAGAGGCTTGCATGCTCTCCCAGCTTTTATCAAGGACTGGTCAAATCTCTGCCTCTCACTTCCCAGGCTCAGCTCTCCCCTCTGTAAGAGGGAGGTGATCCTACTCCACCTTACAGAAAGCACGTTCAAATCATTAAATAAAAATGTAGTACTCTTGCAGCTTTTAAATTAAATTACACTGAAATTAATGCATTTACATAAGCAGTTGATTTATCCCAGAGTATTAACAGGATGCAAGCAAGAGCTTCTAGAGTGAAAGTCTTGTATTTTTAATTAAGGGCCCTTGAACTTGCCCCATGCTTTGAGCTTGTGGAGAGTGAAATGATGGCAAATTTCTGAACAACTCAGTCAGCTCAGCAAAATATTTATGATTATCTGCTAAAAATGATCGTTGTGAGACAGAGCTTAAGCTAACATGGGAAATCTGTGCTGAAAGAATTACAGATATTGTAGCGACCCAAAGGAAGCATACTGTTCACATTCCTCTTATTTCTTTTGACTCTTGTATCCAATGGAAAAGTTCTTGATAAGCTTTATTGCACTGCAGAGGGTATAAACAATGCACTTTGAAATCTGCTGAGCTTAAACCCAAAACTTATCTTTTCATTTGTTTCCTGAATTGTCCCACAGACACAAATCCACACCACACATGTGTTTATAAAGAACAGAATACATTTATTACTGTCTTACAATCCCTGCCTTTCTTGTTGGTTCTTTTTTTTCTTTTCTCAAAATGTCTTAATTTTTTTTTTTACGTGCTACAGCATTCTTCTGTATGCTGAACTGCAACGTGTTGTTTGATGTCTGCACACAAAATGCAGAGAGAGGGAAATTTTTTTTTTTTGCTTTAATAGACTTTATGTTTCAAGATTTAAAGTGATTCCTTCAGTGGGGTCAAGCAGGAATTTATTTTGTGGCAGGAAAATTTAGTGAATCAAAAGGTTTTCAGTACAGAGGGTATTGGCCTTCTGACGGAGCTAATGAGACCCTGTTGTTCACAGGATAATACACTTAGTTAACACAACCTGAGCTGGTTTTACAGCCGCCACGGAAGAAAAAAAATTCCACAGGAAATATAGGTCTGGTTGTTTTGGTTTTTTCTTTTTCTGCTTTTCTCTAGAAAGATCTTGTACTTTCTTGGCTTTTTGGCATGAGTTCTTTCCTTCTACACACAAATAGAAGTCAATAATTAACCACAAACACCAAAATACAATTGATTCTAATGCAACCACTCTGTGTGAAACAATAGGGTTAATCCTTAGTTCCCTACCTTCCTAATTTATACAAACTTATCACTTCTCTTCCCAGAAGTTTGCATGCGAACCCTCACATTTCATTGCCCGTGAGGTTTTTTCTTTTGGCCTCTTGTAGCAAGGGATGCTGACATCAGGTGACACCAGACGTTCTGTTCTTGTTCCCTGCCTGTCCCATATGTAAGGCCTGGGAGCCTTGGAGAAAGGAGCATCAGCCACTGATGGTTCAACACTAATAAAAGGCACCAAGGGAGCAGCCAGAATGCAGAAGCTGTGGCAGCCCCCCAGCAGCACACTTTTCCTCCTCGTGCTCCTACATTGCTTCATGCCCTGGAAAGATCATTTTAGCAGAGCAGAGCTGGTTTATGGGCTTATTTGTGATACTTACTCCAACCTCTTTTGCCATCTCAGATGCCTTCCCTTTGATGGCACGACAGACATAGAGAGGGGTGCCCCACATGCTCCAGATTCAGTGCATGGAGGTGGTCACAAACCACATCAGTGGGGTGTCAGGAAAAGGCCGGTTGCCCAGTCCAGCACAGGCACCATAATAAATGTGCAACCACCTGGGAGTAAAACTAAAACCTTTTGGGATGGCTGGACTGGTTCATTAAAAAACTTTCATACACCAGCGGGCCTCAAAAAGAAGGGAAAGTCATGGTTGGCATGATACTTAGTCAGCAAGGACTTGTTTATCGCCCTTTAGAAGTGAAGAAACATTGAAGTAGCTTTCAGGAGAAGGTAGAGAGCTTTTCTAGTGGTCAGAAAAGTAACAATTTCAAGGCTGATGTTACTCCTCTGTCCTCAGTGTTTCTGTGACTGCAACTTTGTTGCTAATTAAGAATCAGCTTCAAGAAAGCAAAACACAAAGCACGAGGTACACGATCAGCATCACAATAGGACAGAAACATTGGTTCTTTCACCATGTGATAAATAAGTATTTTGTGCAGATGTTTGGGCCCCGTGTGAAGGGGCTTGGCCGTGGCATTCTGCATGGTGCTGTCAGGCCAAGCACCAAGCCCAGGAGAAACTTCTCTGGATGACCAGGACACTGGGGTCCCCTAGACAGAGAAAATTCCTTCATCTCAGCAGGAGGAAAAAGAGTTGTAACATCAACCACACAAAAAATCCCATTTGCTGCTGCTGCTGCTGCCCTGCACGGTAAGCGTTGGCCCCACGTTTGGGAACAGACAGAAGGAACTTTGCCTGACCACGCTGGATGTGCTCCTAGCATGCCTGCTGCCTGCCTCCCCTGGGGCATCCTGCGGGTGATGTCCCACCCAGCTACTCTGCCAAAAAGTGCTGCTGGACAAGGGGAGATGCGAAACTTAGAACACCAGAGTGAGAAGCATAGTGAAAAGTCTGGCAGCTGGATGTGTCAGTTGTGTTGGCAGCTGTGCAGAGTTTTTTCGTGTTTGCTCTGCTAGATGTAGGCATCTGAATTCCTGCTGAAAAAAACCAGGGGTGTTCGAAGCCTCTTGTAATTTTGCAGTTTGCTGGTTCATGTGTCTTCCTATCTGTGGCACTTACAGATATATATATATGTCTAAATGTACATGTATATTTATATACCTCAGAGGTATCAGAATGAAATGTGTTTTGTTTTGAGTATTCAAGCCATCTCAGCATAGTTAGCTCCTGCAAGAAAATTCTTTAAAATTATTTTCACCACAGTGAGCATCTTTCACAGAGGAGTGCATCAGCTTCCAGAAGGTGAGACGTGTGAAAGATTCCCTGTTTCCATGCAAAGGAACTGAGCCAAGGACTAACAACAGTGGTCTGACTCTACAAAACGAAGGATGAGCGCGTCTGTGCTTGCACAGAAGTATCCCACATCAGTGCAAAATGGGCCTGTGGATTCCTCCATCCCTCCTGGGTATTTCAATTAAAAGCCGAGAAGGAAGTCCAAGAAAATGCCTAAAATGGCTTGAGTCCTTCCTCACAATCTGGAAATGGAAGTCTGTGGTGACTAACTCCAGCCCAGCCACCAAACCCCTCCCTCCCCGACTCTGCATTTCTCTGTTCATTCCCAGCTCCTCTCCTGCGTTTGCAAACAGTCGGCAGTGGAAACAGTGAAGCCGCCTGGCTTCGAACGCCAGCACCACACGAATGGTATGCGACTGCAGCAGGGACTGTCACCAGCCCATCCCGGTCCCTAACCTCGGAAGAAGTGATTAAAATCTGACGGGGGCAAGGCTTGATTCTGAACAGAGGAATGACTTTAAAAGAGGCTGCCCCCACGCCTACAAACAAAGCCCGATTAAATCCTTCCATTGACTTAAACTGGCTTCACAACAGGCCTCTAACAGCTTCCCCAGTTTAAACAAAAATTAAAATGCTTGTTCGTAATTTTTAAGACAGTTCAGATGATGTCTTCTGACTTTCTCACAAAGCTAACAGCAGTATCTGTAAAGAACAAAATTAGCTAACTGAGTGGTCTGGAAAGCTGCATCCCTTGCCCACTCTGAGTTGGTAACATGAGCTTTTTTTTTCCCTTTGCTGCGCATTCTGTTGTGGTTATTCATTTGACCTGAATTTGAAAGCATCAATCCTGAAAGAAGAGTTGCCTGGGCATGGGGAGCAGTGGGAGCTCATGCTCTGATGATGGGTTACTCCATGGGCACCAGTCCAGTTCCTTATCTGTTCACTCACATTGTGTGACAAGCATGAAATCTCAGCTCTTCTGCTCAAATTTTAACCATCTAGGTGCAAATACCCAGTGATTTTGTGTGATTTCAGCTGTTCATTTCCTTCCAGCACCCATCCACCTCACATAAAAGTCCATTGAGACTTGTTTTTTGTGTGGTACCTATCCCACGGGAGTGTGTGATCTCTCCTGGTATCCAAGAACTATGACAATGCAAAAAAGAGCAGAATGGGATACTTGTCACCCCAGTACTGTATTATTCAAAATGTTACAGTTCAAAATGTCACCTTCCCTTTCAGTTTAGTTCAGTAACAACTTTTTCCCAAAGGACTTTAAGAGGCAGAGCTTTCTGTGCTCATGAGTGAAGCCTAAGGGAGGATAAATCATCCAGTGTGGGGCCTAGGATGCCCTGTCTACTGCTCTTTGGTTGTGCACCATGGAGAAAGACATCCTTGAAGTGTTTGACTGCTTCTGAGATGAAGCCCTCTGTGCCCTTCATTCAGCAATGCAGCAAGATATTTAGGCTGGAGATGAGTTTATTCACAGGGTGTATGAGGTGTTGGCTGGAGAGATGCAGAGCTGAGCTACTGGCATATGCCCTACCCAAATTTACTCTTGCCCTCAGGTTTGTGACCTCTGTGACTATTTAATAGTGTAAATCTACCTACCTTGTATATTCCCTGCAGAGGTGATTAAAAAGGATGAACACATGAAGGAACACCTGAGCAAGGATATCACTAGATTAATTCATTATTTCTACTAAACTAATTAAAGGCAGATCAATTAAGTGATCACATGCAGATCATGATTAAGATCAAATCAATAAATCAGTAGATTCAAATGGTTGATCAACAGGTTGTATATCTATCAAAGTGACTTGTGAGGTTGCCACTGAAGGAATTACTTAGATTTTAATCTTGTCTAGGAAGATTTCAAGGAGGAGGCAGAGTCTTTTCAGGCTAAAACCCCAGCGAGCTTTCCAGCAGATTCAATGACCCCCTGGGTGAAGAACATAGGCCTTTGAAAGATATAAGGGTATTGAAGGAGCTATCTCTCCTGCTTCAAAGGGGGATGTCCAGTCTTCCTTGGAATTTTTGCCAAAGCTGTATGACCCAGGTCATTCGGTAATCTTGTTTACACTGTGTTTGGGGATGTAATATGACAGGCATCACCACGGTAACTTTCCTTTAACACACCTTTTCTAACCCTTTACTTTTAAATGTATTAACATGTATTATCTGTATATGCCCTGTTTCACAAGTGGCCCAGTTTTTCTCTACTGCCAAAGCAGAAGGGGTGGTTAGGTAAGCCTCACTACTTCTGAATAATCTTGTTTTCAGCTCCAAAGACTGCCACCTTACCTAATTTGCTAGTTAATTTTAGTAGTCCTCCAAGGGTATTTTTCACACAAGCACTCCTGGTCACCCATTCATACCAACAGAAAACCAAGAGATGGAATAGATTCATTAAAACAAAGGTAAACACAAAAAATATAATTTCATCATTCCTTGGAGGGTTTAATTCACATCTATATTTCTTCATTACACCAAGCACAGCATTGAAGGCTTCCTCTGGGCACACAGCCTGGAGTCTGACGTGGCCCCAGAGCAGGCTGCAGCCTGCCCAGCCCAGTGGGAGCCTTCACTCAAGTCTACCTCGTCTTCCTCTGCGTGCGTTATCCAGAACAAGGCAGAGAGGTGATGTTGGTGTTTTTATTTTGGGTAGTGGATGATATAAAAGAACCATGTTTCCCTCATCATCATCATCACTTGTACAGGTATAATGTCTACTTCAATCAGCCTTGGGTTCACACTGTAGGGCTGTCAGGCTGTCTGGTGGTTTGGATGGTATCTGTCATCCAGGTTCCTCACAACCTGTGTTGGGAAGTCCCACCAAGTGACCTTTAATTTTGCCTGATCAGTTTTGATCATACTTTCATCTGCAATATAAAATACAGACATGTAGGAGGAAGCCTTGCCAGTAAGGCAGAAGTTTATCTTGCAGCAGAGGTAAAGGGAGTATAACATGCTGCTGGTGGAAGTCTCCCAGCTTTCAGAAAAATACCTGGTATCCTGCTTAGCACACTTTCTCCTTGGTACAGTTTCCTTGTGCTAGTTCCTCCTACAGTTAAAATATTGTGAATTTCTTAATGGAAAAGAATTGGGATGCTAACTTGGGGGAAATTTTTCCCTTACTCTCATGGCTTCTGATCTAAGCCTACAAAACACTGTTACATTGATCACTATTTGACCATTAAAGTTTTCTCAGTATTGACTCTACTTTGGGTCTATTTTCATCCCACAGTGTCCAGTCCAAGCAAGGGTCAAAATGTATTTGAATTCCCAGTTCATGGAGGCTTGCCCCAGGCTTGCTGGTAATGTGGTGGAAGGATTTTCACATTTCTTTGTCACCGATGTGAATTATAACATGCCTGAAGCAATATGTGGGCCTTAAAAATAAAAAATTAAAATGTAAAATAAAAGATGCCCTGTTTCTCCTTTGCAGACACAGCACAAATCAGGGGGTGAGCTCTGCACAGTGCTCTGGTAGAAAGTAATTTCCTGATTTAGGGTGATATGTAGCTAAGGATTTTGACTGATCTCATCTACATGTATATTCAGTCTTTCCGAGATGATATTAGTAAGCATAGCTGAAATTTGAATATCTTATTTTATTTTATAAAGCCTCTTTTGTATTATTTTTAGGGAGAGTTATCTGTGTTACTTGCAACATGACACAGCTTTGGGTCATCTGCAGGTTTAACCAACTTAATCTTTCTTTTTCAGGCAAATACTTTACATGAAAGCCATGTACAGGCCTGTGCCAGGACAGATCCTGGCTCACCCTCACTTGGTACAGCCTTTCATTTGGAAAATAAATCACATTTAAAGACCAGAATAGCACAGGGCTTTGCCACTAGCCCTCCACTAATTTTATCAAATGTGTTTCTCTGCCTGGTTTAGCAGGACATTGCGTGAGACTGGGCCACAGCCTGTCTGGAGCCAAGTTGCTGCACCTCTGGAGCTTCTGCTGTTAGTCTGCTTTGGGAGGAAAGCTGGTTGGTGTGGTATGGTTTGGTCTTGACTAATCCAAGTTGGCTGCTTCTCATCTCATTGTCATCTCCTGGATGTTTACAAATAAATTAATTATTTGTTCTAAAGAGTTACAGCTAGGCTGACTGGTCTGTGAGTCCCTTGGCTTCTCTTGTCTTCCCTTTTCTGTTCATAGGAACTCCTCTATTTAAACTTGGGGGGTCCTGGCATATCCATCACAAATTACCCAAATTAACCACTACCGTCAATTAGTGCTGGGTGAAATTGCTCCTGCACAATGAAATCAAAAACATTTACCTCATCTGTGTGCTCTCTAACCACTGCTTCTTTCAGGCTTGCATCTCATTCCCTTTCTTGGCTGCCTGTTCAGCAGCAATATATTCACTGTAGACTGATAATAAAAAAAGTATTAAGGACTTTGACTTTATTGAAAGTATTTATCAATAGCTTTTGCTATTTATTGGGTAGCAGAGCAAGCCTTTTCCTGACTCATCTTGTTCTTACCATATGAGATGAAGTCCTCTGTGAACTGTGCTCCGTGCTGTAGTCAGGAGCCTTCAGTGCTCTTTTTTAAATCAGTGCATGACAGGGAAGATTTTTTTGAGCCAGGCTGGTTGATTTCTGGCCTCTGTTGGTTTTAAATTTATTTATTTATTTATCTGGAGTTCTTCAGGTCTCAGTCTCAAATGGAAATTTGGGCTGCCAAAGACACTGAGATCACCTCCCATCCCCACTGCTTGAGGTAAGCCCAGAAAACTCAATGGCTGTCCTAAGGCCATGTTTCTGAAGGTCTCCCAAAATCTCCACATCTGCTCAGTGATTCTTTTGGCAAAGGGGGCCAGCGGGAAGGACTCTGTCTGCACAGCCTCCCACCTGTCTCCCTGAAGGGATATCCTCCCTGTGAAGGACAACTCCCAGTGTCCCTCTTGGAATGCTCCTGCTTCTCCTGGTGTAGTGGATGTTCGTGATGCTCCCGAAGGCTGAGGCTCCCCTGCATCCTTTTGGAAGCCCCATCGCTATGGCGACTGTGTGCAGCTTTATGATCTGTTTGTTGTCCACTTCTCTCAATCAGAAATGCTTCTGGAGCTTTTATATTTTCAGTGATTTTCATTCAAATCACTAGTGCGTGGTTTTGAATTCAAGAGGGAAGGGATACACTGTGAGGAAAAACTTCCAGAAACCTTTGTGGTCCACTGTTGCACTCTTTTTTTTTTTTTTAATGATTAAAAGAGACTTTTTCTCAATTTTATATTCATTCTGTGTTATTGTCACACTGCTCTGAGCACATCAGAAAGAAAGAGAAAATTTTTTACTTCACCCCCGGGTTTGGGTGCAAAACTCACCAAATTGCTCCCCAGGGTGGCTGTGGCACTGAGAGGAGCAGCAGAGCTGCCCATATGCTCCCCTGCCCCAATTCTCAGGGAACCAGCAGGAGCCAGGCAGGATGGGCTTAATGGCAGTTTTGCCCTGGAGCAGACCACGGAGATCTCCTTCTTAGTGCTCCCAAACTCAACTAGGGGATGGATGAAAAGGAGGAGCAATGACAGTGAAGCCTTGGAGTGTGTCCATGGTAAATGCACCCACCTTTGCTCACCTGCTTATTCATCACCAAGGGACATTTCAAACCCTGGTAGTTGCTCCTCCCAGCTTACAAGCTAAAGCTTTTACCTGCAAGGTCATAGCACTTCTGATTTGATGATTATTTTAGTGAAGGATCACAACTTGCTTTTGTATCCTTCTTGGCCCATCCCTCTCCAGGGCTTCTGCCTCCGTTTGTCAGAGAGAGGTTTTATTCCTTGCCTTCTGCATGTTCTTCCACCTGCTCTGACCCCTCTGCCACAGCAGTCCTAGGAGGTGAAGATCTGTTCAGCTTTGACAAATGTTAGTATTTCTGCATTTGATAGTAATATTTTAGGGAGCTCTTTTCTTTCAAAGGAATTTAAATACCTCTCTCTACCTTTGTTGCATTTCAAAATTTCACATCTTGTGCTGTCATGGGAAGAGCTCTTTGGTTGGGAACTCGTGGTTTGCTCTGAAGGTTTGAGATTATCAGTGAGCAAATCTTATTTCTCAACATGTAGTTTAAAAATAGCTACCAGGTGACTAATAAAAAAATTTATAGACATAAAATCAAGAGATTATTGGAGAGAAGAACTGAATGCTTTCAAATATAGAAAACAAGGACTATCGTTTCTGTTGTGTTTTAATGTAGTTTGGTTAGAAGTGTTCATTCATTCCAGATAGTCAAAATAAACTACCTTCTTTTTAAACATCCTATTATTTTTACTTATAGAGCATGACAGGATGCTCTTGTATTTGGTATTCTGAAACATAGCAGCATTCCTACACAAATGTGCTTAAATGGCACAGGGTACCTCAACAGCACGTTTTGATAAACCTTTCAATTTTATATTCAGAGCCAAAACATTGGTAATCTGTTTGGTTGAGACCCTTTGGAAAGTAACTGTCTTTTTAATCTACCCCTTGGTGTGGCAATGGGAAGAGAGCTGGGGCAAGGAATGGAGGGCCAGATTTACACCCAGCACCCCAGGAGCTGGGGAGCTCACTGGGATGCTCCTGTCCTCCCTGGGTGTGGGGAGAAGCCATTACGGGAGCAGAGGGTTGCAGCAGCTCATGCTCCAAAGTAGCTTTTTCTGAAGGATGCACTGGGGACAAAAAGGGGTCTGTGTTAATCACCATTTTCGGTCACAGCCAACCCTTTGCAGGGAGCTTCCCTCCACACTGCTGAGCTTGCTGGCATTGCAGCCTGCTCCAAGCCCACCTTATGCTTCAAGTGCAAAATGTGATCCTCTAGGGTGATACTCAATGGAGGGCTGGTGGCTGCCAAGACTGGCTCCTTGAAGGAAGACTTTTCCATATTTACACCTACAGATACCCATAGACCAGTATGGTCCTCCTCAGGATAACCCCCACCTGCAAATGGAAACATGGAAAAATGCCACATGTTTGAGACCAAGGCTAAGCGCTGCCCTTCAGAGAGAAAACTTAAATGCTGAGATGGTGCAGAAATGCTCAGAGAGAAAACATTTTCTTAAGTGTTCCAAATGTGGAAAACCTGTCTGAATGCCCGGGATAACTGTGAACGGTCTGAGGCGTTTTGGCTGATCACCTCCTGTACATCAGCACTTGCACCCTAGTGTGCATCAGCAAATCAAAGGGGGATGCTGGGTGCTTTGAAAACCTGCAAGCACAGTCCAGTGGTTGGCACAAGGTTTGCAGGGAACAATGCATGCAATTTGCCCTGGCTGAACAAGGTGGTGATGAAAAGTTGCCTCCCTGTTCTGGTAGCAGTATGTTGACTTTCAGGAGGCTGCTGCTACAAGTGACCAGCACGCTCAGTTTGGCCCAGACGTTATTAATAAGCCATTCCAAGAGCTCAGGCTGGCTGTATGCATTAGTGACAAGGTTATTAGCATCAGAGGAAATCCCAGCTTTTGTTAGGAAGAATGTAAACAACTGCTGTTCACAAAAGAGATGCTTCATTCAGCAACCAGGAAAGAAAAGAGAGAACTGGGGTAAAAAACCCTTCTCAGGCTATTTCTGCATGGCTGGCCTCCTCAGTGTTGTCCTGCTCCCGAGCAAAGGGCCTGAAGGCTGTTTAGGTACAAACAACAAGGAAAAAGCATAAGTTGATATACAGAAATGGAAAATGTCTGCATACAAGCTTGGGTGTCACCTCACCCCAAAGCCAGCCCCTGCTCCCTTTTACTTGACCTTGGAGCATCATTTCCATGTGTGTATATATATACTTAGAGCAAAAGTTTTAAGTGGATGCAGCATTTTTTGAGCTCCCAAAGATTCAGGCTACCGGAAGCACTGTAAATATGAAAAGTGTTGAACTCTTGCAGTCCAGGGTCCCATACTGGAATTATCTCCCTGCTCAGGATCTCATGGCAGAGCTTGGTACATTGGCTTGGTATCAATCTTATATTTTGCTATAAAGAAAAGGAGGCTGAAAAACCCTATTTTACTGTATTTTCATCTTAGGGAATTGAAAGAACAGCAACTGAATCCAGGACAAAACAATCACACATCACATCACTGAGGCCTTTTCTTTCTTCTTCTAAATAACCCGTCTCCAACTATAAAACCAACCAACTTTGCTGAAGGACCCAGTTTCCAACTGTTTCCAGCTCAATCACAAACCACCATTTAATTGGACTGAGTCACATGCTTACCCTGCAGCAGCCCCTCAAATGGCTGTTTTCTGGAGCTACAAGTAGGTCCCAGAGTGGTATGAGCAGGATATCCAGGACTGGATGGTGATGGGTCTGGGTGGGACAGGCTCTGCAGCTGATACTAATCCCAGTTTTAATGGCACAATGGGACAAGAAAGAGCCCTGGGGATCCAGAAGATACTGTGCAGAGCAGAGGAGGACGCATGTCCCATCCACACTGTTTGGCAGCACCTATGCCAAGCAGGAAGTCATCTTCAGAATACTGACAGTGGGAGACCCGACAATGAGCATGTTCAGCCCCTTACTACCCCCAGACGTGTCTTGTTTTGGGGTCATTTATGCAATCAGGACAAAGCAGAGATGAGCTGGGATTCTGAGTTCCTCAGAAACACCCCATGGACATCTTAAACCCCAGGACTTGACAGCAGCCAGCGATGTGGGCAGCATTTGAACAGAATGCAGAGCTCACAGGGATTTTCAGCTCCCTCTCAAGCTCACCCCTACCCTGTGATCCTGGTTTCTGTGCTTCTCTGAGTGAGGCTGACCCTACAGCCCCTTTTACTTCAGCTGGGAGTTTATTGCTGTTAGGGTTGTTGAATCCCTTTGCCTCTCCAGAGAATGAAGTATTCAACAGCAGCAGATTCTTCTCTCAGGAAATTGCACAGGTTCATGGCAACCCAGAGCTAGTTGAGATACTCTAAACCTTCCAAGCTAAAGGTTCCCTCTCCTGTTTTGCTGGTGCTGTCTAGTAATTCCATGGCGATGTCCCACCATGCCAGACAGGCTCCAGCCTTCGTGCTGGAGCTGAAGGGAGAGCAGGGTGCTTCTGACTATCTGTGCTGCTGCTGCTGCTGCTGCTGCTCCTGCTGCTGGTACTGCTCCTGGATAAAACATTGTGAGGAGATGGGAAAGGCTGCTGAGAAGGTGGTGGCAAGGCTCTGGTGGTGGCACCTGCCTGAGGTTGCAGCAGCTCCAGGGTGATTCATCCTGGACTGGGAGTAATTGGCTGCTGAAATGCCGAGCCCTGAAACTGTTTCGTCATATTTAGCATTTCCTCTATATAACACACAACTTTGCAAAGAGTTCTCTGCTCAGCCTGTGGCTGCAGCAAAGCCCTTAGGCACCTCTTGGTCCCAGCAGCCACGCGTCAGTCCTGGGGAAGGGAGCGGGCAAAACAGATCTTGCAAGAGCAGGCAAATTACTTTCGCTTTCTCAAGGGAAAAACCCCAAACAAGCAAACAAAAAAAGAAGATAGTAAGAGGAAGTGAATACTTCAAATCAGCAGGATCTGAAGTGAGCTCCTTTATTATAGAAAAGCCGGAACAATCTACTGGCATGGTATGGGGCTTGAAAGTGCCTGAGTAATGGCTGAGAAATCTTTCTCTGCAGTAAGGCTCACACACTGATGGCAAAGCAAGTGATCAGAATTTTGCTAACTGCTTGCTGTAGTTTTATCTGACAAGACTTCTTACTCAGAGCTGAGAAAATAAGTGTCCCTTCAGCAAAGCTCCTTGGGCTAGGGGACTGACTCATCCAGGCTCCAACATGCTCTGAGAGGAAGATAATCCTATAGAGAACGTCTACTGAAAACATTCGACATCATGTGTTGTAAGATGTTTGGTTGTGTAAAATATTGGTGGATCCATTTTCCAAGAGAGGAATTTTGCTCATGGGTACCTGGAGAGCTTTATCAGAGTGTTTTGCTCCCTGCACCGCCACCTCAGTCACTGAACTGGAAAAATTCACCCCCGGAAACAAACAGGTAGAGATTGCTGTGATTGTAGCACTCCTGATGGGAGGAATGAAGCAGGTGCTCTCGCAGATTGTCAGGTCCTTCTATCCTGTAACCAGCCCCACAAAAGAGGCTGCAGCAGGAGTCCCCCAAGCACAATATGGCGCATTTGCAGGGCTCACTGCTCTGTGCTGGCAGCCAAATGCATTCTGCAATCTTCTGTGGCCTTCAACACACCTCCAAAGGTGATCCAAAATACCCCCTGCTGGCAATTCAGGGGTGGGGAGTCTCCCATCCTCAGTATGATGTCAAATGTCCCCTATCTTATGTAGGATGTCCTCGAGCTGTAAGACTCCCACACCTCTGGCAGTAAGAGAGACCCCTGCCAAATCTTCCACCCCAGCAGCCAGATTTATAGGCCAGTGAAAAGCCACCCCAGCCATAAACCAGGAAGAAGCCCTTGTAGAAAATAACCCTTCTCATTAAGTCCTGGTTGAGATGCACAGTGCAGTGCATCTCTTGTTTGAGCTACAGCTCCAGCATCTCCACAGACTTCAGCCAACATCTTCTAGGTGATGTTTTCAAATTTCCTCTCAGTATGACGAAAAACTGAAAGTTTAATTTATTAAAAGAAATAATCTCAGCTCCTGAAGCTGAGATTTCAATTTCATCACCTCGCCCAGGAGCTGGGACTTTGGCACAGATGGATAGTGTCTATCTGTTAATCCAGATCCAGAGAGGAGAAAGGAAGAAAAAGCTTCTCATTTCACAGCAAACCAGAGAGAAATCATTTTGGAGGCCTGCTCATACCCGAGACTCAAAAAGTACTGATGCATTGAGGCCTCGAAGTGTATTTTTGCAGAGGTCAAGTGCATGTCCCCAGCATGGAATGAGCAGAATAAAAATTGGCATTAAATTCTGTGTGACTGAAACCTTGATTCAGAGTCGCTGCAAGTGAAAACCCCAGAGAACATGAAATGCTGTTAGAGTTGTACTACAAGGCTTTGGATTTTTTAACTCTATCCCTCTGGTGCCTGATGTTCCTGCAATTAATTTAGTCTGTTTCTAACAGTGTGTGTGCAGAAGGAGGGGGAGCAAATTGATTTTTGGTTTTCTGTGTATCGAAACAGTATGGCTTGCTAAAGGAAGAACTTACATTTCAGTCCCAACATATATCTCTCTTGCATTCTGGATAATCCTTGAAAGATACCCCAAAGTATCTTGGAAAGTACATTTTGGGGAGGAAAAATGATGCACATGCAGAGGCATGCAGGAGGACCTGTGCACTGCTGCTCACAGAAGACAGGTGAGGATCAGGGCGATGCACAGGGATGTTGGATGCTGGCACCAGCAGCACATGACTGCCTGGAGGCCACCCAGCGGCATGGGAAATGGATTGAACAGCCAAGGATGAGGACGGGAAGCCACTGACAAATTACTTGTGATCTTGCTGTGACTCACTACAGAAACTTCCCTACCTCAGCTCCTCTTCTTGAGACATCTTTACTGGTGAGTGATTCGTGGCAGTCTCATTTTTTTTAAATCCAACTTAGAAAGCCACCCAAACACAAAAGCACTGAGTAATTACTATACATGTCTAGCACCTAAATAAATAAAAGTGCTTGCCCTGCGCTTTTCTGATCCAAAGTACTGTAGACTCTGAGTAATCACTTCTAAACCTGTGTTACAGATGTTTGTGTTGCTTTCCCAGGCCTGCCAACAAGAAAGCTGAGGTGGAGGATGAGCCTGATGTCCTGGAAAAGCTGCAGAGTCAGACTGAGGGAGTGCGGGTGTGGCAGAGCTTTTCAGCTCCTCTTGCTGCACACAGCCTTTCCACAAAGGTAGAGCTGGGACTCGTCTGTATTTCTCTTCCTGCTGTCCTTCTGAACACCATTCTGCACACAAATGTGTCCATGGACTAAATACCTTGAAGCTCATACTTTCCAGGGGATGTACATTACCTTGTTTTCTTCAAGCCTCTCTAGGGTATATGCTGCAGCTGATCCCAAAGCACCAGTGAGGGGAAAAACGGTGGTGGAAAATCAAGGAAAGAAGGAAGCCAGAGCAGCTCTGACAGCTTTTATGTCTCCTCCTAAAGTTGGCATGAACATACACGGACTGAAGGAAGCACATGTAGCCACATCTCTCACTCACAGCAGTTTGGAATGGGCGTAAGAGGATCTACCACCCCAAACCCAAAGCATTTTCCTGGATGAGCCGTTGGAGATCTTTGGTGCCACCTCCCATAGCCACCTCCTGGCTCAGTAGAGCTGGTGGCACAGGGTCTCCTCCAGCAGTGCCTGCAAGTGTATGGGAAGCAGGCAGAGGCATGGCTGGGGAAACGGGGAGGTGCATAGCAGGGTGGATGGACCAAGTGTGCAGAACAGAGAGAGAAAATTGAAACCCCACAGAGGGAACCATTCCTTCTCTTGGAAGGCACTTTGAAGGGCTGTTTTAAAAGATTTCTCCAGTGGACTGAGAAAGAAGAAGACATGCTCAAGGTACAAGCACATGTTGCTTTCAGGTATGTTCATGGAGCATTTAGGGACAGCTTGATCTACTTAAGATGCAAAAGATAGTGCAAGATAGACTGAAAATTTGGAACAAAACTGAAGGACATAGTGTTGTTACAACCAGATAAACAGTCTGTTCCTCCTTCAAAGTTGAACAGATTTTACTATAGTTATTTCTACGTTATATCCTCCTGTTTTGTACTTCAGAAGTGCTATCTACAGAGAATGAAATCCCTCTGTATCCACATGGCTCAGGGAAGCTGCTCAGGTCCAGCTGGGGAATGAAACCTGTCCCTGGAAAGAAGTTAGCCATAATCAGTGAAAACACTTGTCAAAATCGTAAAGAGAGCCTTTTAATTAAAAAAAAAAAAGTAAAGCAAAGCAAACCAAAACCGAACCTGGTTATGTTAGTCTTATGATGAGGAATTCAGCCTACTCTTACTTTACCTGCAGCTCTCCTTTTATCAATGGCTGGGAATGGAAATATATATTCAATGCTTGCCCTGGTTCCAGAACTGTATTCAGTCCAAAATGTAAAATCACTTTGGTTAAATTCTCTCTCCTTCTTCAGTCTTCAGCCTTTCAGCTTTCACTCATCTGTGTAGTGCCAGTGTTCAGACTCTGGCTTTCATCTGGAGGCAGGAGTGTCAGTGTTTCATCCTCAGGGTCTCAGAGGTTTGCAGTCAGATGTTGGATAAAACTCAGCTTTTCAAGGAGACTCTCACAAGCTGTTGGAGCTTTCTGAGCCTATTTTGTCCAAGAAAAAAATATTTTAGATCCATAATAAGGAGTTTATTCCAGGGCTTTTTCTATTTTGTATGCAATATTTTAGTTATGGTTCTACCCATGCCAACACCACGGGCTGCTATTTTGTTGTTACTGTGAATGAAGTAAATAGCTCTGCATTCCAGCTCACGATAATAACACAGCTATATTCCTAGCTGGCCTTGGCCAAGACAAGCTATTAAAATGAGTTTTGTTTTGTCATGTTTCATGTTCTGAATCATCGTCAGGAAGTGTGGATCTTGTGGAAAGACACTGAACAGGCAGGAAAAACACCAAGAAGAACCTCTCACAGCCAGGATCCACTGGGACAGAAGCAATAACTCCTTGTCTTCTAATACTGTGCAAAGGTGTGTGTGAAAAAAGGCTCATTTTTTTTATGTGTTCAAAATACAGGCCCTTTTTTTTTTGCCACTTGTAACTCATGGTGAAATGCCTGTGCTGACTGTCCTCTGGCTTCTGCTGCAGGGAGGTGGGCAGTGGAAAATGCAGCATGGGGCTTTATCAAGTGCTTCCGTGTTACTGGAGTAATTTTCTTCAGTGGCTGTTCTGATAGGGTGAAAAAAAGGTTATTTCATATGACTTGAACTGTGCAGCCTGATACGATCATTAGGAAGCTTTGACTGCGTTATAAATAACTTGTGAGGCTAGCACAGCTTTGTGCAGGCACCTCTCTGAAGCTCCTACCTTGGCAGCTGCTGTCAGCAGGCTCCCCTAACGTGGAGGCAGTCCGTGATGGCAGTCACTGGTGGGGATGGTGGGCTGAAGAGACCATCCTCGTGCTCACTGCATGACGCTGACACCTTCTGCTTTGCTGCGCATGAGGAAGGCTCGAGCTCTTTCCTCTCCCCACGCTCATCACTCCGTGTGCTCCTTGGCACAGGCTCATTGCTTTATTTGTGTAGGGTTGCATCCGTGCTTGGATCCCATAGGACCTTGATCCAACATCACTCTTTGCATGGCAAAACCCTTTTTTGAAAGGGACCAGAAAATTTCAGGGAGTCAGGAGAGGACTCCTCAGCAAAATAAGCCTCTGAGAGGCTGCCAGTTAGCTGCTGTAACAGCTCATAACGTCAGGTAGTGTTTGAAAACCAAAGATTTATAATCCAGAGTCACATAAGCTCTATGGCAAATCAAATTTGTGATGAAAAAAACCCCTGTAATAAGAAGATTCAACACAGGAAGTCTGATAAACTGTTAATTTTACTTAGGATAATTACGGTATTTACATCTAGGTAGCGCTGACAGTTCAAGGCTTTGATATACTCTAATGTGATTTATGGGCACCAGAAAGGAGTTGGGTTGAGCTCATCGTCCTCACCTCAGGCATATCTGCTCTGTGTGCAAAGCTCTGATGAGCACATGCTGCCACAATAGATAGGACTGGCCACAGGTGCCTCCTGTCAGAAGCACGACATCTTCATGGGCTGCTGCTCAGAGATGACCAGGGATTATTAAACACTAATGAAGATACTACTGTATAGACAGTTCAAAGAGCTTGACAACGCACTCAAGGGAAAGAGCCCAAACTGGTATTCTAATCCCAGAAGAGCAGTGGGAAAGGAGAAAGTAAATGAGGCTGCCTCATCTTCCAGGAGCTGCTTTTAGTGCTTCAGTAGATGGTTGATCAACAGTGGCCTCAAATCCAGGACCACTGTCATCACCTGTAGCTCCATTCTGCCAATGCAGCCTACAGCACAGGTGAGGAAACAGCCATGAAACAAGTAACAGCCGGGGTTCTAACAGTGATTTGCTGCATAAATGCTGCAGCTGCTTATGATTTTGAGGATTTGTTGTGCTCTCCCATGGATGCCATCCTGCCTGTTGGAGGTCTGCAGCTGTAAGCAGGATGAGCCATGTCAGTGAGGTGGTGGAGGCAGTCACAACCCAGGACAGAAATAATGTGTGAGCACAGTGGTTGCAGAAACAGTAAAAACAATTTTTGAGAGATGTCATATGTAATATGAGAGCATAAGGAGCATCTCTGGGTACCAGTCTCAGGTTTTAAAGGTGGGTAGTGCCTGGACCAAAAAGAGACAGTGGTTTGGGTTTATCATCAGCTGACTGCTGTCTGAAACCAAGCTGAGGCTCATGGGTGACATCAGGAACAAGATCTGGGGAATAGGTAAAAATCCCCTGAAGCAAATCCAGCATGGGCTTTCTGAATTTTACCCTCCTGGAAGTTGTGTCCAACAGACTCATTGGGATTCATGTTTACCTGAAACATCTCAAGAAGATTCCACATGGATAAAATTAAATCTGTCCCAAAATGGCTCAAAAAGGAAGGGGTATCTCATTTTGCCTCCTACCTGGGAGCAACACTTCTTTGCCATCTTACTGCTTCACTGGAAAGGCACACAGTGGCACCAACAGACACCCAAAATATCCCCTGTGAGGACAAGTTTGTGTTGCTTCTCACACAAGTCCCTTTTGGGAGTCTTGGGAGGTTTCTGTAGAAACCAGAGGCTCAGGACAATCCTCAAAGAGCTGTTGTCTTTCTTTGGAGACTTTCATCTCTAAACATTACACAGATCAATGATTTATAAGTATTTGAATGTTTGGTCTCCACTTAGCTAAGCAGGAAAATGGATGGCCACTCACTCTGCGTGGAGCAGCAGGACATGAGAGCCTTGGCACCTGGAGCCATCTCTCATTCCCAAAACTGAACGTGAGTAAAAGGGTTTTGTGACAAGCATAATGACTTGCACGCTGAAACCATGCAAAACTGAACTCATGTTTTACAGAAAAGGTTGCAGCTCTGGGATGAATTTTGGCAAACACAGGCCCTTCAAAAATCCACAATACTGACATTTGGTGAAGGGTGGGAGGGGGAGGAGTGCACAAAACATCCAAGCCCATGTTTTTCATTAAAAAATCATAATGTTTCATGTCTAAAATATCAAAATGAATTATTTCAATGCATCCAATACAACTGCAATGAAGAGACTGCTTGAACAGCACACCACTTCTCTCAGTGAGTGGACAGGAGATGAATGCCCTTTTTGATCTGCATTGAAACTGGTGTCTTCTAGGACCTGGGAGAGGAAAGGGGATGAAAAGGATATTAAGCAGGCTGCATCTCGAGAGAAGAAACCCTCCTTTTATCCCCTTCCCAGCTCATAGGCATCCATTTGAGATCCAGCATCCAAGAAGATGAAGAGGATAGGAGAGTAAGAACAGCACCAGATGAAAAGGACACGTTCTCAAGGGCACCATTGGAACACTGGCACTTTGCATTCCCATCTTGAGTTTTGATACCTACCATACTGGTACCTCTGGTTCCTTTCCAGAGGAAACTGCTCTGCTGTGTTTCTGGTTTATTGTCGGAGCAGTGAGGTCAGGACTCAACTCTCATGTAAGGACCAAGAAATCAGATGACTGAGCCATATTCACAGTCATATGTAAAGAAAAGGCAGCAAACAGGCAAACTCCAGGCTGCTGCAGTGGAGTGGGTAAATTCATCAAGGGAACAGGCAGTGGTGCATCCTCACAGTCAGATCTGGCCTCTCCAAAATCAGTTGGTGCTAATTTCCAACGGATTTTCAAATCAAACCTCAAATGCCTTTTTTTTTAACTTTTACAGCCAGGACCATTGCTGGGTGTGGCAGGATGCAAAGACCTGGCAAGTTACCACTTCTGTGTCCAATGGAGAGAGGCTGGAAAACTGCTAAAAAAGGGAAAGAACAGGCCAATGTCCTGTTGTTGTGAAGGAGTCAAGTAGCAGAGAGACAAAACAGAACTTCCAGCACCTTGTAGCTTGACTTCTGGGGTTGAATGCAGCATCAGCCCAGGTGAGCCCAAAATCATCCCACAAAAACCCCTCCCTCAGGCTGCGGAGGAAGGGCACCACTGGTACCTTGGATCTCCATGGGAACCATATCGGAGAGAGGGGAGATGAAAGAGGAGAGCAGAGAACAGACCAGAGTGAGCAGTGGGGACTGGGGAGAGGGTGGTAGTGGGGTGAAGGGCACGTGGAAACCATCCATGCGCCAAGGTGCCCTGCGGTGAGCAATAACAGGCTTACTGCAAAGCCTGCTGCACTGGGGAGCAAAGCAAAGCAATGTATGGAGCCTGTGGTGGGGGAATGGTGTGTTTCCTCACAGCAGATTAAACAGGCAGTGATACTGGCAGAGGGAGCTTGTGAGGAAAAGCAAAAGCAGACAAGAAGAGCTTGCTCTTCCCACAGGTCTTGTGGGAGGACATAGTGAGCAAAGCAGGAAGACAAAGGATGCTTCTCTACACCCATCCTCCTCTTCCCCTCCAGCCCCCAGAGGCACCTGCATTAGGAAAATACCCTCAGCAGTGTCACCTCCTCCTCTTTTTCTCCAGCTGTTGCCAGGGGTCTCCAGGCAGTGATGGCTGTCATCTAGGCTGGGGTAAGCAACCTGGGGTGCCAGTGCCCACTAAGCTCACCCAAAGCCTCCTCTTACACTGCCGAGGGGTTCAGCCCTTTGTTGGATGGCAAAGCAGCTGCCAATAGGGCAGAAGCATGGGAGTTCATGGTGCTCCAGGAAAGGGCTGGCATCGTGCTGACCAAGCAACACTTCACAGGCATCAGCTCTGTACCTTGCAAGTGTGTCTCTGCTGTCCCATGATAGCAACACATTCCTGCTGCCCAAGTACAACATGGGATCACTCCCACACTGACAAAGGGAAGAGCTTGTGTTCTTCACCAAGGGTATGCCCCATTCCTCAGAATATCTCCTTGCCTGCCTGACAATGGGAGAAAGCATAGAGACTTAGTCTCGGTCTCTAACTCTGCCCATCTCTGAGTTATCTTCCCCCACATTCTTGGCTGCTCCTTTTTAGCTCAAGGAATGAAACTCATGGCAGAGTCAGTCAGGGAAGCGGTGTTACTGCCATTCTCTGTCCTGATGCCTTTGGAGGAGGCAGTTTTCCAGCAACAGTGCAGATCTTCCCAAGTGGGTGCTCCCTTCCTGGAAGCTCAGCTCTGCCTGCACAGGCTTTGCTGCAGCTCACAGCACCAGTGCTGCTTTGGCTCATCTTCACATCAGCTCTGCTGATGTGGTCGCAGACCACTTGGGAATGTCATTAGCTTCTTTATTAGGAGATAGTGGGAGAGGGCTGGCAGCTGCGGGCCCCCTTCTTGCCTGCACACAGACAACTCCACACTCAAAGGTGTATTTTCTCATGTGTGGTTGGGGTCTCACCATCACACCTGATCACACAGAAGTGGGAGCAGCTCCTGGGGCCCTCCTGCAAGGGGTACTTGCACAGGGCTACCCAAAGCAATTGCAAAGCTTCCTCATCCAAGCCCAAACAGCTGCTTGTACACAGATACTCCCTCCCTATCTGAGGCAGGAGGACATGATCATGAAGTTCACTCCATAGTGTATTGCTACAAGCCTGGCAAACTGGTTGAGGCTTCAGCCATTTTTCTCAGACGTCAGCCATTTTTAAACCAGCAGTCCTGCCAGCCTGGCATTTTTTTAATGTATGGTCTGTAGTGATTTTGATAGGAAAATTCCCGTCCGTCCCCTTCTATGTCCACACGGCCCAGTGTGCCGTGTCATCTTGGTGTCACACTCTCCTGATTCTGGCATTTTAATGCAAGACGACTGAGGGATTTGGTGCATGAAGCACAGCGAATGCCACCCAGCACCTGGAGCTCATTGTCTTCTTTGCAAAAGGCAGAGAAGGAAGTCACTGTCTGGTCATTTTGGCTGCTCTCTGCCATGGCCTGCTCAGTGATGCAGCCTGCTTTGGCTGACAGACTTGTAGAAAGAATCAGAAACGTCAAAATTACCTTCTGCTGCACAGCAGGTCTACCAGTCATTTGTTTTTCTCTAAGGTGGGCAGCTGCAGGATACACCGCTCTCTGCAGTTTTAACTGTCATTCTCTCCTGATTTTATTTTCAAATCCACAGTTCAAATGCATTCTCCATTTATAGGAGGGGCAAACGGCACTGACATGGTCTTTTCTCCCCTGTGCACCTATCTTCCCCACAGGATACTTAGAAATGTGCCCTATTCCTCCTTCTTCCCCAAGAAGCTCTCTGTATTTTGCAAAGAGGGGAAGCTGTAGTCAAAAATGATTGTTGCTTCAGGAAAAAAGGCAGCAGAAATAAATGCTCCCACATCTAGCAGAGGTAGGGGGCTGAACAGTAAAAGTAAGAACAGAGTGATACCAGCCTGAGCAAGCAAGCATTCCCTGAGAAAATGGGGCACTTTGTGCCCTTGGATAAAAGAGATCACTTGTACCTTCACTTGGTGCTGCCTATGCCACACATCTTCTCTCTGAGCTCACTCACTGAAGCTTTTCCGTGTCTCCCCAACACAACCCTAAATGCACTACAGAACACAGGGCTGCCGGCAGCCCTGTGCTGCAGTAGCCATGGGCCGTCACCATTGCAGCAGGGGAAGTGGCAGCAGGGCCACTGCAACGGGCAGCAGCTGAAAAAGGATTTTCTTTCCTGGGCCTGTATGCAATTGGTGCTTTGCACTCTGTATTTTTCCATTTGGGAAAACCAGGTTTGGGACAGACACTACAAAAGCAATCTGAAATCAAATTTAACAGAGTTTTACGCACTGCAGAAGAGCAGTTTCAAAGGTTGTTTAGGGAAGAGTGCTTGTAGCCAGCCATTTGGAGGGATACATTATTAAAAAAAGGCAATAAAAAATACCAACCCCTCCTGTCTTTCTGCAGGCACAGCCTCAAGCAAATGCATACGAAGCCACAAAGGAGAGGAAAATGTGTCTGTCCCCATCTAAAAAAAATAAGCTCAGGGCAATATGCACAGTCAAAAGGGGGATGAATCAGAACAATGTTGCTGGACCCAAAACAAAGTTCTCAAGGATATAAATTGGTGAGCATCTGGGTACCAGGTCCTGAAAAATCAAACACTGCAAACAAAATGCACAATCAACACCAGGGACAGCTGACATTCCACTCAACTGGACAGGATGCTAAATAGGAGCTCAAATTTCAGGGAATGGCATTTAACCTGGATACCCTGCTGCCTGGATGAATACTTTGACCACTGTTGAGATCATCTTCCCCCTCCTCTTCTATTCCATTCCTGCTTCCATCACCGAAACTACCTGGCAAACTCAGGATGAGCTTTCTACCAAGAAACATGGTAAATAAACTGTCTGGCTATAAACTCTCCAAGTCCTACTTGCTCCTGTTCTCTTCTTAAGGGTGGAAAACAGCGAATCATAACATTTCACAGCAATGACACCAACCGATAAAATAATCCTGACATTTGCTTGCTGCAGATTAGAGAAAGCCCCAGCAATTACTGAAAAACCTGCAAGTTTTGGTTCTGTCAATGGCCATCTTTATCCCCTATCACTACAGGACACTAATGTTTAACAGCAGCTATCAAATTTCCCATTGTTTAGTAACTAGCAAAAAAAATGACATCCAAAGATGGCATCATGAACAAGGACAGAAATCTACCATGTCTACCATCACTGACAAAAAGAGGCAGCCTTTTGTAGCAGGAAGGATATCTTGGACACTGTTTCAGTTCCCAGCATCTGCTGAGGCTGTTGACATAGAGGGCAAAATTTGATGCAGTGAGCAGGATACTAGGCCATTTGGCAGAGGAGACACCAAACAGAACATTACGTAGTTTTCAAAGGAATGATTTTTGGCCAATTGGACTTGAACTGGGAAAAATACCACCAGAAAGTCAATCAAGAATTGGTTTGCTTATATACGGCTTACTTTTAGCTTTCCAGCAAATCGAGCACATGAATTTCCTGCGTTTACTTTCACTCAACACATGAAAGTGCTTTATGAATACTGACAAAAAGTGACATCCCGTTTCTGTTCCCCAGAGCTAAACAGCTGGAACTGGGAAGTTAGTGAAAATTTCCTCTGCAGGGGAGCGGGTCTAGTCAAACTCAAGAGCAGAAGTGAGAGGATAGTTTCTAATGGTGACACAACCCCTAATTGTATAGATCATCATTTCAACTCAGCTGTAATAAAGCATGTCCACACAAAAAGCTATTTGCATAAACTACTCTTAGCCAGGCCAAGTCCTGCACCCACTGCACTACACAATGGAGCTTAATATCGACCTCAGTGAGCCAAAGGTGTGGTTCTCAGTTGTGTAGGAGTAGGACTAAACTCACAGTCAAAAGCCCGGCACAGCAAAAAAGAAGCACTGCCCAGCTAAAGAAATAGGCTTAGCTTAAATCCCTGGTCTGCAGGTAATTCTCGTCCCTCACACTCCAACTGCTTGCTCCTGAACACAAGACAAAAAACTTTGACAGGAAGCTCCAGCAAGACTTTATTCAGTGGTATACAATAGGAAGAAATTAGCATGAAAGAAGAATCGTATGCATTACTGACTTTCCAAGTCACTAAAACAAACCCATAGTGACAAGAACAATTGAGTTCGATGACATAACAAGAAGCGTGTGACCATCTCTCTAGTGTCCATACCTGCAAATAGAGAATATGTTAATGCTTTTTAAAAAATTATAATTCATAGTAGCACTGGTTTGGGTGGATTTATTTTCATTCTACCACAGCATAATTAAGTTGTAAATGGGATGAAGGTGAAATGCTGTTAAGGAAATCTTAGGATGTTCTCCACATTTCACTTCCCCTAAAAGTCTACCCAGACACCAGTCAGAGGAGAGCCTGAGCAATCCACACCACCATGTGCAAGAGATCTCAGTACCAGTCATCTTTTGCCCTGAATCCCACTACAAACATATCCAGCATGAAACAAGGCCAAAGCTTGTCACAGCCCCAGAAGTAACACTGAGCGTTCATCAGAAGATATTAATTCACGTCTTCATTTCTCATCATGCTGCCCGTGCAATATGAAGTGATTAGCCAGGCAACATGGACTCCGTTTTCACCGTGTGTTCAGGAAAATGTCTTAATATCAAAACTATGGTACTTCAGTTGTCATGTCAATGATGATTTGCACAACTGACTGTGTACCAGAGCCCAAAGACAATCCTCAACAGTTCTAATACCTGCTTTGCTTTGTTTCAGTCTGGACTCTGATTAGAACTATTTTTTTTTTTTTTTAAGTTAAGAAAAGATTAATGGATAGATGGTGCAGAATGAAGTAAGTGATAGGCAAACCTCCTAACTATTCTCAATGTACAATTACCTCTCAAAATACTATTACCCCTCAAAAACCCATTCTTGGATCTCCTACTGCTATTCTTAACATGAGACCTTTAAAAAACATTAAACAAAACAAACAATACAGAAATTATGAATAAACTGGACAAAGCCACAAGAATGGCTACATGGACACTTGATTTCCAGATGCTAGGAGATCAGCTGTATTAATCTCTGAGGCTATCAGAGTTATAAAACATATCATCAGGATAACAGAGGGACCCAGTAAGATGTCTGGCACCTCAGCAGAAACACTTTGGAACCCAAGCAGCTGAATTCAGGTAATTCTCTAAACCCAAATTGCTCATGTAGTGGCACAGTATTCACCTGAGACTCCACTTCCAGCTAATTCCATTTCTCTCCTGCTCTCCGTTCTTTAGAGAGAATGTCAATAGAAATCAGTACTTTTTAACAGCTCCCACATACCCCACAGCTGTTTGGACTTCCTTCAGAGCTCACTTAGAACGAGGTGATTAAGTACAAAGCCCATATACAGCAAGGTGGAGAAAAAACATCTCTGAACAGCAGCTATGCCCTCAGACACACCAATCTGACATTGATCATTTATATTTACAGGACAATTGGACTTTTCATCTTGAAATCTGTGCAGGATACGTACTTTTGGAACTCCCATTCCCTGTTGTCCAGCGGACATACTTGGCGAGTTTTGAGCCAACGAGAGATACAGTGGAAGTGGAAAGCATGCTGGAAGACAAAGTTCAGATCACATCATTTCAGAACGTATGAACGTATGTCAACGTGAAAACTACCACTGAAAGCATCACAGTAAGAAGAGAGTAGTAAGAGTTTGCAGGCAAAGGTGGGGACAACTGATCAGTCAATTAGCTGGTAAACACCAAGGTATTGATCCACATTTTCAGAGAGGAGGAAACATCAGTGAAATGGCAGCAGGGAGCATGTTCCACAGAGCATGCAGTGGCAACTGACTGACTTCTGATGAAGGAGAGAGTGCAGAGTTTAGCAGCTGCTAAAATTGGCAGAGCAGATGCTGATAAGAAGCATAATCAAAAAGAAAAGAGAGGATTTTAGAGTGAGTAGCAGGGATGATATGAATGTATACATGCTGAAGGAAGCTTTCTGTCAGTTTGCAGGAGATACCAGAGCCTGAATAAAAAGGAATTTGCAAAATTAGAAAGGAAAAAATAAATATCCTTTATGTGTTTAATAAGGACACCCTTTTCCTTACCCCATACAGCTACTTAAAACCAAGGTTCCACTTGGTTCCACACACAACAACACAATTTTGACATTGGAATATCCTGACATGGTTAAAAATTTTGCTCTTGTCCTCTGCAAACAGAATTGCAACATTTATAGTCCTGTTCCAGCATTATCACGTTGTAACTTGATCCCACAGTGCAGTGAAGATGGGACTGAGGATCAAGAAGTTATTCCACTATGGAAGAGTTCATCTTCCAACTTAGCCCCAGGCTAACTAAGAAGTATTCAAGCTTAGAGTTCATGTGCTAGTGGGACCAACTTACTTGATCTTTCCCCAAAACTGGAAGTAAATCACCTGGTTACCCCAGATTAACTCTTTGAATTAGCCTGCACAAAGACAAATCGAGCAGGCTGACATCTAAGTGATCCTATTACCAGGGGGAAAGAAAAAGGTCTAACTCCTAGGCAAACCATGATCAGGAAAATCATGCTCAGACTGAAAGATCTATTATTCCTTAAAAAAACAATTAAGGCTTATATTTCTCCCTCTGCTTCTGTGTCTTATTATATCTCCATCTTTCACTTTCTTTTATTTTCTTCTCTCTCTCCTTTGTACATTCTAGTAAACATAAGGACTTCAAAGTTTTTACTTCTAGTGGGTTATATGAAACATGCTACAGAACCCATTCTGTCCCAAGTCTTCAAAAAAGGAGGATAGCATCACCCCACACAAGCTCCACAATAAAACAGTTTTCCTTACGTTGCAGACGCCCCATGCAACCGTGCACTCCTCAGAGGTAGCCGATGCTTGGTTTGCTTGACATTCTATGCCTACGAAAATAAAGATCAAAGAAAAATACACAGGAGTTGAAGATGTACATGCAACACTAACTGGTAGATTTCTTCATAATAGCAAGTGGAGGCTGGGGAGGAAGAGCTCTTTTGTGGTATTTAACACACCAGAAAGTATCAAGAGCTATGGTTTAATGTCTACTGTTTTTCCAAAAGTATCATATCAAAATATACTTAATCCCAATTTCCTCCTTCCTCTACTTTTTTAGTACTCCAAAGTTCCAGAGGGCAGGAATACATAGCTCATCTGCTGGCAACATGGGTCTGCTTCCCAAATTTCAAGGATAAATATTTTCATTTTTCCTTCTTGTGTTCGAAGATATATCTTTTGACAATCAGTTGACAGTACATTTACTTCAACTTCTTACCCAGGTTTTTCTCAATATAAATTCTTATATGTTCTTGTCAGATATTATATACTTTATTTACAAATTAATTTGCTCATGTAATGCTGGAGTTTGCTTGTCTTTATTTTATAGTCTTGTGATAGGTAAGTACATCCCAAAAATCCATAATAGGAAATACATTATGGTTTGGACCTTTTATACCTTGGAGCTGAGTACTCAAGAGGATTCCCCACCCCCCCACCCCAACTATTTATGAGTTTGGGTTATGTTTTGGGCTTTTGTGTCAGATGGTGTGGATGAAGGAGATGAAAAAGAATGAGGAAAGAAGGAAGAACAACACTGAGAAAATAAATCCTACAGGTTTGGCTGAAAAATGTAATCTTTATTTGTCCTGTCCTATTCATCCCTTTCTCCATTTTTCAGGTGTGGAGGTGCACAAAATAAAAGAAAGGCCCATTTTTTTCTGAGATGCAAGAGATGTTGGTTAACCTTGGTCACGAGGAACTACTCAAAACAAGACTGATGTCTAAAGAAACTCAGTAGCAACAGCTGCTCTGCAAGATCTGAGTGAACCTGTATTTATCATGTGGTTTACATCAAAGATGTGATATACCACAGCAGGAAGTCCAAAGCTCAATCCCTTGCCTGCCTATAGATGAAAACAAAATCCAGTACTTTTGAAAGGTCTGATGTCTTAATTCCTGAATCTCTCAATACATACAGCAATAAAACTAAATCTGATTAAGAATATGGAAGATGCTCAAGACCCTTGAAGAACTTCAATTATTTTGATACTTGTATAAGATTCTACACCTGAGATTGTTGCAACAATTTTACTGTTACTGCAGTATAGACTCATGGTCATGGGGCATAAGATACTAACTTTTATATATCTGGCCAGAGTCTGTACAGTAACAGATAATGGTGAGAAGACCAGTAGTAGGAAAAGATGAGGAAATTCCTCTGAAGGGTAAAGAGTAGGCAAAGTTTAACTCTGAAAGCCTCCGATGAAAGCAAGGAAAATACTCCAGCACACAATATTCTTACCTTGTTTCTTCTCTTCCCCTGCTGGAAGCAAAATACTCGCCATATTAGACCTGAAGTCCATCTAGCCCATTTTATGTCATTTTGTCTTTTTTTTTCCTTCTCTAAGAGGTCCTAACCTGAGAGCTGCATGAATGCAATTTTTAATTTTTCAGGATTTAATGGACTCTGTATTTCACCTGGGAGTGAGAGGGAAGATGGTTTAGGCAAGGAAAAGAAGCAGCACTGACATTCATTTCAGTGTTACTCAAAGTTTCACTGACAAACCTGAACTTTCACTGACAGCCTAAAGTATGACAGTCCCAAAAGTTTAAGAGGACAGATGAACTTTTGTGGAAGTGGCTGAGGAGGAGTTCTCTGGTGGTGATGTAAAGCACTTCCAACATGACACCCAGATTTAGCTCCCTCGTCAAACACACTGGAGACTACTGCTAGCACTGTTACCCTTGGCTGCCAGAAAAGGGCCTCCCAAAAGCTGAAGCACTTTTTGGTCTCGTACTTGCTTCATTTCAGAAAAGGACAATATAGAAACAAATAAATAATATTAAAAAAAAAAACAACAAATCAAACAAAAAAACACATGGACAATCTCCATCCTAGAATGAAAGCTGATGATTCTGGCTCTTGAAAGAAAGAGAAGCCATTTATCATCTGCTGACCCCAAAGAAGCAGTAAGAGCCAGTAACAGCTACTGGAGGAATACTGAATGATTCTTCTGTTGCCTTGCTTTTGACAGAGTATCTGCAGATGAGGGCAGAAAGATACAGCTAAAACCTGAAATACCTGTAAATAATTGTGAAAGATGCAATGGAAGCATTTCAACTCAGGGAGTTGCGGAAATGCATCTTATATAATGGCAGTTTCTGAATCTTGGCATTGTAAGAACCAGCCCACTTCCTATACATTTTCTATTGCAGAAATCACCTGTCTATTTACACTTCAAGAAATAAATCCAAACCCATTCCACCTAATAAACATCCTGAGATTCTTCTTTGGATTCTATGCAACATATCTATCTTTGTGAAGCTGAATTCATGGTACTTGGCATGTTACCGTCAAAGAAAGGGGACAGTATTTTGATGGCACATTTTACACAGTTCAAACCTAAACTGGTCATCTTACTACAAGAATACATCACACATTTTAGACCAGAAGGTAATCCAATACACTAAACACACTGTTAACACTCCCCAACTTAGTATGTTGCAGTGACAGCACCAGAGAGCAAGCCTTTGAAGAAAGACTAAAGTAAAATCTAAACAGAACTTTGGTCTTTCTAGAGAAGACTCAAACCAAAACACTGAAAATCTACTCATTGCTTCTGTACACTGAATACAAACCAAACTGAGGGCAGGGGGGATCCTTTGAATCCCATTATGACTGAGTCATAAGGCACATGCATGAGGAGAACTGCATGACACCTTAACATTGATGCCTGACTTTACAACATTAACAAACTTTCATTACCATGACTGGCATTACTTATCACTCTTCTAATATTTTCTCATTCAAGGTTTCTCTTTGTCGCTAGGAGTGGGAGACATTTGTATCCTGCATTTTATCAAACCGAATCTTGTGTTCTTCTTCCCTGCACATTCTATTAATATTTTTTCTCAATTTGCCATCACTTCACATTTTATGTTTGAAAATCTAATTAAAGGGTTGTTTAACAACATTAATGATCTGTAACAAGGAAGTAAGCAAATCCAGAGCCAACACTGATCTCGGAATACCAATTTAGATATCCCTTCTACTCTGTATGCTGTCAATTTTAGTCTGTCATTTGCAGTCCAGGCTCCTCATAACATTGCTCATACAAATTAATAACATGTTATGCTTGACCAACTCAAAAAAGAGAACAAATTACCTATGCCTTTTTCCTTTATTTTTTTTCCTAATCTATCTATATACTCTCAACCCCTACTCACGTATTGGTAGGACTTATTAAAATATTTTTTAAGAAATGACAAACAAAATTTACTACTGAAAAATAGCATCTGTCCATTCTCCTTCCAGCTCCTCCACACCTCTCCTTCATCCCATATGTCCTATTTGCTATTTATAAAAAAAAATTGCAAATATATGAGACTGTATTTGGTCTGTCATGGAAGGTACAATTAATTTTGAGGCAGATCGATAGAATGAAACACACCAGCATCTCCTATCTTAAAATACATCCCTCTTATTGTGAATAATTATCTTGAATTACAGGATTTTATATATTTATTCTATATATTTGTAAATTCTATAAATGCAACTTATGCTCTAATAAATCTTCCAAATTCCATTTGCTTGTCAGCAACATGCTTTTCTCTCTAATGTATCATAAACCTGAGAGACTAAGTAGTCGTCCGGGGTCCACCTTCTTTTGAAACTACTTTCCAACATGGTACAGGTTAGAGACACTTAAAAAGGAAGTCTTTACATTAAAAGACCTAAACTTATTTCACAACCCCTGTTCTCATCAGTGTTATCATTCCCTGTCTAAGAACCAAGAATAAACTGAAGCATGGATAGGCAGTAGCTGGCTCAAAATACAAACATATATGTCCCCAAGAAGAGAAGTGAACTTGCTTAACCCATTTTCAGACCAGTGTGTTACAGTGTTTTCGCTTTACTAAAAAAACAAAAAAACCCACCCAAACAAAGCTTCTGAAAGTAATCTTGTAATTACTATTGAAATATGAAGTAAAATCAGGTGCATCCCTCAGTAGCTGTTACTATAAACTTGGAAGTCTCATTTTTCTGAAGTGTTTTATTTTCATACAGTCTTATTGACACAAGCTGCCAATAGTGTTGGTTCTAAGGGTGACTGCATAAAAACAAAGTGCAACGAAACTTTTCCAATGGGATCAGGACAGGCCATCCCCAGGCACTGTCACTGGACCTGGGCTTGTTTTGGGGGGTTCCACCAGCCTCACATTTTAGGAATATAGGCAAATTTCTATCTGGGGTATATTAAAAGGTCTTCTGTCCCTCAAGATTAAAACAAGATGGACAGTTATGGTGCAACAGTACTTTGTTATTTTTGAGGAGAAAAAAAATGGGTTTGTACTCATTACCAATACTCTAAAGGACTGAAATGTGTGATTTCATGCATACACACCTATTTCATGATAGAAATGAACCATTAAGATTATTCAGCAAAAAAAATTTAAAATCAAACCAATACTAACACCGTATTGCTTTTTATTTTGGCATTTGATTACTCTCCTTTGTAAGTGAACGAATAATTTTTTAGGTGGTTACAAAATTCCCCCTACTATAACACATACTAAGTTAGTTAGGCAAGGTAGGTTTTATAGAATGAGGAGTCAAATTCATTTGCTGGTCCATGCCGTTCCTTGCCAGACACAGACACAGAGAGTGCTACAGGATTTCACCTTAATGAGTGTCATCAAGAAGTTGATACTCATAGCAACCTCTCCAACTCTGAAATATAATACCTCTCTTTGTAAGCAAAGCCTGTCAACCCTGAATAATTTCAGTTCCTCTTCATTATTACTCCTTTTTCTCTTTGTTGCATTCAAAATACACTCAGTAGCATCATGTCTGTTGATATGGCATCAAGTAATCCTTCTTTTTACAAGAAAAGAGTGAGGGAAAAGCAGTGACAGAGGTCATAAAAATAGATTGAGAGACTTCAGCATTACATAAAATAGAGATTAGCAAAAGAGTTAGTTGCTAACTGAAAGTTTTGCTGAATTATATCCTCATCTGGGGTAATTTTAGCTGCTCATCACATACAAGTACAAACTGTCAACTGTGTCCCCCCCATTTACTTACAGAGATCCATAATGTGGTTCCTGCAAATGGCACAGTTATCAACCACAATGTCCCATGCCCACAGAGCTACGGCATTCCACTAGAGAGAGGGGGAAGAAAGAAAAACATTGTTTTGATTCAATTTACAGTGGACAGAAATCCTCGTTATTCTTCAAGATCCCATGTACTATTTGAAATAGAAAAACTGGGATACTAAAAATAAAATTCTTGGCAGTCCAGAATAACTCTTCTTTATGAGTTCAGGTTACTAGCAAGCAGTGGTATGTTCCTCTCACAAACCTCCTAGACCCAAGGTCTCCTCCCCACTTCAAAAACGAGGTAACTCCCACAGTCCCCCCTTCTGTTTTTTTTTGTGAAACAAATGCAAACATCTGGATTTCTATTCAAGATCCAACGGCAAGGATGCAGCTCATGCCAAATCCTCAATTCTGAAGGAAAGGACAGTCCCTAGGAGAAAGGCCAATTCAGATGCCATTTTTGTTAAGAGGAATTCCCATTATTTGCAGCAGTTCTTCTAGTAATCATCCTTCAGAGCAGTTGGGGTCAAGAACTAAATTTCTAATGCCACTCTCCTCTGACTCCTGAATAATCTTCCCTACAAAAGGTTAATAAGCAACAACCTATCAGCAAGGCTGGATATAAAAATTTCAAAGTACTACCAAATTAACCTTTCAAAGACTTCCTTTATACATATAAAAAAGTAATAGCACTGACCCATGCTACTTCAGGGGAAGGGTTTGAGGACTTCAGGGCAAGCTGTGCAGAAAAACATAGTACCTTCTTATTCCTCCCGACAAAACCTATAACCAGGTCTTTTGTAAACTCATTAAATAAATGGGCCCGCCTTCAAAATCCAAAGCAATCCAAAATATTGTACTCGTAATCAGGACAATCTTAATTTACTACTTAAGTAGTATAGATCTTTTTCTCCCTTACCCTTTTTCAGTGTATAATTGTACTGACTGTACTACAGTAAATCTTCTCTACTGTGTTCCATTTCCATCTCAATGTTTTCAGTGCTTTCCCTCAGTTCGGGACTGTGAGGAAGGAATGCAGACTTCCAAGTATTGATGAGCAGTATTGGACTTTGATAAGCTCTTCAATTTTTCATTAGCACCGATATAAAAAGTATTCACAATACTACCAAATCTTTTAGGACATGCACCAGTAGTGATCTCGGTTTTTTTCCCCATCTTCCAACTTCAAGTCTAGCTGGCCTTCTGGCTGAGGTACTCATCTCTCATGGACTTCAGGCATACTTCAAGGCAGCTGAGATAAAAGTTCTCAGCACTTTTACCTCTCCCACACGCTCCAGTATTTAATTTGTTGTCCCATCATGGTCTACACTGATGACCCGCAGACCTGTGCTGAGCCACACGTGCAACAAAGGTCTTGGCACTTTGCTGGGGAGGAGGAATGCCACTGACACTTAAACGGTGCCACTTCCTACACCTCTCATTACATCTGTCCCTATTTCCAAAGGACAAGCAATTATGTCACCCAAACACTTCCTTCTGCAAAGATCCAGGGGTTTCCATCATCACTGATGGCAGCTGCATTTCAAACAAACTCATCTACAAGCAGGAACCACTGGAAATGTTTATTGATATCCCGTCTAGGGGTCACTTTTCCTCAAATCATACCTTAGTACTGATGCCTTAGGTTGTCTCTGTTAGTAGGTAGCTAGAGAAGGCATCAGTACAAGCCCACATCATCTATCCCTGCTTGTCTACACCCTCGTGAAGAGCCTCGGACCATCACCATGACCCAGCTGACAAACTGGTGGCACTGGATAGGAAAGCGATATTATGGCTGCTCTGAGCGAGAAGGCAAGCCAGGGTAGCATGAGAACATTTGCTGACTTACACGTTGTTATGGCTCGATTTAAATAAGAAGGAGAAAAAATGTCAGCCACCGACACTTGTAAAAAGCATTTTACGCAGCACACGGGGCAGTCCGAGCGGCTGGGCCACAGCGGCCGGGGGTGATGGGGAGGCGGAAGCACTCCAGCGCTGCTCCCCGGCCTGAGATGCCCAGAGGCTCTGGGTACGGAGTAGCCAAGGCCCGTCGGGGCGGCAGCGCCCGAGGCAAGCGAGCTGCGGAACCCCGACCAAGGCATCCCCCGGCCGGCACGGCCCCGTCGGCGCCCCCTGCTGCTGCTCCCGCCCCCGCCAGCCGCGCCCGTTGATTGGCCAGCTCGCGCTGCACGTGCGGCAGCCCGCCTCAGCCATTGGCCCGGACGCACGCCAGGACTCCTCGCAGGCCTCGCCCCGCCCCTCCCACCGCCCCGGTGCGGAACCGGGCGCCCGGCTCCGTGAGGGGAGCGGGAAGTCCCCCCCTCCTCCGTCCCGCTCGCCGGCATCAGGCCGACCCCAGCCCTCCCCGTCCCTCCAGGAGCAGCCAGAAGAGCGCGCCGGCGGGGCCTCACTTTCTTAACTTCGAAGCGCTTCTTGCCGGCGCCGCTGTTGGTTCCGCTGGGGGTGTCCACATCCATTGCGGCCGCCATTTTGGGTGCGTGAGTCGGCCCGTCCCGCTCCGCGCGCGTGCGCGGCGGGGCGGGGCGGGGCAGGGGGGGACGGAGAAGCGACCCGTGGCGGGAGGGGTCATTGAATGGCCACGCCCCCTCTCCTTCCGCGCCCCCTCGCCGGCAAGTGCGGGGGCTCAGGGAGGTGTCACGTGAGTGCGGTCACGTGAACGAGCTCCTGAGGGCGGCAGCCGGGGCGGGGCCGCGCGGAGTGACCTCATCACTGCGCCACCGGTGTTCGGGCTCTCGGTGTAGCACCTCCCTGAAATCCCTTGGGACGTGCCTCCCTGCCCTCATCATATGAGGGGCTTTAGCCCTCAATAAACGTCTAGCTTGTTTTCGCCCATCGTAATCGATGCAGGACGAGGTGAGGCCGGCGGTGTTGCTGCTGTAGCCCTTTTGTTCTCCCTCAGTCCAGGTTTTTTCAAAAGGAACATGGAATTGCTGGAGGCAGAACGCGCAGCGTCCAGTTTACACTTGGGGGGGTGCAGTTTGGGCTTACAGTAGTTACAGTCAACATGGATTTAAAGTTGCTGCCAGAGCTGCCCAAGCCTTGCCTGTTCTGTTGCAAGGGTGGAGACAACAGGCACGGGAGCGGTTTCTGGGAGCTTCCTCCGTCAGTACCTTCCCGAGGTCAGTGGTAGCATTCCCCTGGAATACTGAGGGCAGTATGCTCCCCAGCAGGACAACTGCAGGTGTTGAAATTTCACCCAGCTTTGCAGGTCCCTGGAGATGCGATCTCTCTGCAGGGTCACCCCTTCTAAATCTGTTTGTACACTGTGCTGCTCCATGGATGTGGGAAAGAGGAGGTTGTAGAAACACTAAAAGGCCATTCGCTTGCATAGACACAGGGAAGCAAAGTCTGTACTCTACCTCTCATAAGTACTTGGGCCCAATAGCATTGTTCTGGTCTGGCTCCATTGTACCCATCTTACTGTGTGCATACAGATTTTTCCTCAGCCCCAGTGCTTGCTGGGGTGGGGTGTCTGGCAGTCTCCAAATAAACCTAAAGTAGGAACCTGCAGTAAGAACTAGATGATACTGTCACTGGATGTGTTGGAATAATTTTAATATTTGGATTGGGATTCATATTTGAAAGACATGTAACACTTGTGCCTTGATTTATGCACATACCTAAATATTTGCAGGGTCAGGCTGAGCCTGAAAGTTGCACAGACAATAAAGGTAAGTTTGAAGAAGAAAAATGCCCTCCCTCATGTAAACACCCTTTAACACCTCTCATTACCTACATGGAAAGCTTCCATTTCACTGATCAGAAACAAATTCAGGTTTCCATCCTGTTGCTCTGTATTCAGGGCTATTGCAAAGGAGTATTTTGAAAACGGGAGGTAGGTGCTTGAGAAAATGTATTTTTCACCTTCAAGAAAAAAGCTCTTTTCAAAGCAGAATTTGCAAGATTTCTTATTAATAGAAGCATCACTTCTAACCCTAATTCCTAAATGTGTATGGCAATGTCCCCAGTAGGACATATCTCAGTAAGAAACCAGGACATTGAACAAACGTGTAGACTAGGGCATATACATTCCAGAAAAATGTTGACATTCATTTTCACTTTAAGTGACTACTGTAATATAAAATTATACGCTCCCCACTTCAGCTGCTGTCACCGGGGGAGGTGGTTGCCAATGGGTAAAAGCCAGCAATCATGTCTGGATTTATCTTTCCGTATCTGGCAGCAAAAACAACATAGCAACCCAGATCTCAAGTTAAGTCCTGCAAAAAGGTGGTGGTGTTCTTAGGAAAATTAAAGAGATAGCAAACATGGTGCAGGACAGAACACATATCTGCATGTTTAATTAATTAATATTTACTGATCTGTGTATGCAGATATGTTTTACCAACATTGCATTAAGAGATCTCCAGTACACTTTGCAAAGTGAAATTAGTGACAGTATAGTCCTGCACTTCATAAAAAGGGCGGAGCGACCTTCTTTTCTATACATGAAGTAATCTGTTTTCTGTTGATTTTAGTGCCATCTCTAATCTTTCCTCCTAGGAAAAGTGCATCTCCTCAGACCTGTTTTCTCCTCTTATGGCTCTATGTTATAGAGGGTTGTCAGAAGCTGCTGCAGGAAGAAAGGCTGCAGCTTTGAAAGGCATCAGTCTGAAAAGAAGTATAACACTGTGGTCCAAATTACTAGGGATGCTTTGAAGAATGGATCATTTCTCAAATCTCTGGGACATGCAGAGGAAGAAGAGAAGGCTGCCAAATTGAAAAGGCAGAGAGACAGACTAGGTGACATGTGACAACTGCTGTGAATATGGTTAATCCCAATTAAAATGAGACAAACTCTCTCTCTCAATTGTCAAAGATTGTTCCAAAAGGCAAGGTACCAACAACCTTGCAAAACCAGTGTCTTGGATTTTGGTAACTTTCTCCTTTACATTCATTCTGTTGGTGGTTTGTTGTTTATTTCTCTGCAGTCACCAACATTATTCTGTGTGGGATTTATCCCTCAAATGCTTCCCTCCTCCATCCGTGCACTCTTTGAATGCGTGTGCCTGACTGGGTTGCTGTGGAACTGCTCCTAGAGGGGTGGCTGCTTGCAGCCCCAGCTCTGCACCTGCATGGGGACCAGGCAGAAGGCCTGGTGGTGGTCATACTGACACAACTTGTCCCTCCAGAGCAGAGGGATCCACGTGGCAGTGGGAGGATCCCCCAGAACTGAGTTAGAAGGAAAATGCAAACAGGAAAGGTGGATTTGCTTAGTCCTCACTGCCTGAGCTGTTTGCATTCTGCTTTCCAGCGCCAGAGGAGATGAGCAGTTATCATGATTAATCCTCTAATGTGACAGGGTCTTTCTGGGGCACTTGGGTCGCTTAGAAAAGAAACTGTTTTGAAAGAGAATTGCAGTGCTTTCAAACACTCTTCAGAGCAAGTCATGAGAGTAAGAATGGGCCTTCCAAGAATGCCCAGGATCAAAGAGGGGAGAAAAAAGGGAGGTGGCCCTTTTCTAAGTGCTTACAAACCTCAGGTTTTCTCTTGCCTCTCTGCTTCACCCTCTTGGTGCTGCCTGCTTAAGGTGTGGTTTCAATGGTGCCCTAAGCAGCGTCAAGCAGGAATTACCTGGTATATGGGACTAGTTGCTAGTCAGTGGTTGCCATCCAAGGAGCAAAAATCAGGTGCATGTTATTACTTTTTGAACTGTAGGGCTGACTGGCTGGCTGCCCTCCAGTTGCTGATGCTAGTAAAACCATTTGAGTTGGCTAAGTTGGGATTTCTAGTGCCCTTTGCTTTTGAATGCACAAGCCCACAGACAGCATTCACAAATTACTGTTGGGACAAAACTGAATCTACAGTTATCCCGTGTTCCCACAAAACTTTCTCAAAGTTCATGAAGTAGGCAAACAACCTCCCACCAAGGCTCTGTACAAGGCTCTGTACAAGGCTCTGTAGCATCTCTAGCTGATTCAGTGTGCTTGGCATAGGGAAATTGAATTCAGAGCCAGAGGGGTAGATTAAGCAATATATCCCATAGACTTCTGGACCATACTGTGCTTGCTTTCTGCGAAAACCCAACCCCCCTGCCTCTGTGTATGTTTTCTAGATGATTGTCACGTTAAACCCCATATAGTACCTCTGTCTTTGTAATCCATTACTAAAACCTCAGGAGAGAATGGGAGCCTCCAAACTGGCTAAAATGAAGGGATGAGGTTCTGAGAGAGGAGCAGGTTGTAGCATTTAGTTGGTTGATGCCTAATTGTCGCTCTTCCTTTCTCCTGGCATTTTACCTTAAGCTGCTTGATAGCTAAAATAACATGCAACCATTGTGGCATCCTGCAGGACAGTGGGTGCTTGCAAAACCCTCAATATGTACTGATTCTGCCCAATCTCCTGCAGAGAGTCTTTCCCTATACATGAATAAACAAGCAATTGGGGCTGTGCCTGTAGACTCAGCAAATGACACCGTCCCCACAATGGGCATCTCGGGCCCCACATCACGCCTGACAATCAGCTGCAGCTGATACAGAGAAACATGGTCAGGACAGAGGGAACGCAGTGTGTTACCGTGAGGATGTTGGGCTGATTCCATTCCGCTTCAAGAAAGGGCTTGAAGGGCTCCTGTGCATGAGCACCCCTGTGCTCCCCATCCTAATCCTTGCTCCCAGCTAAGGAGCTTCATCTCGGAAGGAGTCCAACCCCAACCCCACCTCCTCCCTCACACCCCTTTGCAGTTCTGGGCGTCAATCTGCATACGCTGATCGCATCTGGCTGTGCTGCCACCTCCCGAGAGAAAGCAGCATCCCGTCTCAGAGGAAAGGAAGCGTTCCACAGCCAGGCTCCCAGCCCGCACAGAGGGCCCTGGGGAAGCCAGGACTCTCCACGCCGCCTGCAGCCCGGGGAGGCAAGACGTGGGCCCAAGAGTCGCCACATGTCTATGTCAGCTGCAACCTGGGCACCTCTATTACTCACAAGGCTGAAGAAGCAGGAAGGTGAGACTGTCAATAGCAACTGAGAAAAAAAAAATGCATACACGGGGAAGAGTGATGGCCTGGAAGAGAGAAAGAATCTTTAACCTGAGCTGGGATCCCAGTGAAATGTGAGAGACAGGCTAGGATTGTAACTGAAAGAGAGGACAAGCCTTTCAGAGGGTAACTAACAGGAAAGCAATAGCAAAGGAGGTGATGATTGTTAATCTGAATATCCCAGAACTGCATGGGGTGACAAGAGGCTATGGGATAGTCCAAATGTAGGAGACTGCACCGTTTGAGTATCAGGTCACAGATCAATTTCATTGCTCAGACAAGAGTTTTCAAAGTGCCTTTTATCCTTTTAAGGAGGATACAAAAGAAAAAAAAAAAAAAAAAGGAGAGCATTATGATAACTCAATACAAGTAGTTATATTCATTTACTACTGCATGTAAGCAACACTGGAAGATCTGCCAGGCTAATTAGCAGTAGCCAGGAAAAACCACAAGAGTAACCAAAGTAGTAACACAACTTGCCTGCATGTAAATCAATAAACTCCTACTGATTTGGGAAATCCACGAACCTTCAGAAACATGAGGGGAGGCAGTTCCAGACTGCTGTGTGGGAGACACTACAACACTGTTTACAGATATTCTTATCTACAGTTTTTCCTTGACAGTCTTGAATGTGGAGAGAGAGTCATACAGAGGGAATAAGCACTAGAATCAGACCAAAAAAAAATTCAAAACAGACAGGTCTGGAAGCTACCTCCACTGAGTCAAAGATTTTGATGATTTTTGAAAAAAAGGTGACAACCATTGAGCTGTAGCTTTGCATTTGACTTACCATATTAATTCTTTATTCTTTTCCCAAGAAATATAGTATCCCAAAAGTCCTCCAAAGATCTCTTGATGGAATCAAGTTCCTAACTGCAGGTCCTGCTCAATAAGACACAATTCATTAGCCGTTGCCATCATTCTTTTTCACAATAGGAAAGATGCTGCCGTCGGTAAAAACATCTTGTTGTAGTCCCTGGTAGTCGAAGCAAAGGCACCATTTGACAATTGGAAACTTGGATCCAAGTTCTTCTGTCACTTTTTTGGTGGGTTTTGTTGTTACTGTTGGTTTTATTTGGTTTTAGGCAGGGGGATGTTGAAGGGAGTTCAAATGTGATTCAGGGCCAAAAATTGAGCTAATTTTACACCATTTCTTCTTAGAAAGACACAAAGGAATGGGGAAAAAATAGCTGGCCCATAGACATGGCAATTTCTGGTACAAAAACTATAAGGATATTACAAAAAAGCCAAAAGTGGGGGAGCCATCAATCCTCTGCTTCCCATGCCGGCAGGAACAAAAAGTTGTGGTACCTAACTCAGATAGTCTTCAGAAGGCAGGATTTAAAGTATTTCTGGCATTTAACCACTCTCTGTTATGAATGCCTAGATAAAGACAATATACTGAGGTTAGCCTTGCTCTGGACTTCACTGGAAAGTTCATTACAGCATCTAGGTCAGCAAATCACACAAGAGATGGTCTCTATGCCAGTTCTATACTGAACATACCTTGAATGTATCTTGCTGTGTTAAACACCATTTCCTTTAATTTCCAAACTCAGCACAACTGGATCTCCAGAACATCAGTAGAAAGAAGAGCAATTTGCGACATAGAGCTTTCACTGGTCAGAACACAGAAGCTCCCCAGTTCTGACAGCTGAAGGAAATGCAGAAAATAGGAGCAAGCAGAGAAGCAATTTTAAGTGCAGAGCCTACTGCTTTGGTAATTCTTACTTTTGGTAATTTTTGCTTTTGGTAATTTACCACTGCAAAGTGACATAGTCCCTTCTTCTCTCCTCTCCAGTCATGGTGGGGGTTTTGTGGTTTTTCTTCCTCCTGCTTACCACATTGATAAATTTTATTTCTCCACCCAGTTTAAGGATTCACTGATCTGTGCTAGGAGAAAGAGGAAAGAGCCATATCCAGCACTGGAATACACTCCCACTCACCTGCAGTCAACAAGGCTTTAAAAAAATAAAAGAATAGAACAAGATGCAACAGCTTTGGGGAGGTTTCAGGAAGACACATAGAAAGTTCTATGAGTTTACTCCATGTGGTACCTAGGAGTTAATTCCTTTACCTCAATATATAGAAATACTCATGAGTTTACATGGAAGATCATTATGTTTGAGTTCACTCACTTGCTGTAACCTTTTGCGAGTCTGCAGCCATTCAAGATAATCACTTGCACAGGTTTGAATTGGATATTGTAAGTAATTTTGAGGAACCAGGAAAGCTGGAAAGAGGCCAGAAATCTACCAGTACCACACACAGCCAAACCATCAGCAGTCACCACCAGATCCTTTTGAATCCCTGGAGGAGAAAAAATAAAGGCCCTTTCTCTTACCTTTGTTCACACAAGAATCTACCTTTGCATTTAGATACTTCTCTCCTGCTGGGGTTTGGACTGGCAAAGAGAGCTCCAAAATGCCCATCAAACAGCAACTTTGGTTAGAAAGGGGTGTGAAACTGAGGAAGAGCCCTTAAAACTCTTCTTTCATACAGCAAAACTGTCAAATAATTAAAACATTTTGGAGAGTATAAGGAAAACTGTTCACTTACTTTCCTCAGTTCTAGGACAGGGAAAAATGGAGTAGATGACAATTTATCTGGATAAAAGTGGGTGGGAGAGGTTGAAGGACTAATAGCCTCCATAAGTTCAGGAGTGCAACTTGCATTCCCATGTTATTGGATTAATAATTAAGGTAGTTGCTTATACTAAACCAGTTTTCCTTCAATTTACTGTACAATTTCCTCCTGTTTACTGCTTTCACCCCTGCTTTCTCTCACAGCCTATTTTATTGTATGATTCTATGACTGTTGGTGTTTTTAAACTCAGTCATTAAAACCCAGGTAACGTGTTTGTTGAAATGTAGAAATTATTGGCTATTCTTTCCCTTCTACAAATACCCATCTTATGCTATCTTATTTGCGTTACCAATCAGTACAGAGTGAAGTTCATTTTGCATCTCCCATTTCTCTGCTCTGAGAGGAAAACCTTTGAAATCCCCCTGTAGACATAAGGGCTGTGAAGATCAAGGCGCTTCTCTGCAGTCCTGCAAAGGTCTTCAGTGACGTTTTAGGGGAGAGGAATAATCTATACCACGAAAACCCCAAAGCTCCTGCAAAGGCAAACTGAAGGCTGAAAACCTTGGGTATCTTAATCCCTAGCAAATGTGAACTAGAGAGGATTTCCTTTAAACTCACTTTGGATCTTTTAAACCTATGAGGTATGGAGGAGGCTTCCTCTTGCCAGAATCTGGTGAGTGGTGGCATTTCTGGCTTGTTCACTACAGTTACAGCTGCCAAGAGAGAAGAGTAAAAAACAACCATCATTTGACATTGAACAGGTTTACAAATACAGCTTTTGGCTGAACCTTGGATGCTTTTTACTGTGTTTTACAGCCATTCCTGCTTTCCTGACAGAGATGAACAGCTTTCACTCCATTAACTGTATCTCCCTTGGGTTCTCTGTTCAAGTTAGAAAGAAAGTTCTTGAAAAACTTGGAGGGCACATTTGGGACTCACATACAAAACAACAGTGGTTTGTTTGCAGTGGCTTAATTTGAATTGAATTTCACATCAATTCGTTGAACAGCTGAGGAACCCCATGTGGACACACTTATTTGCTTTAAGAGTTGTCTAAAATCAGTTCCTAATCGATTTAAGCTCCACTGATCAGATTTAAATATATACTTAAAAGGTCAACACAACCTTTTGCATTGATTTAATGAAATGCTATTGAAAGCAATGCTTGAGTAAACTGGTGCAGCTCTGTGTAAAAGCTGTCCGAATTAGTGTAATATGGATGGTCAAAAAATGGAGAAACATCTCTCCCCCTTGAAGTTTGCAAATTCAATCTCTTGATTGAATGCTAGCAAGATAGAGGCTGATGGATCTCTCCTCTGATGGAGCCTCATATTGATTTTATCATTAGATATACAAAACAAATGCCTAATTCAGTAATAGGCACATTTTATGCCTTCCTTTAATGGTGTTGATCTAAACACTACATATATACACTTTCACTCAAAATCACATATATTCCTTCTTCAATATGAAATTTCAAAATTCAGGAATGTTTCTGAAATTGTGATCTTTAAAGGATTAGCATCTAGGAAGATAGGACCTATAAAAATTTAGAGAAATAACAGCATGAAAGAATCACTTATGTCAGGAGCCTATTTCACTGTTTAACAGGTGCAGATATTTATCATAAATTAAGCCTCATTTGTGCTGAGTGGTTGAATTGCTGAGGAATCACTTTTTTGGTATGTGAAATATTTACTATGCACAGCTGGACAGATTCCCAGGAATTCTGATGAAACACATTAATGCACAAGACAGAACATCCTTTCCTCATAAGACTTGTGAAATCATAAGCTTTGCTCCTTTCAGTATCTTATACAGACCTTTAAAAAACTATCTGAATTGTCCATAGAAATTAATCTAGAATAACTATTAAGAAGATCTTTTTAGATAGAAAATGTTTTTTCTCTGTTCAGGAAAGCTGCTGTTATAGACATTAATATCCAACATAAAACAAGCTTTTATTTAAAATACATTTTTCCTCACTCTGTGTAGAAATGGCCTTTTTCTTACAGAAAGGTGAGAAACCACATGTTGCTTTAAACAATTTCAGATGCCCAAAAGAGAAGGGTGATACTGTCATCACTTCAAGAAGTGCATTAACTTAGAAGTCAATAACTAACATTTGGCTGGGAATTATTTACATGTATTCTTTGAATAAGGAGCATTATTTACTAAAATAATTTATTTAGACAATTCAGCTATGGATTTCTATATCTATGGAACAAGCAAAACAATGGTATAAAGGTAGAAGAGACTTCCATTTGTTATCTAAAAGTTCTGGGTTCCCACCTGTATTATGAGATCTGGGTTTGCTATCTAGAATAATTGACCTTCGTAACAAATACAGCCAAGTTAAGCTCTTAGAGTGTTACAATATGCAAGAAAATAAAAGGACATCAATAGCAGATTTACACAGACAAGAAAAGTTTCAAACAAGTGTAGGCCATATTCACTGCAGCTGGGGAGCCACATAAGAAACCCAACCAAAATTAGACAGCAGTAAGAGCCAGTATGAACTGTGCTATATTAAAAAGCTAATACTGAGCACCATGAAAGCTCACAAGTTTACATGAGCAACCTATAAAATGCTAATGTAACTAGGACCAGGGAGCTCTGTAGAAACCATCCCTCTGCAAATTCAAAAGTATATTAAAAAAAATCAAATTATTTCCGAGACAAGAAATAATATGTGTATACAAATTTTCAAAGTTAATTTTTTTACTCTCTTTGTGATTCACAGGCATATGCCACCAAGATATACATGTAATTATATGTTGCTCTGAGATGGAAGTGAGTCCTCTGTCCCACCTGATAAAAACTGCCTCTGAGTTTAAGTTCAGGGAACCTGAACATGAGTAGTACAAATATCATTCCATCCTTTAAACATTGTGGCTGTGCAGTTGACTGCTCACACATCTAAAGGACTTCTGTAGAATGGCTGTGAACAATATGATTTTTTAACAAATGATTGTAGCAGTATTTTGCATGCTTTGTTCAGATTACATGGAAAAGAGTAGGTGTGCAAGGCAGAGTATGTATCTGTGTACTGGCTTTGAATTTACATTGGGGACATTTCAACTTCTGAATAGTCAAGGTAAGAGTGTATAAAAAAAGCAACTTACTTTTTTTATTTTTTTAAATTTACCATGAGGCACAGAAAACAGATAGAAAGCTGTCCAGGGTCAAATCTTCCTTTTTTCCCCAAGAAGATACAAACTGCCCATGTAACAAAGGGATGAAGTATTTCTCCATGAACACTGCATCCATTAGGCAAAACCCATCGCACTAGTTAATTTTAACTAAAATTTCAGAATAAATGAAGAACGCATATTTTTATTGTAACATCGAGCATTTTAATTAAAAAGGGAATTGTGGCTTCTGCCATTAGCACTAGCACACTCATAGAGAGGTGCAAGAAAGACCTTGCATTCTCACAGAATGGACGTTTCCTTCTGCCTCACAGGCAAAAGCTCCTAGGGAGCCTGTTGCCCCGTAACACCCAACCAGCACAGCCAGAGCCAGTCTCACATGGAGAATGATCCTTCCAGTAAAGGGGCAGTCAGATCAGCTGGGAGAAATTTTTTCCATTATTTGAATGCATCATTAATACTTAATGTTTCAAATACTTGTTAGAGTGTGACAGAGAACATCAGTCACTTCCATCAAGACTGGAATTCATGGGAGCAAGAGTCCTTTACTAACAACTAAAACATTGCTGGGATAACACTAGAAACACTTGTTCCTATTTCCACAGGCTCAGCAATTCTTCAGCTGGTCTTTTTATGAGGATCAGCTGAGGGTATGATGCGTAATAGCAGCCTGTACAGAAATCACACTTCCAGTCAGAGACTGGAACATGCCAGTTCAAGACTAGTCTAATCTCAACTATTTAATTGGGAGATTTTACACCTGGGAGCAGTGAAAAGGGTGCTTTAAAAATGTTATATATTAAACAGCTACCAAATTAATTGCAATTCATATTGTTAACTTTCATTAATCAGTTAATCTTCTCCCTAAAATGTTACTGTTTTTAAAAATGTGTTTATTGCAGAAAAAAAACTAGAAATAAAGAACCAACTTCTTCCTTGCCCAGATTTTTATCATAAAAAATGTTTTTAATCTTCTGGTTTATGTAGCTATTTCAAAGTTGGTGGAAGAGGATATGATATCTGCAACAAGTATAAATTTCAAGAATGCTTCTATTTTGCCATAAAATAATACTCTATTGAAAAAATAATACACTTAATAAAGAAGCTAAGGCAAATTGTTGTTCCTTGACACTGATGACCTCTAAAACTTCCTGCAACGGATTAAATATTATCATCAGTCCAGCCACCTCCAGATAAAATGAAATAATTATTTGTGTGCAAGCAGGTTACAAGAGACAGAATGGAAGAGCCTGAAAAGAGAGCAAAATAATGACATGACTGACTTGAGAAGATAGAGGAAATAATGAATTCAAAACAAGCAATAGAGATTATCCATCACTGTGTGCTCAGTTTGGAATTGCTCTGTGATTTAGGCACTTCTCTTGAATTAATTACTGGAGAAAGGAATGTAAGACTGTATCTGCTTCCCTGTTTGAATTGAAAAACGAAGTGTGCAGAAAAGCACATGGTGTATGTACATAGGCTCACAACCCTTCTCCTCCAGGTGTGGAATAATGTTTCACAGAGACATCCTCCTGGTCATTGTTTGGGGTTGGGACAAGTTGCCTGCATCAGACTTTCCCCCAGTTTTTTTCCAGGGCAAATCCAGGTTATGGATCCTGTAAAATGTCACCCCTCCTTTAACTACACTCAGTAGCATTTGTATCTTCCAGCATACAACCTGGAGCAAGCTTTCCAATGGAAATGTTCTGAAAATACCAGGTGACAGGATGAAAACATCTCTGCCACAGCATATTTCTTATCTGTTAAATACATTGTAGCCGGATCAATGCAAGTATACCAAGTGGGATGGGAAAAAGTTGGAGGTCCACAACATTTGTATTGTGCCTGTTAGATTTCAAATGTAAAGCAAGAGCAACAAACAGACAATGAGGATTTTAAGGAAGGACCTTTGCTATTGAGGTGGTTAAAGTGATCAAATGTAACAGAACACAGACAAGGATGGGCCTTTCCTGAAACACCACATCCTGAACTGAATGCAGAATGTCACCTCAAAGGCAACATCAATTCACAGGATTGCTTGGTTCTCTCCTTTGTACTTACTCTTCAGGTTTGGATTTTTCTTTCACTTTGTGTTGGCATGAGTAGTCTGCGATCAAAGCCAGATGATTCAGGGAATAAAGGGAAGATTTAGATAATGTCTGGACAATGCTTGTGTCCTGTACATTTACTTATTTTAAAGGGAACAAACATGATGGCAAAAAGAAGCGCAGGCAGGACAGGTCCCAGTGTAGTATGGCTCCAGGTCCAGAGGAGTCCCTTCGTAGCCCTTTTGTATCATTTCATTTAATTTTTTAAACACACCAAGATTATGTTAAGTACTGGGGGGGGAAAGAATAAAAAGGAGATGGAACTATTTTCCAGAAGACTTGATTTTCTTTTTTGTGTTTGTACACATCCAAGATCTTTTCTACCAGAGGAGAGTCATACAACACATATGTCTCTTCATTGCTCATTTTCTTTCTCTCCTCTCTGGTTCTTTGTCCTTCTTGGCTAAACTGTGAATCGCCCTGTTGTGCAGCTCTGGGGACTCTGAGAAATACGAATGAATTTCACAGTTGTAGACATTTTTACAGAAGTACAGTCACATTTCCACTGTCAAGGCTACACTGAACCTAGAGCAGGTTCATTAAACATAAAAAGCTGTTCTTTATCCTCTCTATAATGCCTGTTCAGGGGTAGGAGGTGGGAAAAAAAGTGCATAGATTTTTGATGATGGGGTGGTTAATAGCTGGAGCAGATGACTGAAAGAAGCCATTCTCCACCTTATCCTTCTCCCTCCACCAGCCTTCTGATCAAGGCTTGATGCCTTACTGAGGGATCTGTTGCTGTCACACACGAACTACCAGGCTCAGTACTAAATTGAGGAGGTGAAATGCAATGGCTGTAATAGGAAGGTGCTCAAGCTACTTGATCAAAGGGGTCCTTCCTCCTACCCTTTCATTCAGTGACTCTATCAACAGAATATAGGCAATATTGTGGAGGATTTCCATTCAGTCCTCTATTAGCTTGTGAATCATTAAAAATGGAGTCCTTCAGAAATCTGGCATTTGGTGCAATTCTTGTCTCAAACGAGCTTAGAGAAACAGTTTATCAGTCTTCTAATTTACTATAAAAGTTCACTAAAATTTCAAAGAGTTGCACACTAGAGGAAAATAGCTTTTATATCTTATTGCTGAGATTAATTTACAGTTATCAGTTTATTAGGAATTTAAGTTTGTTCTACAATCCTTCTTTCCATTAATTGCTCTACTTGTTCAATTTTAGATCTCTAAAAATCTAAGTTAGAATGGTACATTTGCATTCAAAACTCAAACAGTTTACAGTTTTAAGCTTCAAGAGTAATAATCACATCTGATAGCACATTCTCACCTTTTTTTGCAAAGGCACTCCTCAGGTGAGAATCACAGAATGCTGTCTCCTGAAAAAGCCTCACACTGCAGGGAAATTATATTATAAAAGTGAAAAAACTCCTCCTGGAGATGGAGGCAAAGTTAAGTCTACATGGCAGTGACTTACAGTAAAATACATTGCAGAGATAATGCAATTATTCAAACCCCAAAAATAATAAAACCTGGAACTTCTAGGGTAAAATTAAATGTAACAAGAAATCCAAACCAAACACGAAATGAAGAGTCAAATATCTAAACAATCTTAATTATGGTTGGAGAAAACATCTTTTAAACCTCTAACTAGCTAGAAGTCACAACGTTTGTTTGCCTAATATGTGATATTTGTGCATAGATATTAATACACTTGCATTTTTGAAGATAAATGATACCTTTCCACTTCATGGTGTGTAACTGAAAGTTCACGAGAAACCTCTCTCAGTTCTGGAGGGAAGAGCAGAAAAATGCAACAAGCCCTTAAAAATTTCTTCATCGTCTCCAAATCCACAAATGTAGAACTATCTCAGTACAAACTGCATGGTTTTGCCTGGTTACAGTCACCACAGTAACACCCATGTAGCTGTTAAATAGTTCATCTTCTGGAAAAAAGAGGAGGGTAAAGCATAAATTAGAAAGCAATATACATACCAGATACTGCAATGCATCACAGAAGCCTCAGCGGCACCATATGGAATCTGACAATTGGTCAGCGCAACAAGCACACCAGAGGCTACAGCTTTTGGCTCCAGACTGGTACCTCTGCAAGCCCAGAGGGGGAAGAGTTAGAAGGACAGTTGCAGATTATGACCTCTGTGACAGGAGCAGCTGCATGGGTATGTGAGGACTGGAGATTCCTGAGCTGTCAGTAGGGCTGTGCCTCTGACTCGCTGAGGACAGGAAGACACGAGCAACTGGGGATGGACAAAGGGCAAAGGAGCCAGCCAGACCTGGCTCCACAGCAAAACTCTCCTAATCCCTGATGCCATATCAAACCTTGTCTATCCAAGAAGCAATGTTAAATTTGTTAAGCAGATCCTGATGACATGTTATGACAACAACACAGAAATGCCAACACAAACTTTATAGAGGCCACCCAATAGAAATGGTCATTCTGCCAAGAGGTGGTAAGGAAGGGTACCAGGAACACCAGGTTTTGTAGCCTGGAACAAGGCCTGCAGAGAAAGCTTAAACCCAACCCCCTGCTGTGCCATTAACAGCTGTGCTTTCTCAGAATGACTCTAATAATTTGCTGCGTGTTCACGACGGAGATGTAATACTATTAATTAGAGAGGCGCTGGTTGTCGCTCCCGCAGGCAAAACAGATGTTGTATGTTACACGCTCTGTGCACATTAGACTGAAAGAGCAAAGTATATTATCCCCAAACTTAGAGCACTACCTGAGTAAAATATTCACATGATAAGAAATTACCTGGTATCTGCCAAGTATTTCCTGGTACAAGAGTCAGACCACATAATCTTAACTTGGATCAGTGGCCAATCCCATTTTGCATTAATATCCCAAAGACACACAGAGGCAGAAGCCTTGCTCTGCTGGGAATAAAAAGAAGCTGAGCCTCTCTCCCTCTCACACAATATTGTTCATATTGGCCTGATTTACTCACAAAAAAACACAGTGAGCTGTTTCCCTGGAAAGAGCTGCATCTCTACAAGTTTTCACTGGAATGCCAACAACTTCCAGTTGAACCACAGGCTGAGACTTCTCAGCCTGTGCTGCCATGATATTTCTGCCTGAATTATGAAAAACTGAGATTACTTTAAAAAGCCACAGGCTCTTTATGGTCTTGGGAGGGAAAAACCCGATACGGAGCTTTAACCACTGTCAGTTCTGCTGCACCACAGCATGTCTGAGACCAACATTTGCAAAAAGCTCCCAAATGAAGACTGCAGATTGCTCCTGCAGTGGTACCTGTTTCCCCAGCATCCCCATGGAAGGAATTTATTGAAGCCTACAGTAGGCATTCTCACTTTTGGGTCTAGAACCAACTTGCTTGTTAACTTTTTCTTTGTTCAAAAACCTCATTGTGAGGTTCACCCAGACAGGATTTTTTTTTCCTTTGCCATTGTTAATGGATAACTCTGTCATGGTTGTTAAAAAGGCCTACGTGGTATGAGTCAGCAGGTGAAGGTAACACACACATGGAAGAGCTGGAAATTCTTCCTTGTTCCTTTCTGCTTGTCTTCTGAAAAGCCTGGCTTTGGTTAGCCAGATACTGGGTTGTGCTGCAGAGAAACAACCAAGTAGGGTGAGGCATAAGCTGTTCTAGGAAGACAGGGGTTCATTGCTCCACTTGCTGCGAGGGAAGAAGGCTCAGAGCTGCCAGGCAGTTAAGGCAGAAAGACAAACTGAGAAGGAGAAAGGAGCTGAAATTGAGTGTCATTGAGTCCATGGTGCCTCACTGTCCATTTCAATTATGAATTCTGCTTTAAAATGTAATTAATTGTTATATCTCTTAAATACAGTGAATTTTATAGACCCACTCCTAGAGCCAGCACTGTGACAGTGTCCAGAGGATGATTTTTAATCAAGTGGAGGCTGTGCACACACGTAGCGAGCATATTTAACAGATGTGCTGTAATGATGTCAGAATTATAAACTTAAATGCACTTTAGATCTGCACACTAATAAAGAGATGCCTGTATAGGCTTCTGGACAACTCAGATTAAAAGAAATTTAAAACCATCAATTTAACTCAGTACAGAGTTTTGTTATCCAATTACATAAAGTATTAAATATCATAATCAAAACATTTTTGTCATTTAGCTCATACAGATTTTTTTTCTAAGCTTAATCCGAACTCTTTTCACCTTATGCTAATTCTCCTGGGAGTAATTACTCAATTTCCACAGCAGCAATTTGGATAGCATAAAAGCATGTAACCTCAGCCTTGCTCCCTCCATCATAATGAAGATTTTGCCTAGAAACATACTTTTCCCCCTTTGCATTATTTAAAATATGACACATTATCAATAACATGAAACTGCATAAAACTTTCTCATATGATAATTCTATTGATTTTTAAAAGAAATAACTAAATTAACTGTTAAGACCAAGTTCATCAATACAGTCTGACTCTTTTGTTCCTCCCTACTGAGTAGGACAAATCTATCAGGGTTATGAAACAGCATAACCAGTTTTCTGGAGCTATTGCACCATTCTGACAACATACTGAATAGCCGCTTTATGCACCGTTGTTCTCTCCTTGCTCTCCCATCCCCCTGTGATGCCTTAGATTGTGTCTGGGGAGACACAATAAAGAGGCTCTCACACCTGCCAGGTTCAGCAGAAAGGAGGGAATAATAATGTTTATTATTGACATATCTCACATTCATATACACGTCCCAACTCCACAAGGGATTGGAGAGCATGTCACTTCCTTCTCAATCCCACTGGAGAAGAAAGGTGCTCATCAAAGTTCTCTTATCACAAAAGGAATGAAAAACAGAAAATACCGTTAAGTAAACATTGGCTATTATTTACATGAACTGTGTGAAAGAATCTGACTCCAAGGTTAAAAACAGAAGGCTTAACAAAAACCAGGGCAACATTAGATTTAAACTTTTATATTTTTTCAAATTCTGTATTGCCTAGTGTGTAACTCGGAAGTTTCTTGTAGCTTGTTAGCTGCTCTCTTAACGCCAGATAGACACAACAAAGCTTCTCTGAACTTGCTATTCAAGGACACTCAGACTGTCCTACGCCCAAAGGTGTAAGCTAGGGCCTCTAGAGAGGTGGAGAAATTGAAGGAAGGTAAAGTTTTAATTGGTGAATTTATGCTGATATGCAAATGGACCAAACCTATAAAAGTGTGAAGAACTCATGACCTGTCATCCATCTTGGGGTCCATTTTGGAAGTAGCCTCTGGCTCCCCAGCGTGGTACCTTTGAAGGCCTTTCAATTAAATACCTACCTTTACTCCCTTACTCTTGTCTAGTCTCTGTTTCTAGGTAGCTGGAGCAGGCATCACCTGCACACATCCCCACAGCTCCAAATCACAACCTTCTCCTGATTCTTCTCTTACTGTGTTGTACAGTCCCAAAAACCTCCATCTCCATTCTCTTTACTGTACTCCCTCAGTTTGCTACTTCCTACACTGTGTTCCTTTGCAAAATAATGAATGCAATTTTAGGAAAGACATACTGTATTTTTCCACATAGAGGTAGAATGCCAAATTGTGTTAAATGTCAAATTTTGTTCCACTTTGATGACAGAAGCAAATCTGCAAGTTGGTACCTCTGCTCAGACTCTATTTAACAACAGGACTTTACTAGTTCTTTGCAAGGCAAAGCAGTCCCCTGGTAGAAGGTGAAATGGGAAAGCCAAAAGCTTCTCAGGGTTCCTCTGGAAACAAAGCAGCTTCTCCATAGGGATGGCTGGCTCTTGTTTTCTCTCATACTATGATGCCCTTTAGACCTGTGCCATATGAAATAAAATCTCTCCCCATGTGAAATTGTGTATACCTCAATTTCACTTTCACTCCCCGTGATCCCACCAATGCCCTTATCAAGCAGCTGTCGACTTGTGCCACCACTGAGAGCTGCTCCTGCACCCAAGTGGCTGGAGTGAGGAATCTCTTCTGTGGCAGAGGCAGAAAGTCTGGCAGGATGGCATCAGTGACAGGCAAGATACACCACAGGTATGTGCCATGCCTGCAGCCAGAGAACCCAGCAGTTTAGAGTTTCTTGATGAAGGTTGTGTTAAATGTTTTAAGGATTTCGTTGTTAGCAAGGGACACAGCAGCATGTGTGTAGGTCACAGATCATTCATCTCTGCAACAAGTGAGAAAAAGCCTTCAAAAATTTTGGTTCATAGGATGCAGATTTAATACCTTCTGCAAAATGCACCCTTTACATGGAACAAGAGATTCAAAACAGCAGCAGTTTATGTTGAAAAAATGGCTGAACACAGTGGAAGAATTACACAATATGGAACAGAAGGAAGAATTACAGAATATGCACGGCCTAAATCAGACACGCTCAGCAGCCCTAGCAGATCCATTACTTTCCACTCAGCAGTCACAAACACTTCTTTACTGACAGAAACATTCATCCACAGCATTCCTAAGATCTATTGGTGTTTACAAGTTACAGGATTTTCCTGAGAGTAGGAATTAGTGTGTGCCTACATACAATGTTACTTCAAGTCCAAGACAAGTCACACACAATTTATAAATCTCCCTGAAAAATAATGCTGTTTTTGGAGGTGCATATATCTATTCAACAGCATGCAACTTGATGGCCTGAGAAATGACTTTCTACAAATTATTTTATTTTAAAAATAATTTTATATATATGCATTTTAAAGGCTTATTTACAGTAAGTACAATTATTAACTGTTAGATGCATGGGCAGATGTGCAGATCAGCCCTACACACGTATCTCTCAGATTAATGTTATGTTAAGCTGCTTACATAGTTCCAAAATCCCCAAGATTTGGCCCAGTTGCTAGGCTCTAACAGGTGTAATTGGAACAACAAATGCATTACAGATCAGAACAACATCAAAAGTATTCATCAGGTCTGTGTTCATACTTAGGAAGCCTCTGTTCTAACATTTTAGGCTGTAGCTATCACTGCAACACAGGAGTATTTAACAAGTGCTGCCATCAGAGATTAGCAGATTCTCTTAAATAGGTGAAACTTGATACACTAAACCCTGTAAAAGCATTTATTTTTGTCATGTTTAGAAAATAAAATTATGGCATATCTTGGCTGCCTTTCAAGTACCAAAATTCAAACCCCAGTGCATGCACCCAAGCTCACATTAAATGCAATGAGAGATGTGAGACACTGCCCACTTGGCCTTCATTAAGTGAAATGAAACACAGAAAACCAAAACCAAAAACAAACAAACAAACAAGTCTGCACTTTTGCTAGAGATTACACAGCAACAGAGCCAGAGGTCAAACTCCAGAACACTAACCACCTTCCCCACATGCCTCTGGCTATATTCACTGTGGGGAATTAGGCCAAACTGGGGAAGAGGCAGTGGGAAGAGGCAGTGACGTTGATAAGAGAGTAAAATGGATTAGGAAGCAGTGACATAGTGGGTCAAAAATAGACAATCTAGGAAGAAAAGAGAAAGAAAATTTAGAATAACAGATGAAGAACACCGAAAGCTACCATAAGAAAGGAAATAAGGTGATGCAACAGCAAGTGTAAATAACAGGAGATGCTCGAGAGGCATTTTTCAGACATGTTAAATAGCTGAGCTGACTGTCAAAATATTTTCAGTAAACACACAGATGCTGTGCTTGCCTCTAGCAGGTGTATTTACTACAGCATACAATGGCCTCAGTGGCAGGCTGATGTTCAGGGTAGAAAACTTTTCTCTTTACTCCTTATCCAGCCTAGCCCCAACAACATTTGCAGCTGCCTCAAAAATAGTATCAGAGCACTTGGAAAAACTCAAAAGTCAGCTTTTATCATGCCCTCAGAGTTCACAAAAGAAGAATTACTTTAAATTCCAATCAATTCCATACAAAAGCCATGTAAAAACTTGACACTCACCATAGGGCAGACTCTTCAAAAACACTGCTGAAGCTGCTGGCACTTACAGCACACAGCAAGCATAAGCCAGAAAGGTGCTGTGACTGTCCCAGAACTGGACACCTCACATCTGTTGGGGACAACCAACAGCTCACCAGTGGAGTCCAGCATAATCAAAATGGCCCTGCTTCCTAGGGTAGAGAGGGACTCAGAGCAGGAAAAAGGAATGGACCTTTGGGACAAAAGGAAGGGAATGTGGAAGACAGCAAGAATAAATATGTCTAACCTTCTGAAACCTATTTGTCCTTTCTGAAATTACCAAACACTCCAATAAGCTGAAAGATCAGACAAGGTGTTTTTCCTTGCTGCAGGCCTATTTTGCATATGCCTGAAAAAGGCCTGTACACATCCTTAGCCTTAAAATACTAAAAGAATTCTCCACTGGCTTCAGATACAACCACCTCTCCACCAAACCCATCTTCCTGATTATCAAACCCTGTCCTTACATGGTTCTATAAAAATTAAAACTGTCTGACACTTTCTTATCCCAAACCAGCATATATAAAAATCTTCATTTTTAACATCTGACTGTTGTGAAACTACTGCTAAGGGGGAAAAATGAGGCCTTGGTCTCAGCAGTTGTGTCCATGCATCGGGTGGCACTGATGAAATTCAACCCCCCAAGAGCCCCAGAACACACGGATCCACGGAGCAGACAGATGAATCCACTCCCATGTCCTACAACAGCTCAACGTCAGCACAAATCAGAAGAAAAATGCACACAGAAGAGGTTGCTTTGCTTTTTCACCCCTCAGTACTCAAGCCTTTTGCATTTCCCTGCCCAGCCCCAGTCTTCGAAACAGCCATCAACTGTCCATGTGTTCCATCACTTGACAACTGCAGCCATCTACAGGGATCTTCAACCCTGCAGGGCTGCATCTCCCAAGGAGGATGAAAGAGGCAGAGAAGGGGCATCATGAGCTGTGGCCACAGATCTGCTCAATGTGGTAGATATCCTTGGGACAGTCAGCAGACAAAACAAGAGGTGCATCCTCTGTTATCACAACATCATCCTCAATGCGCACACCAATGCCACGAAACCTCTCTGGAGCACTCGCATCATCCTCAGGGATATAAATGCCTGAAAGAAGAAAGGGAATTAAAACACACAACCCTCTGCAGAACACCATCTGTCCCTTACTGCACCACCAGGAGAGAGGGGTTGGATTTTCAGCAACATAATGTGAGTTTGATCCTGAGAAGTTTTAATACGGCAAGTTACTCTCTTTCCCTTCACTCATGGCTGTTGGTGGGCAAAGAAAGTTGAAAGTGTCCCTCTGTGCCTGCAGATATTAGCATGTTAATAAAAACTTCCATAGTTACACCTAGCCTTTTCACACTTCTTGCTCTCAGTGTTACATTCACAATGGTGACTTTAACAATGTTCTACATAGAGACAGAGAAAAGGCAAGCATTAAATATAAGTTTCCAGCTGACAGCTCCAAATCTGGTGACAAGCAGAAAGGAAGACTCATCACAGTATGCCTAATTTGCAAAGCTAAGTTGTGAGTCCCTGTAATTGCAGACTGCAATGCTTGAAGCACACTACCAGTGACTTGTGGCAGGAACCCAGAATGCAGCACAAGTGAATGGACCCTGCTCTTCTGCATGGCAGCTCACCTGTGCTGTACAGCCTGAGCTCTACTACTCTGCTTCCTGAATTTACTCCCACTGTGTGTTACCTTGGCTATGTTTGGGAAGGAAACAGGGTTTTCTAATACTGTAATGACTTTGGGATGGGAATAACTTAACACTTTCCAATACTACTATAATTTCCAGTTTCATCAGAAAGGACCTGAATGCTTTGGTCTGCAGGACCAACTAACTACTGAAAAGCAATACTGTTACCCTCACTGTTGCATGTTTTTGTCCACCACTGACTGCTTTTACCTGGTTCAATGGTTATGACCATGCCTGGCTGGAACGGGAGTGATCGGGATATATCTGGGGTATCGTGAACATCCATGCCCAAGTAATGGCCCACATGATGAGGGCAGTACTTTCGAACAGCCTAAGAGAAGACAGAACAAGTGCCACAGAGACAGTTAAACACAGCCCAACTTGTTCCAATACAAAAGATAGGGAGAGACAGAATAGTTATGTGCTTAACTAGCAGTCTTACTGCCATGACTAGGTTACCAGGGGCTGCCTTTTACTTACTAGAACTGGATGGCCCTTAAAGCCCACCAGTATCAGGTGCCTATTATGAGCATACTGCAGACTGCCTTTTGCCCTCACTGAAAAGAACAGCCCAAACCCATCACCATCTCAGAATGTCAGGCAAGATGTCAATTTGCAACTCGCTGGGCTTTGCTGCCCCAACCCTTTCCATCCCTTAAACATCTAAGCCCTGCATGACTCTCATCAGCAGACCCTCACAACTGGCAGCAGTGGATACAGCTGCCCCGGCCTGTGAAAGTGGTCTCCTATGCACAGCAGAGCTAATGCTGTGCCGATTTCACTCAGTAGCTACAGCATGATTTTAATCCACCTCTATAAGGCACGGACACCGCCTCCCCCCGCACCTCCTCATCTCCCTCCCTCCAGAGCAGGAATCAGAGCTCCTCCCCTGCCCCTCATTCCCAGGGGACTGAGCTGCAGGCGCTGCTCCCGTCTGGCTGTGCTGCCACCTGCCGGGAGAATCCGGCACGACACCCTCCGCCCGCCGGCGGCAGCCGGGGCTGCCATGGCACCGGCACCGCACACAACTAAATCCGGCAGGAACCTGTCCGGCTGCCAAAAGCCGTAGTGCCGTCACCTGGTTCCGCCATCTTTGCAGTATTGGCATCTGCAATTATGCAGCTTTGCAGTGAGAGTGACCGGATAAACTTCTCTTAACTGCAAACCAATCCTATTTATCTGCAGGTTCAGCTCTACGGCAGACCAGTCTCCCAGTCTCGTTCACCAGGTAGCGAATCCCAGTACTGACACAAAACGGTGCAGAAGAGGCAGCAGGTGGAATGACTGAGAATAGGCTGCACCTTTGGTACTGCACATGCGATGTTAAACAGATCACAAAACTACAAATAACTGCCTGCAGCCCACTGTGGACCCAGAATCTTGTGCTAGTGCCCATGCCCCTAGAGTTCCCTCCAGAACCTGCTCTAAGGCTGTTTCTGCACTGGCAAGTAGTGCAGAGCAATGGGAATGGATCTGCAGAGTGAAACAGCAAGGGCCAAGGGACAAATATTCACACTATGTGCGTATAAGACTGGGGGTTACTTCAGACCAAATTGTGCACCAAATGGTTGAATCACATCTTGGAGCTTAGCCCTGTCTCAGAGAAATTCATTCCAGTGCTAAAACCAGCCCACAACATGAATTAAAGCAGCATGTGTCAATAATTAGAAGAGACATCTTGAAAGGAAATTCCTGACGCAAATTAAAGCCCTGACACTACCCAAGGATAAAACAATCAGGATTAATAGGAGTAAACTAGAGTAAATAGAAGTAAACTAGAGTAAAAAACCTTGAAGTACCTTGAAGAAATGGCTGTCAGTGATGCTGCTCTCTAGGACACCCAAGTCTTTCAGTTTCTGTCCAATAAGGCTCAGCATGAGACTGTAGATATTTTCCAGACTCATGCCAGGGGAGCAAAGGCTCAAGCAGGACTTCTGGATATCCAGGACAGCTTGATATAATTCTGCTTGGGGTTTGGTGAACCTGAAGACCATTGAGAAAAGGAGTATCTCACAACTAAATCTGTTTCCATGACAAAAGAGGTTCTGTCCCCAGAATCTATTTTGGGGACAGATTCAGCTCAAGGATGGAGCAGGGAAAATCAGAAAGCAAAGCAACTGTCTCCTTGTATGAAAAGCTAGACAAAGTATCACTGCCCTTCAATGCACTGTGTATGGTTTCTCAGCTGAGAACCCAACCCCCAAGCAAAGCAAGTCAAAGCTACTGCAGGAAGAAGAATGCACTTGAGCCAAGACATACAGGAATCAAACAAAAACACAGCGACATCACACCAGCAAACTCACAACTAGCAGAGCTATGTACACATAACTGAAACTCCTATTTTCTTACACACAACTGGAGTCAGCCACAGCTGAATGTACAAAAGTCCTCTCTGCACTTTAAGCATGCTGTAATAGCTGAAAATAGCAATAATCACACATATGCATGCAGTAATTATTGAGGCAGTGGGGAATACAGATGAACGATTACTTTACATAATTTGATTACTCTGAAGCATCACAGAATGGGATATGGTAAAACTAAACATACACTCAATCCATCAATTACTTAAGAACTTATCAAAATTCTTCAAACAAACTTGTTGCAGCATACCTTCCATTGACAGGCCAGGTACGTGTGATGTCACTCACATAGCAGGAAAACTCACATCCACCATCTAGCAAGACCAGTTCGCCATCCTGGAGAATGACAGGAAAGAATGCTCTGTGGGTCAGTCCAGCTTTTAATTGATTTTTCTGTCTGAGAGCAGGAAAGGAGGTTATGCTTCTGTTTTCACAACGCAGCTGCAGAAATGTGAATTCCTTTTGCAGAGTAATACCCCAGGTACTACTGTTTATAAATAGGCTATCCCAGTTGGATTGTTTCTCTGCAAGGTAGTCTCAGTTATGCTTACCTAGTGTTTGAACTTTTAAGATGAAGATTTTGGAGTTAAAAAAAGGCATTTGCCTTCAACTATTCTGCTCTCTGAGACACAAGGCCAATTGAAATCTGGATTGCTTACTCCAGAAATTATGCCTATGACTCCTTTCACTAGTTCTCAGCTATAGTGAGTTAAACAGAGGGGGTTTGCAACAAAACCGTATGATTTCTGAGCTCCCCACAGCATCACTAACAGTTACAAATTTACCCTTGTCATAAGATACGAGGACTCAGCAAAATCACTTTGTATCACAAAATCTGTCAGTGTATCACTGCTGTAAATGCAGCGGTGAATAGCTTGTACCACCTTTCCTTTTCTCTTCCCGGACTTTCTTGACCACTCTAACATACCTTTCTGAATATATCTGGTGATTAAGAAAAAACTTTGGAGATATGAATCTCCGATTCACTTCAGCAAAACTGTTCCATATCAATTAAATCACTGACTACACATCCTCCAAAAAGTCACACAGAAGAAACACAAAGGGCCAGGAACAAAACCACTGCCTTGCTTTCCCTCCTTAAAGAGGCTAACAACAAATAGAGCAGTATGATGTTCAAAAAGTTGGGATTAAATTCTCTACAGATTTACATTACATGTAGAGATTCATTCTGCAGATCCATGACTGTGCCAGCAGACATGATGTGGAATGACAAGCCATAATTGCAGCATGTCAAGGGAAAGAGCAAAGCAGCAGAATTTCACTATCATTGTGTACAGTTAAGTGACACAAACAGATACACAGCAGATAAACCGTCAGTGAACAGATCTCACTATGCCACTGAATAGACAGGCCATTAACTATCCATTGAAATTGTACTTTTTACTTTTTCAGAATAGCTGGTTCAATTCTTTAAGGCAAATACGAAATTACAATACCTGCCATCTTCCAAGCAATTAAACAAGCTAAGTAACAAGTTCTTGACTAAGGGAATTCAGCCTGTGGTTTGATTGTCCAGTAAATGCCTTATGCTGTGCTTGTCCTCTTCCTTTAAAGCAAAGTCCTCTAAGTAAAAGACTGAATGAAACATTCAGATACCTCCCAAATTAGACACTCTGCTAGCCTATTTGGAAACAAGATCTGTAGGAAGCAGCACACAATGGAAGAGTCAAGTTTATGGGTTTAACCTCCTACTTAATTGTTTTGGAAGAAACAAGTGAGTAATTTATCTGAAAAACTTTAACAGAAGCAACTGGAGTTACATCAGCATGCCTGACCTTGGATGACAGAACAACAAAGGAGGCTTCTTTGTGCCAAAAGCAGCCTGTCATATCTTTTGTACATTTGTCTCTGTAGATCATTTCAAGGTCTGCTAGCATGCCAGCTTCAAGAAAAGACAATGCTAGTGGGAAAGTTTCATCCTGCATTAAGACAGAGGAAAAATATGCTCCTCTGAAAAGTAAATAGTGAGCAGAGCAGTGAGGGAATACTGCCCCTGAAAATACTTATCCGAATTTAAGGGCCTATTGTCAGGAAAGCTGGAGAGGATTCAATTCAATGAGAATCTTCAAAATAAGACAAAACATGTTACTCTTCCACCTCCTGACATTTAACACTGATCCTTTCCGTATTTGTTCCCCTTCCCTGCTTTGCTGGGCTACATGGAACCAAAATGCTTTTCAGCTTCACCAGAGCAGGAATGCACTTTGCCCCCTATGTTGCAAAGCAAGGCCAAGCAATGCAACTGACCGCAGAAGATCCCCCCACCTTTGCTCTGCCTGCGACAGTGGCTCCTCTTTTTTGTGAGGCCCTCAGCACTGCAAGCTGCTCTGAGAGCAGACGTTCACTAAATTAACTGCAACCTTGTTTGCAAGTCCTTGCACTGTTCAGAAAATCCTGCAGCAAGCACTGAAAGGAAAGAAAGACAAGTTGAATCTGCCACTGACAGTAAAATTGACCAGGGCAGGATTCTTTTCACTGGCTCACATAAAAGATATGTTTTTAAGTGCCTTGATCTGTTCAGTCAAAACAAACAGCAGCTAGGGGACATATATTTGTGTCACAGCACTGCATTTCAAGTTACTGGATAGCACATGGGTTACCTTGATGAGCTGATTATTCTTCACATAGTGCAAAGTGTTTGATCTGTTGCCACCAGCAACAACAGGGGGGTATGCCAAGATGTCAGCACCACGAGCCCGGCACTCAAATTCAAACTGGAGTAACAATTCAGAGAAGAGGAAACCATTAGCACTGATTCAGGTGATCAGCTGTCCTAGAACCATAGTAATTGATGTCCTACACATGTTTTCTTAATTTGTACAACACAAAGTGAAACTGGAAAGAGAGTTGACTAAATGAAAACGGTCTTGAATGTTCCAAGAACTCTGGAAAAAAAAAATCCAGAACAATCCACTTTTTCAAGAGTTTTTCAAGCCTGTACCGGGTCTCAGGGAAGCTCTTTCTGGTACAAGCTGTTAAATACTGTCTCAAACATTCACTACATTGCCATACATGCAGGTAAGGATTTGTTCTTATATAAAGTAATGCTCTTATTTGCCATACGACTTTGTGAATTTTCAAAGATCCTATATGTCAGCATGACAACAGTCCTGGTTTGTTGCTATCTTTTAAAATTGCAAAGCACCAGCATATTTACAGCAGTATCTATTCTCATGACTATTGAACTAAGAAGGTTTGAAAGCATGCACTACCTTGATGTCTGAGGGGACAGAAGAAAAAGGCACCATAAGCCTCAAGATCTTTACCTTTCTTGAATGATGAAGCTGATGAAAGTGTGAAAATTAATAAACTTACATCTATAAAGACCCTCAATATATTAATAGCATGTCTTTTCTATGATTACCAAAATCACATGGGCCAGAACACTCCAGGATGCCTACATGAAGCAACAGTTTTATGATCCTGGTCCGGACTGAAAAACTGATTAATTAAATCAGTTTTTACAACTCCATGCCATGTCAGCACAGGCCTATTCACATCTTAACAGAGGGTCAAATCCTGCTGATGTTTCTCAAACAGGCATCTCTGCAATTCCTTACAAAATTCCTTACCAAATGTGCAGGCCAATCAGTCCTTATTTTGTAATTGAGAGGCATCTAAACTGCTTCAAGATGGCTGTGGTAATCTGATGTAGTAAGAGGCAAGAGAAGCAGGCTTTACAGACAGGTGTTATAACTACTTAAATTTTGTACAACAGACCTGTATTAGAGGATAATGTAATAACTTTATCTCTGATGGTTTAGCAGGTTTTGCATTTAAGTATAGTGCAAAAAGATATCAACAGAGAGAAACTTAGATAGCTGTTACACTCCTTTAATAAGGGTACATGAAGTACAGCTGAAGAATTCCTCACACTGACTCTTCTGTGTGTCCAAGGAACCACAAGAGTTGGGTGAAGAAATGTGCTACAGTGGGAGACACATGATACAGAGATCTGACATTTCTGGTTTCCTGGAAGGATAACTAACATCCAGCCCTTCTATCTCACTTCCAGCTACAAAGTACTCACCTTTGCATATAGAAAGGCTTCATCCACAGGAGATTTACTGGCAAACATAGTCTCTGTGAAAGCCTATGAGAAAGAAGGGAGTTTTGTTATGAACAAATTAATATTACAAATCAGTTGCTGTGATACAANGCCCAAAATCAGCTGGTCCATAATCAGAGGGTTTCACCAACTTCTTTGGTGAAAGTGCTGTCAAGACTAGAACAAGTTAAGCTCCGTTCCATATGAAACTGTATTTAGGGGATGATTGACTCTAGTTTTTGGGGAAAAAAAAAGTGTNGAGCCTAAACTTGAGTGAAGTGGTTTTTTTCCACCTCTTATCTTTTGAGGAAGCTGTCTCACCTACGGATTCCCTTAGGTATAATAGGATTGCCTTATGCAGCTTTTCTTTCAGAGAAGGAAAACCTGTGCCTCTCTTTTCTACTTGGCTATCTATTTTAATAATATTTCCAAAACCATAATTGCATTTCAAGTATCTGTCAGATTTCTTTAAAAGTGGCCAATGAGTTCAAAAGGTATTTGAGGGAGAAGAGGGAATGCAGACACATATAGAGGAGACATCTTCATAAAAACCCTGTTTCCTCAAAATAAACACAATAGATGGGAAAGAGAATTATTTTGGAAAGCAGAGAGGAAGCCGGGAAGACAGTGGAAAGGCTAGCCCTGAAGCAATATTGCTTTTAAACAAAGTCTAACAACTGCTGGCTTGTCCTCACTGGAGTTGCGCTCATTGAGAGAATCTGGCAGTCCAAGCAGTCTTCCCATTTCTCCTTGTCCTGTGGAGGGAGCCAAGCCCAGCCAGTGGTTGAGACAGAGCAGTTCAGTAGGAGATTAGACCAAAGCTCTCCTTCCAACCCACGGCACCTCATCAATGGAATGCACTGGTTCATTTGGAGAGCGCACAACCCCGTTACCTCTGCTGTCACCCGTCCAGCTATCTTCATCCTCTCAATCTCTGCAGGAGATTTGATCAGCCGAAGGTTTTGCACGAGATGTTGAACGCCCTGAATGCGATTTTTGCTCCGAGCTTTTACCTCAGCCAGGGGCTGCATGTAGTCAGAGTGCAGCTCTGTATGCACTGGTTTTCTCAAGTCATACCAAACCACGTTTGACTCACCTAGAATACGAAACAAAAGTTGACATAGACAAAAGTAAATGCAGAAATGTCCTTCCCATACTAAACTAACTCACTCCTCCCAAACGAGATCTGTTGCTGTACTTGAGAAAAATAATTTTCTCTGAATCTACACTGACAGACTATATAGACACTTTCACTGTCACAGAATACCAGCAATCTCTTCTAAATTCGGAAGATTACCAATTCATAGCATGTAGATTTGACAAATCCCCTCTTCTGGGCAAATAATGGGGTTTACAAGCATCATTGAATATATGCATCTGGCTCAGATCCATTCAGAGTTCACGTGTCAAAACTGCACTTGTGTAAGCTAAGTAGCCATCACACCACAGGGCACGTTCTGAATCGTTCTCTCATTCAGCCTATTCACACTGACGATGGAAGGCAATTTACCTTTTGCATGGAATTGGGATCATTATCAACAATGCCTCAGAACACTTGGGGGAACAACTGTTTATTTCAGCCATTCAAAGAAGATGAGCTTACTGAGAACAAACACAAATACCCACAGTGGAAATTTATTCAGAACATCAGTTAGCACCAATATTCTCCTCATGGGAACATTTTAAATGCAAATGAGCAGAAAAGCCCTGGTGAGTCACTGCTGATGTCCACTCAGGCCCTCCTTCTTTGGTGACAGTAACCATTAGCAGGTGCTTACAAAATGTGTCTAAGAAACTGCGCATTTATTAAAGAGTATTTCCCTTAGCTGCTTTACTGCTTTTCATGGACCTCTCCCCCACAGAATAACACACTTCTGACTCCATTTTAATTTTGATATTCCAAATCTTCCATGAATGATCTACAACCTAAAAGGTGCCAAGCCCTGCCATGTGGTAACTTCAGTGCTCCCTTTGTTTTTAAATTAAGAAAACCAGCAATTAATCATTCACAGTCATCCTCTCTGTGCTTTCCCCAACTACACACATCTCATACCTTGCCTTGTTTTCTCATTTTCGGGCTGAGTGGGTTTGTTCAGCATATATCTCACATGCATTTCATGCATTATTTGATCATCCTTTGCCCTGTGACTTACCTACTTTCAAGACGTCCTTTTTTGAAACAAACTAACTAAATTCCAATATGGTATTTAATACTCAAGAATTCTCTCTCTCCAACTGTGTGGCCCCTCCGAGGTCACACTTGCCATTATTATATTGTCATGAGCCTTCTTCAGCTTCATTTTATAATGCATTTCAGTTCCTCCTGGATTATAAGTATTGAGGTTACATGGTGATGTTAGATGCAGAAGAGTATTTCTAAAGGACAGCAATGTTTGTATTTCAAGGGCAAGTCATCATCCAGCTAAATGTGAGGGGACTAACAAGCTCCCTGTGTGGATCATTTTCTAAATCTACTATGAATAAAAAGCCTTCAAGTTTCCTATACTTCACCTTGTTCTGGCTCTGTCAGCAAACAGATATGACTAAAATAGTAATACAGTCTTGCTTATCCTGTTCCTTAATATTTCACAGATATGCAGACTGGCATTCATATGGATACACAAGGAAGTCAGAAATCTTCAAAACTACATATCCACTGGTGGCCCTCAACAAGCTAACACAAACTTCCAAGTGCCTTTCCTGCAGCCATGCTCCCTGCATCTCCCCAAGTTCATTTTAGTCTTGAAGTGATGTCACAGACCACCTCCCAAACCTGTACCATACAGACTCTGCAGACCACACCTCATCTCATTGCCCCTCTACTTTTTGTTACCTTTCAGCTTGGCCACCAAGTGCCTGAACTCCTCAATGGTGTAAGCTTCATCTACTCCTGTGAGAGCAATTGCCCCATCTGGGCCTGATCTGGGCCCATCCCACAGCTCTCGATTTGGATCTCTCCGAGGCACAAAAAGTATGGATTTGTGAGATGGCAGTGCTTTGCCAGGAATGCTCTGCAGCACCAAGATGCTGTCAGGCTCCTGAAATCCACAGAGGTACAGGAAATTAGTGTCCTGGTGGAAAATATAGGGGATGTCATTGCTCATGTAGTATGTGGGGTTGGACAGCAGAATCACTGTGTGGTCCAAACCATCCCAGCTTTGTGCTTCCTTCTGGATCAACACCATCAGTTTGTGTCGGCGAAGAGCATATTCCACCTGTGACAGTCCTGGGGTTACCTCTCCTGTGAATACAAAACAAATAAGATGGAGAAATTCAAGGCACTCAGGGTATTTTGCTAGTCACATGCCTGATTCCTGCCTGCTCCCTGATGCCTTACACGTGCATGGCTTCATTGTAATCTCCCACAAGCCTTTCCCTTGCTGCCCTTCAGCTTCCATCCGTACAGCACGACCCCACTCAGTCTGCTTCTCCATCATGCAAAGACAGAAATTGGTTTTAACCAACTGGATGCTGTGTTACACATTTCTGTGAAAAGGTAGAAATCACAAAACCTGGTAGATTTATACCGACATCCAAATGTTTGCAAAGAACACGTGAAAAAAAATAGGAAGGGGCAAGGCAAACTGAACTTTGACTGCTAAAAAGTGATGGATTTTACAGCATTTGAACATTGAACAGAAGTTTGCCTCCTGAGGTTGAGCATTAATTCTCTCAGATAAAGCTAGAAAGTCTGTTCAAATACACCCTAAGTCAACTCATAAAATGACTATTTCTAAACCACAAGGGGCAGGCTGAGTGTCAGAGATTCTGGGAGATCAAGCAGAAGCACAGAGGTTGCAGAGTCTAACCAGTCACAAGATTCCAGGCAGAAACAAACCATGGACTGCATGCTGCTGCCAGACTCCTGTTAAGGGAAGGGATCTTCTCCAGGGCATATGTTGCTTTTCTCAATATTTAACAATTCAGATTTTTCCACAGATAAATACTATACTTCTAATAACACTAACTAAACAAACGATCTCTTAGATGAAAGTACTCTTTTTAACTGCTCCAGTCCTAAAAGACATGAAGTACAGCAATCAAGATACCAACACAAGACTGAAGTTGAAATGACAACCAACAACAGGTGAAGTATGTATTTTTAAAATTGTGAGACTACCTAATTATGATCTAAATTAACGCAAGACATTTAATTAGTTCTTTAGCTAACACCCTACTTTTATATAGATTACATTTTGATACTGTTTGTTAACTTTCCACTTTCATAATATTTTCTTTCTCTTTCATGTGTTACACGGTGACATTTCTAGAACAAAAATTGACATTTGACTTGTACTCCAAGTGGATTCCTGCATGAGTGCAGAGGGAGGGGGAAGTTCTATCCAGAACGTTTTTTCTTGACAAAGGAATTTAAGAAAATTTTATAGGTTGTATTTGCATTAAATTTTACACCTTTTAAATTATATTCTCAATACCTATTAGGTGTAAAAGTCTTTAAAAAGAACCAAACAGACCAAACAAACCCACCACATTTATTTCAGTCTGTAAATGTAGAAATTACAGGGAACACAGAAAATGTTTTAATGCAATCTGGCCTCACAATTCTGCAATATTATACTGCAAATTACCTATGTTCCACTGCATTTCAGTCAGCTTTCTAACTGCCACAGTCCAGTGAATTTCAGAAGCAGCAGTGGGGTGGAACATGGGGATCCCAGCTGTCTTTCAGCTGTGAGGCCTGGAAATTCTCTTTGCATTAAAGGCATTTGCTTTTTAAAACAATAATTGCAATAAAACAATGTCATTTTTTTAAAGGAAAACACCTCTCCTTTATTAAATGGAAAAATACTATGGAGAGCTAGAACTCACTTCCAGTGTTTCAGCTGCACTTTAAGGAGTCAGCCTCCTTTATTGTGAGCTGTCAATGAGTGCCCTAAGCAACCTGATCTAATGCTGAAGTTAGCCTAGCTTTGAGCACAAGGGGAACCTGTCAACTGTGTGAGGTTCCTTCTGACCTGAATTATGCTATAATGAAATACAGAAGTGTGTGTATATAGATATACACACACACACATATTCGTCTGTTCTCCCTTTATACTCACCTATGGAAGAACACAAAATGTTTTCCTGGACATATTCTTGGATTTACTTTTGCTGCAATTTTTTGTTTGTTTTTTATATTTAACTGTGGTCATCTTATGCCTACATGCCCATTTTCATGAATCTCAAAAAAATGCATAACCTCAGCTTCTCTTTTATCACTACTGTCTAACTTCATAGTCACAAGTTTCTTTTTCTCCTTTTCCTCATATCGAATATTCTTCTGAACAGGGCACATTCTGTAGACAAGTGGTGTCCATCTATCAATGTCCCTCCCCATTCACCTTCGCTGAACTGCACCTTTATTTTTTGATTCACAAGACATGGGAGATGAACCATTCTGACAGTTCAGCTTGCACGAAAGACTCCCTCTTAATAAAAAACATATTTATTTGCAGGACAATGAGCCCCCAAAATGCCACTGTCAAAAAGTCTGCAGCACCCAAGTAAATAACCCTGAGAACATCATGAGAAAAAAGTAAGAAGCTATGAAAGCCATCACATGTGAAGCCTATTTTTGGAATCAGTATCATCTCAGACAAGGAAATTAGCTACTAAATATACTTACTGGCTAACATAAACAGTTGAAGCCACAGACAGTTGTCAGCAAATCAACATACTCAGAAAAACAGAGACAAGAAAATATCAATGACTGGCGCATGCAGGGCCCAAACCTCACCTGGTTTGAGCAGATGTGGATGTGTGAAGGGGCTGGGCTGGCCCAAATACCGGTTTGGAATCTTCTTCTGCTGGGCAGGCTGGATGGAAAATCTTCGGAGAGAACATGACTTGCAAACTAGAAGAAAAGAAATGCACCATGTCAAGGTAAAAAAACCCCCCAAACTTTCCAGTTAGAAAACTGCAGAACTGTAGTCTAGTCATCGACTCTTAGCACCATTCCTTCACTTATATGACATAAATATCCCTCCTTAACTTCTCCATTTGCTGTGCATCACAATAGTTTATGAAACAATGTGCACACAACTCAATCAAATATTCATAGACCAGACAGAAAGAAACAAACATATGCTGAATCTGACAATGCAGCAAGAAAACTCTCTGTAGGTTCGGACATCCCAATTCATACAACTGGTGTTCATGCAGCACTCAGCACTCTCCCTCCCTTGCTTCCCTCAAACACCACAGGGCTCCAAGCACCACACTTGTATATTGTCTCTTCTTGACTATATTTTCAAAAAATTTCACTCATCTGGAACAATGATACAGTTTTCAAGGCCTTTCCCGTTCTGTTTTTCACTAGTAATGCTGCAAAGAAACCATAAAATAACACAGGTTCATACAGGAATGTGATTTTCTTCTCCTGTATGGCAGATACCCAAGAGTTCCTGTTTACGTGTTGACCTTCCATGGCAGTAGCATTAGCCAAACTGGAAAGATATGTATGCCACTTTCAAACCCAGGCACAGCCACAGCAGCTGAGCGCGAGCTGAGGGTGGGCATGATAAGACAAAGTCTAAAATTAAAAATTACTTGTCAGAAACTTTAGAATTCTCAATTACAGCATTTTGCAACTGAAGAACTCCTTGTGCCTGAATACAAATCATCAAGACATGGAAGGAGAGGGTAGTCAGAAGGTAAACACTTATTTGATGTTTTGGAAATTGGTTGCTCTTTATGTTACTTACCATGTGCTTACTACAAAACCAATTTGTGCTGCCACAGCATGGCACAGGATTCTTAGAACAAATGCAATTAACTCTTCACTAGCATAACCAAGCATAACACAAACAGAACATCTGCCTTTCGGGTAGCTGAGAGTTCAAGACTTACAGCAAAACATACAGACTGTGGATTTGCTGTGGGAGCTAATATGATTAGCCTCTAATTGAAGATCATTTATGCATGACAACTAATAGTCCTAACATGAAGCGTTCACTATGCGATGCTTGACTGGAGACCGGGACGGTGAAATGTAGCTGCAGTTTTTTGTGCAGTCTTGCTTAATTTGGTCTTTCTACTGTTTTTCTTCACATAGACAGCAGACAAACAGGGCAGCTCGCAACAAGACGGCACAGCGGGCATTAAATAAAGCAACGCCTTGAAGGCAGCGAGAAGCTTTCTACACCGTTGCTTAATTTTTCAAGTCTGTTCTTTCCTAGGATTCATCCCTGACCGGGGCTAGCACTGCGCCGCCGGGAAGAGCCGCTTTCCCGCGGCCCGAGAGGCGAAAAGGGGGCTGTAAGCGGCGATAGCTGGGTGTCGCCAGAGGAGCCGCGGGCGGTGTCGGGGTGTGGGGGAGGAGAGGTGTCTGACCTGCGGCGCCGCGCCAGCCCCTGGCCGCCAGGACGAGCCCCTGCTGCGGGAGGCGCGACATGGCCGGGCCACACGGCGCATGGCAGGGCCTCTCTGCGCCGCGGCGCCGCACGCTGACAGCATCACCGCGCGCGGCCCGCCGCCAATGAGCGGCGCCGCGCCGGCTTAGGAGCCCCCGGAGGCCGCCTGCCTCGCCCGCGAGGGGGAACCCGGCCCACGGCGGAGGCGGGTGACAACAGCAACAGGGGAGCGGCGCCGCACGGGGCGGAACACAGCTGCCAGGCCACGGCTGCCGCTTCTACAACGCTCCCGTCGCCACGGCGCGGAGGGCCGGGGCCATGACTGGCGTGGGCCATGACTGGCGTGGGCCATGACTGGCGTGGGCGGGGTCGCAAACTCGGAATAAGATGGGCGGGGCGAGCTGGAAGGTTCCACGGCGCCGCGAGGTGCTTGTGGGCGTGTCCATGGCTTTTGTGGGCAGGGCAATGTTTGGCGTGGGCGGAGTCAGTTGTGGTGGGCAGTACCAGACCCTGAGGCGGGCGGG
>VYXC01012880.1:165384-246144 GCA_013397175.1 Platysteira castanea
GGCGTGTTAAAAAGACTTGTTAGTTTTTTGTATTGTTTCGTTAACGCTGGCTATTCCCATTGCAAAAAGCCTGCCCCCCGGCCATCTCAGTGGCTGAGCTTTCCAGCCTGGAAAGCCTCAGAGTAATACTGAGCTAATTCTCGCATTACGCAGCAGAGTTGGCTAGCCTGTCTTAAAAAGGAGCCGAGTTTGTGGGGAGATGAGTGACGTTGATTTACATCCTGGTACCCAAAAGCACAGAATACCTGGCAGCTACAGTTCCTGTCCAAAACGTGTTTTGCTCTTTGAAGTGTAATGTCTCAAAAGTAGTCGAATTCTCCGCTGCCTGTGAGCCATTTAGGTACCTGCTGTTTACGCTGCACGTATTCTGTGTGAGCCGGGCCTGTCGTAACAGATGCTTCTCAATTAAAAATCATCTTTGGGTTCCACCCTGAGCGCCCAGAAGCACGAGGCTGGAAGGGTTGCGATTATTTGCTGCTGGCAGAGAACCAACAGAACCCCTGTGTTGAGCTATGGTACCTCTGCTTGGCTTTTATGGCTGCTACACTAAGGAACTCTTGAGAAGTGAGGGACATACTTTAAGGTGCACATTATGTGCAAAGCAAATTTAAAAGATTTTTATCTAGTGACAAAATGGGAATTGTTTTAGAAAATGTGCATTAATCTGAATCAGCAGGTTTTTTTGTGTATATATGCACATGTATATATAGAAGTCAACACTGGCATTTCATAATATGTCCTGTAATGCAAATGGCTACAGTGAAATGTTTATTCGTGTTCTTTACAGTGATATTTAAGTTTTTTATGCATCTGAATAATACTGTGGTTGTAAAACCACTTGTATTTAACTGAGCTTGGCTTTGCAGTACTGACAGTGGATGTACCTCTGCGTAGGAAGGAGATCGATGTCTGTCCCATCCTACTGCAGGTCTTTATTCCTTTTGCTACTGCATAAAATATTTCAGTACCTTACCCTAGGTTTCTTCTAGTACTTCTGTTGCATAAATATGAAGGTGTGGACAGACTGCTTTAAGAGGGAAAGGAAGAACACTGACTTATTTTGGCCGAAGAAAGTGTTAGGGAGTAGGAAGATGACCATCTGACTTTCTTCATATTGATGGGGAGGGCTTTAATTTCCAGATTAATTTTTAGAATTTGTATTTGGTGCTTGTCTTATAAATACAGAAGTAACATTTAGAGCCATGGAATGTTTTGTACGTGTAAAATCCTCACTGGATGTCTTTATCTCAAAACTTTAAAAATACTTCAGAGCAGCTGTAGGAGAGAGCTCCTACAGCTCTCTCAAGTTTTGGTTTTCTTCAGATACTTGAATTATATATTTACCTAAGTCGTACACTTACATGGTGGTAGTGGTACCCAAATCACTTCCCATGCAAAACTGCCTGGAATTCTGGTGGGTTTCCCTCTGCCTTTACATAACAGTGCTGTTTGCAATAGAACTATTAAGTGCATTTATAGGGCCTGATCATTCTTTGGAAACTGCTTCAAACAAGCATGGCCTGCCTTTAGGTGGACATAAACTCGATAACTCCTATATCTCTGTCTGTCTTATCTGAAAGACATAGGTTTGTTTACCTAGGTAGTGTTATGAGTGATTAGAATAATGACTAAAAGATACTAAAATCCATCATTAAGTTTTCAGTCCATCAACTAAAATTCTGCTAATGGCTTTGACTTTTTTTTCCCTTGAACCCGGGGATTCTAATTTAAATTATGCTAACTACTTATGAAGCCAGGATGGGATGCTTTATTTCTGACTAGCTGTTAATATTGCATCAGTAACCTTAAGTCTTACTTGTTTTCTTGCACTTGTTGTTTTCTAACCCTTGTTCTGCCTAGCTGCTGTATTTAATTTCTATATAGATTCTCTTTGTAGAGAAAGCATATAGTAGTGCATGAGTGTGTTTGGAAAGCATTTTGACATTTGTTTTATCAAGCCCGTTTTTTCATAATTGCATAAAAATATAAATGTTTTACTTGAATTATTATGAAATGAGTCATTAAAGGAAACACATTTCAAAACCCTGCAATTGAACAAAAAACAATAGCAGTCCTTAAAAATAAAACACAGAATCCCTAGTTGATGAATAAAGCGTTCTGCGTTTTTTTGTTGTTTTGTTCAAATAGGTTTTTATCCTTTTGAATTCAATCCAGTTTCTCTGTAAATTTAATTTTGCTGTCAGTAATAAAAGTGGTGCCAGAAATCGCATTTGCAGTTCTTCCAACAAGTCATAAATGTGAACTTCTCATGGCTGTGATGAGTGGAAATCTGCAGTCACTGTTGCAATGGAGTCCTGACAACTCCCTGTCGTTACTGGCATCGCTAAGTACAGTTTAAACTCTGTGTGTGTTGTGTGTGTCTGTGCTTTTTCTACAGCTCAGTACCTGCCTTTTCCTACGAAAGCATCTCATGTTTCCATATACTGCTGAGGTTTAATACATTGCAAACTTTACATAGATCCCTGCTGTGTATTTAATTGTTGTAATCAAATACTGGGTTAAGAGATTTTAGAGTAACTTTCTTTTTATTCTGGGATTATAACTGTAGTTTAAATAGAGAATAGGATAGCAAAAATATTTTCAAGTACTATGAGTGAATCTGTTTAGCCTTGGCAGTTCGTGAAATAGCTTATTATAAAACATGCGTGTATATTAGTAAACATTTCTCAAACTGTTCAGAGGGATATGAAGAAAACAGAGGAGACTGACTAAGTTGTTTCAGTCTTGAGGTGATTTAAGGTGTCAGACTTAAAACCAGCTAATACCATGGATATTAGCTATTAGCTCTGCTAAAACGCTTTCTAATTTGTAGTTTTCTTTATGCAGAAGAAAAGTTCCAAGGCTTCACTAGATGGTCCCTGTAGTCCTCTCCTTGGTTTTTAGACACTAATAGAGAATTAGGTGTTCTATTGTCAGCCTATGAGAGCAAAAATTGATGAGGAACAGTTAGTACATGTTCTGTGTTTTATGCCTATCTGGATAATGGATAATGATTTCTCAGTTGTTTAGTCCTTGCAGTAACATTTCGATTAAGTAATGTCAACATCCCAGGAACACATGGAGATTATTGCAATAGCTTCAGAACATGCTGGGGTTTGTCACTAGTTGGAATTTTTTTTTGTTTGCTTGGTTCATTTTGGCGTTTTTAAAGTTTTTCCTTGTAAATGATAAGTAGTTTAGTGCTGTTTCTTGCTTTTTGCTGCAGGCCCCTGTGCCAGGACCTGTCAATCCTGTCAACTCCTTCTCACTCTTCTACCCTTTCTCCCCCAATTCATCCCTATCACTGTCCTATCCCTCCTCATTTAGGTTTGTTTTCAGCCAGTTTGAGGCCTGACTCTGAGATGGTGCTACTGACAGGAGGGAAAGAAGAGGGGAGAATGGATTGCAGTAGCTTGACTTAAGAAGCTGTAACTTCTCATCCTTGGGATACAGTTTTATGTTGCACTAATTCCTGAAAGCAGATAGTCCTACATCCTTCCAATTCCTCCTGCCCACCCCTGTTTGCCCATCTCCTTCTCCTCTCCCAACTAACCATCTTGTGTGGGGCCCCAAGGAGTTGGTTGTTGAGTTCATGGAAACATTTTTATTGAAAACCATCAGTAAGTGGAAATTCGGGACAGGGGATGGCTGGGAATGGTATTCCTTGTGGCATACTGTCATGGGTATGATTAGATGTTCCATCTAACAGCTGGAGAATTCAGCCTCTTATTTCTGGCTGCTAACCAAAGCTGATATCATGTGGATATTCTATATTGACAGAAGGCTGTCTCTACAAAGAGTGCTCCTTAATTGTAATGAAGGAAAAGCAGGAGTATTGCAGTATGTAAGAGAAATGATTCTTTTTTTTCTAGGCAGCAGGGTTTTTTTTAAATTGCATGGGCCTTTTAGGCTGTTCTCTTTAATTGTTTGACCTCTGTTAAAAAAAATAATTCTAGTAATATCTATAATCATAATATCTAGTTTCGTTTCAAACATAAGTAACATTTAAAGGAGTAAATCCATTTGAGCCAAGAGACAGCTTTTCCTTGTGAGAAAGGGTGGGTGGGTAGAAGGTTATGTGAGTGAGTACAAGTCTGAGTGGAGTTGTACAACAGACAGTGTGCATTGCACTACACCGAGAAAAGTGTGGGGGATGTGTGCTCTATTTGCTGCTTTGACAGTGAAATGGATCATCATGTTTTGTGTTACAACAAAAAGCTGAGATTAGCAGGGTTTGAATCAATGAAATACATGTCACTATTTTGATAATCTTACTGTTTTGTTTTGTCTTTTTTCTGTTTTGCTGAAAAGTATGGGAGGCACAATACCGCCTGCTCCAGCCAATGCCTCCACAGAGGAGACAAGTAAGGTGAGATATGAAGAATTTATCGCTGAAAATTGATGCTAACAAAATTACTGAGCAGCAGAAGGGGAAAACTGCTGTCAGTTTTCACTCGGATTGGGGGGTGAATATGAGAGTTCAGTCTGAAGCCTGCCTGTTGTATGTTGTAGATGACTTGTTACAGATGGCTTCCTAGTTCAAGTGTTATCATGCTCCATTTCCTTAATCCTGAATGCCTGATGTTCTCTGCAATGCGAATGCCACACAGAGTCTTGATTTCTTTTTTTTGTGTGTTCTCTTTTCTGTTTATAAACCTACCTACCTTGTCTGTTTATAAACCTTGTCTGTTTATAAACTTACCTAGTCATTAGTGGATTAAATTATAATCTTTTCATGAGAAGAAATATTAACGAGCATGATGAGTAATGAGATGATCAGTTGAACTATCAAATTTTTCAGGCAGTATTGTGGAAGATGTTGGTTTTTGTTCATTTATTTTGAGGGAGAAAATAAACTTGCCCTGTAGATATTTATGTCAGGATTTTTTCAAGTTTGAAATTCTTTTGAAAAAAAGATTGATTTTAATTTATTTAACAAGAGAGTGGCTGCTGGAATTACTGGCTAATTAGAGCTATATGGAGGGACTGTGTGTATGTACTGAATAAAGTGTGTGACACTAAGTATGAAGACAAGCAGCTTATATCTGCGATAATAGAATGTGCTAAGTTATGGGATTCAGATTAAACCTAGTTAAAAGTTGATAAGAAAATATTTGAAATTTTTGAAAAAATATTCTAAGTATGTATGGCAACAATCTCAGACCTTGGCAAATGAAAATAATATTTAAATCACTGTCATCAGCTTATTGTTGCCTGCTAAAGGACCTTAGCTTAATAGTATTAGATTGAGAGAATTTTTGATCCAGAGAATGTGTGAGGGAAGGCAGGAAGATTGGAAGGGTTGGTTAGTAATCACTGCAAAACTAGATCTGAATTGGGTGTTACTTGGATTATTTGGTTTTGGTTATTGAATTACAAAATTTGAAGGACCAGCTTTACCAATAATAGAAGTTCTTGAGTCCAGATTTGGGCTCTTAAATATTTGCATATGTGATAGACTTAATCTGAGAGGAGGGAAAAGGAGATTAGTATCTTAAAAATAAGATTGTTCAGCTGTATAGCGATCTGTTTTTATAATACATTGTTATTTGAGAGTGGAAATAGAGCATCAGTCAGAAATAATGTGTGCTTACAAATATGTGTCTCTCTCAGGGCAAAGCAGAGGAACACCCAGAGGAGCCGGTTAAATCACCTGAACCAGAAAGTGAAGAGAGTGACTTAGGTGGGGAAAATAGTGACTTTATTGCATTTTGCCAACATGAAAATGATTCTGAAAATTCTGTCTCTACAGATGGAGCTTAGTCTTGCTTTTTGTTTTTCCCCCAGAAATTGATAATGAAGGAGTGATTGAACCGGACAGCGATGACCCTCAGGAAATGGGAGATGAAAATGTGGAGGTAAGCAAAATATTTTCAATGTGGCAGCAGGAAAGATCGAAAGAGGGTTTGAATGTAATCAAGGATAGCAGCTGAGGGAGGATGAGTACTCTGTTATCTGTGTAGCCAGCTGTTGTTTTGGCTCTTTTTCTTCTAAACAGAAAACTTACTGGCTTAAAATCACAGTCTTTTCTTATTCAAAATTAGAGTCAATCAAAAAGTTCAGTGTGGAAGGTCAGGTCAGAAAACGCCAAAGAACTTTATCAAAACACCATGCAAACTAGATATGTAGAATTCTACCATTATTCAACTTAGATTTCAAGTGTTTGTAGCTAAAAATAATGTTGACTAATGTCTTCAAGCTGAAAGCAAAGGTTTTGTGGGTTTTTTTGAACTATGATTTCAATGCAAATTAAAATTAAGGTTCTGGAATTGGAAAACTGAAGCTTTCTCTTTTGGCGTGGTCTTAGTGTGATAATTCTGGCCTGGACTCTACAGCTTTCAGGGTTTGTGTGTATTTTTCATTTTATTTTGTTAGGTAACTGAAGAGATGGCGGATCAAGCTAATGAAAAGAAGATTGAAGCAATAAATGCTCTCAGTGAAGGTGATAAATTGTTTTGTAGTACTTTTTCAAGGACGTTAGGTTTGGTTCTCCTATTATAAAAAAAGAACGTAAATATCTTGGACCATTTTGAATGCTTTCAAGGAAGAGGAAGCATACTTCTTGCTGGATACCCAAAACTATCTAGAACATAAAAGCTTCTTCAAGTACTGTTTTTCCAATGTAGCCATAGTTTAGGGAAAGGTGGGAGGAGGGAATGAGGTACTGCAGCATCTTAATTACAAATTGATCATTATAGTAGTTCCCTCCGTATTATGATTAGTGTCTCTAGTGGTTTGTCTTAATGCAGTGAAAAGGTATATAATAAAGATGTGACATTCTATTTGATTGTATTCAAAGTTAAATATGTAAATTTAACTTGGAAAAGTATCTCTTCTCAAGCATTAATTTTGGAGTTTGTACTTCAGTAATGTAGCAAGAGGGAGAAATTGGTTTTTCCTTGTTGATAATGTTCTATCTAAGAAATGTCTAGGCACATAACCCTATGTAAGGCAGGTTTGGGAATTTGGATGTAATTTCATTACATAATGATTGAAACTTCACTGGTACTTATGTTTAGGGGACCTTCAGAAGGCTGTTGACTTGTTCACAGATGCTATCAAGCTGAATCCTTGTTTGGCCATCTTGTATGCCAAGAGGGCAAGGTGAGTCATAAACTAGTGATTTATGTTTCTGCCTGTTCTGTTATTTTCCTTAAGGAGTCTAAATATAAGGCAACTTGAGAATCTATGTAAACTTAAGCCACAAGAGGGAAAGGGAAGCGTTCATTTCATGCAGTTTCTCTTTTGTTTGACTCACCAGATTTTTATATGGCTGAAGCAGCCATATAAAGAATCTTGATAATAGAGTAAATAAGAGAATGGTGTTCCAAAATGCATTGTGGTAGCATTAAGGATACTTTCCTGTGTGACCAGGGGGCACCCTGGCAGTCATACTCACACTATCTGAGCTGAGACTGAACCCCTTTGCAGCTACACCCCCCACAGTCACACAGTCAGACCAGGTTTCCTTACTGTCTTGACCCTGGGTTTCCCACAGCAGAGTCTCAGACATCTGGATCTTTGAAATAATTTAATCATGGTGCAATAACAAAATAACAGCTTGAGCTGGTGCCTCTGAGGAGGGATCCCAAACAAAGGAAACCCTGGGCTTTTATACCCTCACAGTCCGTGCTTGTGGAAGTCTGGGGTCATGGGCTCCTGCTGTGTTTCAGAGTGTCCAGTCAGCTGGCTGGGCCACAGGTCCCTGTGCAAAGGTTAACACCATTTCTTGCCTGGGGCTCTCACCACCAAGTGTTCAATCTTCAGCTGACACTGCAGCTGCACATGGAGCTACCTACACTGAAAATATTCCTCAACAACACTGCTTTTGGTATATTGAGATAGAATAATGCTGGATTAGAAACCCTTGTAAAATATGAAGTTTATTGTGGGATTAAGATGATGATTGAAATGATACTCTGTTTAGATGCAAACTTAGTTAAGAATCCTGTGAATTCTCTCCCTGTTGTACCTGCTGAATGAATTCGGTAGTAAACCAAATACTGTCTGTAGACTGTTCTGTTCAACAGTCTTATGTTTGAACAGGACACATCTGTATTTCAGCCCATTCTCTACCCACCTTACTGCTAATAATATCTACCAGACTGCAGACGATGCATTGGAAACTTTTATAATTCATAATGCACAAACATCTTTATCTTCCTGATTCTTCAGGAAGGCTGGGCAAGTATGGGTTGCAGAAGCAGATTTTTTTTTCTGTTTTTGCACAAAAGACCGCTAACCATGGATGATTTGATAATTTAGTGGATCTTTCCCATAGCAAAGTATTATTCAAAGAAAGCTTCAACTTTCATGAGATTAATTAATGTCCTTGAACTGTTCCATTGTAATACACCTTAACTGGCACTTGTCTTGCTGGTTTTTTCGTTTCCATATCAAAGTTTTTGCATGTAACACCACTTGTGTACCTTAATACACTGTTGCTGATGCCATCATAACAGTATTTGTAAAATCTCTTACAGTGCCATATCTTCTCAGGACTGGGTATAGCAATGAAAAATAAGAATGTTAGAAGTTTAAGAGTTCCCACAATTTGGTCTGTTGTAGAAAGAAATTAATAATGTATTAAGATATTGTACAACTTGCCATGCTGATCGAGTGCTATGAGTCGTCCATGGTTTTGGTTCTGGGGGGAGTTGTGTGTTTGAGAGATTAGGGGCTTTGTGGAGCCAGCAACATTGGAATGGCTCTCATTGGTGAGGTGTAGCTTTGGGACACTTCCCTGACACCCTGTCTGCCTGTTTGTTCCTAAAGGAGAGTGTGTGACTTTGTGCTTGCTTTATAACAAGTCTTAATAATGAAATTACTTACAGGAGTTGTTGATAAATTATTTTCAAGTAGGTGTAAAAGGGAGATGTTGAATTAAATGTAGATGTAGAAGTTCTGACATGGAATATGTTGAATATTGAATACTTTTGTCAATTCAGGAATGTTTTTAGTGTTTCCTTCAGAGATTTTTAATTTCAATTACTTGAACCTCCTAAAGTACCACTCTACTAGTTAGTCTGATATGCTTGTGTGTTGTAAAATTTTCGGTTTTTACATTTAACTGACAAGGGATTGGGGCTTCTTGCTGAGTTTTGCTGCTTTTGATTTTGATGACTCATCCCCTATCTCCTTTTTCTCATGACTCTAGCTGTTGATCCTTGTAGCCTGTGTAACTCCTCATGCTTTCATTGTGTTTCTGAGTTAGAGATTGTGCAATATAGCATGCAGAATATTACTGTTGTTTTGTTCAAATTGCTAGTTGCCATTGACTATAGACCCCAACCACCATGGGGCTGAACTGTCCTTTGCATTTATGTATCTTCTCCTTCTGCACTGAAGTTATTCTTGCTGGCAAGGTTTGAGCTTGAACAATGAATGCTTTCAGTTCTTGCTAATGATTCATCTACAACACTGGGAGGGTGAGACTAAATTTTAGAGACTTTCTTATCACTATAAAATCTTTTTGAACTCAGCTCTTCAAATGCATTATCTCACTAGCTTGCCTGCTAGCCATCCAAAATGATTTCCAGCTTAACTTGATATTTCAATATGTATGATAAATGTTCCTGTTTTCACAGTGTTTTTGTGAAACTACAGAAGCCAAATGCTGCCATTAGAGATTGTGACAGAGCCATCAAGATTAATCCTGACTCGGCACAGACCTATAAATGGAGGGGCAAAGCACACAGGTAATGAACTGCACCTGTACTTGGTATTATCTTTACGTGGGGGGAACTGTTTTGTTCATATGTTCTCTCCTTTTCTGTGTTTCTGAACTGTTTGTCTTGTTCCTGAGAGGAGTAGCCATGAGCCAAGAAACCATTGTGCTGAGTATGTGGCTTAGAGAATAGAAAAGATGATGGTGATTTATTGATGACAATTTATGAGTAGTCCCCCTGGTACTGTCATCCCCTGTCCCCTCCCCCCATCTTCTAATGGCTTACTGCTTTTCTGAATAACAGTTTCTAATCATTTGGTAAAGATTATGAGATCTAGGACTGCGTGCTTTATTTATTCGGAGGTCTTTTGTTTTCACTTAGTTTGTTGGGTTTTTTTAGTAACCTATAATTCTTGAACATTTCTCTGCTGTCCTCACTCCTTAGATCCTAAAGCTCTTCTACATAGTAAATTTAAATGCCTGGTTATTAAGGGAACCATTTGTTGCCATTGAGAAATGTTATTAAGCAAACAGTGTAATTATTTAAAATGGTGTTAGGCATCCCCCCAACTATAGTTCAGGTTTTTTTTGAAATATAACTTCAAAAACAAGTTTTAGACAGTGTTTAGAGAGTTTGTTAGTCTGCAGTTTTAATTTACAGTGTGAGGCCTAAGAGTGAGAAAACTGGAGCATAGTTTGAATTAATACCTCTGTCTGTGAGCAGAAGTGCTTTGACCATTTAGTAATACCACCATTTGCTTAAATTTTCAATTATCAAGAGTATGTATAAATTAATAGTAAATTAGTGTGCACAGAAGCTTACATGACCTCTTCAATTAAGGCAGGGTGCATCCAGTCATGAAGTTTGAGTGCTAAGTAAGAGGGTCCACTTAAGCCTGAGGTGGCAGTAGTGGTGTAGACTTGCACAGGACAATGAATGTGTAGACTGTACATGTGCCTGGTTGTGCAGAATATTTTTCTTGGTGTGCTTCATGTGTTTAGCTAGGGTTCCCTCTCCCTGTTAGATCATTCTTTGTAGAAGACAACGACATGATCTCATAGAGAGTTTTCTACTCGTTGTTAGTTCAAGCAAAAGTTACTCTAAGGATATGAAGCAAGCAAGTGTCCTCTAATGGTACTGTAGTGTGCAGCTTAGCAAAAACACCGTGATTATTAAACTTCTGTAAGTCCTTGTAGCTCTAGGTAAAAATCCCGAGTGGTGCATAGTTAAATGCTTTGAAGAACTGTACCTTCTGACTGTTGGTGTCCTCTGAATTCCAGACTTCTTGGCCACTGGGAAGAGGCTGCTCATGATCTTGCATTAGCTTGTAAACTGGATTATGACGAAGATGCAAGCGCCATGCTGAAGGAGGTGCAGCCAAGAGTAAGTGGGGAGGAATGTTGGAGGTCTTTCCTGTATTTGTCTGAGTGACATAGCTGCCTTCATATTCTTCAGTAGGCATTGTCTGGAAGAAATGTGTTCATGTGCCTTCCGACACTTCAGACTGAGTTTATAAATACTTCTGTCTTTGGTAACAGCTGTTTATGGCTGTGTGTAGAGAAATTGAGTGTGTGGGACTGGGCATGTAACCGAAAGATAAAATATGTTCCTTTTAAAATTTTTGGTAGAAAAATATGAAGCAGTTGAAGTTTGGCAGGTATTTGAGAATCTAGACTAAAAGCCTTCAGAAAAGCAAGAGACAGCTGATAATGGATTTTTTCCCAAGATATTTCTGAGTTGATCAAAGCTTTGTCCTGTAACATGTTTTCCAAAGGAAGCATTTTGCTGTGGTTTGTACTTTCATTAGTCAGCCCCATGAGGGCAGCCTCAGCTCTGAGCAACTGGTTTTCAGCTGTTCTCCCCTGGCTGACCCCAGCAATCTTCTAAGGAGGAACTTCTGTGTAACAAATGTTATGCTCTTGGTAGCAGGCTTTCTTTTTCATGTGTTTTTGCCTGTTCCTTTGAAATGGTTGACACACCACAGATGGCAGCTGTTGCATTGTATTTGGGTTTACATAGGAAGTTTGGGGGAAGGTGGAAACTGCAGGGCTGGCCTCTTGTAAGGAGAGACCTGAGGCTGCCCCTGTGTCAGAGGGAGCCAGTTCCAGCTGGTGCCAAAGCTGAGTGAGTCAGTGATGCCAGTGGTGCTTCTGTGGTAATATATATAAGAAAGGGTTAAAAAATGCAGCATAACAGCTGTGAGAGGGAGGGCAGTAAAGAAGGAAAGTATGAGAGAAGCAACCCTGCAGACACACCAAGATCCGTGAAGAAGGAAGTGGGAGGAGGTGTGCTAGGCATGGGAGCAGAGATTCCCCTGCAGCCAGTGGGGAAGGTCATGGTTAAGCAGATTGTCCTTCTTGAGCCCATGGAGGTTCACAGTGGAGCAGATCCACCCTGCAGCCCGTGGAGGATCCCGTGCCAAAGGAAGTGGGTGTGCCCTGAAGAAGCTGCAGCTCATGGAGAGTCCACTGGAGCAGGCTCCTGGCAGAAATTGCAGCCTGTGGAGAGAAGCCTACACAGAAGCTGGTTTTGTGGCAGGAGCTGCACCTCATGGGAGGCCCACGGTAGAACAGTCTGTTTAAGCACCGTACCTTGTGGGGACAGTCATGGTGGAGCAGTTTGTGAAGAACTGCATCCTGTGGGGCAGACACGCTGGGGCAGGAAAAAGGTATGAAAAGGAAGAAGTGGCAGAAGTACAGTGAACCGATGACAGCCCTCACCCCACTGTGCTGTTCAGGGTGGGTGGAGGAAGTGGAAGAATGGGAAATGAAGCACTCAAACTGAACTTCGGGAAGAAGGTGGCTTCAGTTTTGTCTTTGTTTCTCATCATCCTGCTCCATTTTTAATGGGCAATACATTCAGTGAATCTTCCCCATGTTTAGTCTGTTTTGCCCATGGTGGTAGTGGATGAGTGATCTTGTCTTTATCTCAAGCCGAGAGCTTCTCCATCTTATTTTCTCTTCCTCTCCCCTTGAGGAGTGGGGAGTGAGGGAGCAGCTTAGTGAGCATCTGGCAGCCAGTCAAGCTTAAACCCCCCACATTCATAATCATTCCTATGTCTAATAACTTCAGCTTTCAGCTTTTCTACCATGTCTTTGCTGTCTCCAGCAAAATGACAATGGAAACCATTTTACAACCTATTAGTCTTCTGTTTTGGAGACTACTGATCTGTGGTTAATGTAATTAGGTCTTAGGTCTCAACTGGTTTTCATAAGAAGTATACTTAATGCTTGGCTGAGGGGGAACCTTTTCTTTCCCAGTTAATCTGCTTGAGCATAGAAACAGCAGAGTATCTGCGATATATTGATGTGTAGTTGCTGACTGCATGGGAATTTGGGTATATAGCTCTAAGAAAAACATACCTTGTCATGGGTGATTTTCAAAATCTTTAGTAAGTGAAAATGATGCATTCATCTAATTTATTCACTTCAAGCTTTCCTAGAATTTTTTACTTTGTAGCACTTCCAGCTTAAAGTCTAAGTCAAGTTCTAAAAACATTTAGTTCATTTCGAGAAATACTTAGAAAGAATGAAAATCTAAACTTTGGAAAGTCTTTACACTTCATTAGAAAGAAAACAGAACACTTACCTCTCTCTTAATGAGCCATTAAATGGCAGTAACTTCAGGATCTGATAGGATGTACTGCATTCACTCTCTATCTTCCTGCTGCCTCCAGTGTGCTTCCTCTGGCAGATGCACTTAATAATGATGTAGTGTGGAATGAGTATCTCCTAGCTAAAATAAGTTATATCAGAGCTCTGCTACTTCTAAAGTAATTTTTTTCCTTTAAAAAGTGCTCTAAAAGAATACAAGAGTATCCATTGTGGTAGTAGTATCTTTGTTCTTGCACCCTGATTTTGGTATGTATTTTTTAGTTACAGGAATGGTACAGAGTAACCATCATACACTATTTGTGAAATCATGAACCATTTTTGCAGTGGTTTATAAGGATACATTAGTGTTTTGAGGAAAGCAGTGCTGCAGTTAGTTCTGTTGTCATAATGAGCCCTGAGTGAGGAACCTTAGGAAGATTGTTAATTCCTGTTTTGCTAGGGCTGTAGATTTAATACACTTGAGGAAAAGATTAGTAAGAGGAGGCAAACTTCCTCCCCACCAGCCCTTTCTTAGTTTGATTGAGGAATTCTTTGGTCTGCTTGTGTCGGTCTGTACATGCTGTAGAGGCATCTGAAACAGCGGTAACAGTATTTAAAAAGTGTATGTGTGCAGTGGGAATTATACTTCCTATTGTGCCCTTTTCCAGGGCAGTTGCTGGTTTTAGCCCCAGAGAAATCAATATTTTAGCATAAAAGCATGAAGGGACATGGAATAATAAAATGTTCAAGTTCTAACGATGTTGCAAGTCCCAAAACTACTGCAAAAAACTGTGCTAGAGTGCATGTTCTGGTGAATCCAGTCAGGGTTGAGTAGACATGAATGACTGATTGCCATGGGAAAGAAGTAGCAAATGGCTCCTAAAACAAAGAGGCTTTTAGGATGCGAAATTTAAGAACTGGTACAACCAGTTGGTTATGCTTGCATGTATCTTGTATCGAAATACGTTGCGTGATATGCTAGAAATGTATGGGAACTCCTGGTATTCCATTGTGACAGGCTCAGAAAATTGCAGAACATCGACGAAAATATGAGCGGAAGCGTGAAGAAAAGGAAATCAAGGAAAGAATGGAAAGAGTGAAGAAGGCCCGGGAGGAGCATGAGAAAGCACAAAGGGTGACTATTTAGTCTTTAATATTTCTTAATAATTTGGGGAGTTGCATAGTTACTTTGATTAAAATGAATTACAGAGGAAAAAATACTTTAAATTTAGGTTTTAAATTTTAGAGAGTTGGTTTCTGTCTTGCTTACTTGACCGGTAATGAAATCTGGAGAAGAGGGCTTTTGAGTTCATCTGGTTTTATTGCTTGTGACAAAAACAGTCTCTGGAATCTCTACTAATCCTGTATTTCAAGAAGTCAGTTATTGTATGACTGTTCCAGAATAGTTTTCACTTAAAGAAATTATATATCCCAGAGTGGGAGGTTTTAAATTCAGAATAATACTTTGCTTCTCTTCCTCAATTCCTGGCAAAGTTTGCTTGCTTTTTTTTGTGCTTTAATGACATATTTTAATCTGTGGGGGGTGGGATTTCTAAAAATACAGTTGAGCTAAAACAAATCATGCAGTTCGTATTCAGTAGAAACATACTCTGTGTAACTCACCTGCAGTCACGTACAAAATTAAGAATAGACAGAGCAATTTCTTGTCATTGATTTTGAACATAGTAGAGTGCTTTGTTTATTGTGATAGCATATCTGCCTGAAACAGTCTCGGCTATTTTTTTTCTCCTAAACCCTCAACCTAAAGTTGAGCAGTAGAAACTAGGCTGCAGTCCCATTGTTTTGTGTGGAATAATGTGCTTTTATTTGCAGGAGGAAGAAGCAAGACGACAGGCAGGAGGAGCTCAGTTTGGTGGCTTCCCAGGTGGCTTCCCAGGTATTTTATTTTTAAGCACCAATACTTGAGGTAGAGGTGGCTGTTGTTTTACATATGGAGTATTGTAACTGCATTTTTTATAGCATTTGTTCTCAAGAGACATAGGAAGATCTTAGGTGAAGTTCAGAACTTGTATACAAATAGCTCTTGGAGCACTAGTGGTAAGAGGGATGGGTTTCTTTGTCCTGAAGAGGATTGATGCTGTGTAGCAAGTAGAGGGAAGACAAATCAATAATTGAAGGATAACGGAATGAGAGGATTTGGGTCTGGGAAAACAAAAGAAGCAGAATTTGCTTGCTAATGCATTGAAAAATGAGTATAAAAATGTTTTCTAAATTACCCAAGTTGCCTTGAATCCATTCGACTTAAGAACAATAGTTTTCAAGGTGAAAATTTCGATTGAACATGAGGGAAATCTATGCTGGTTGCAAGCTGTTGTTAAACAGAATAGTTTTTTTAAAGGGGGTAGTGCAGGTTACCTTATAGAAAAGTTATTCTTGACAGCGTCACAAAAATCAGGCTTTCCATGTGTTGTGGTTTTACACTGGTTTAAATGCCAAACACACGAAATCTAATTATGTGTATAAGTGGAATGGATTCGTTGAGGAAGATGTAAAGAAATTTCAGGGCAAAACATAGGTTCACACTTAAAAAGCTGCAATATAACAGAAGGCTTATTATTAACAGAATGGGAAAAAAGGATTGGTAAGAAATTAAAGCAAACCTTTAAAACACTTATTCTTTCCCAAGTTTTTTTTCCTTTACCATAAAACTTTCACAAGTGAAAACAAAACAAGAACATGGTATTTTGGTCAGAGTTGTACTTTTTAAGAGTCTATTTATGTGTTAGGAAAAGAGGTTTCTTCTACTGTGCCATAGAGTTTTCACAAACCAACAATCCCGCCCGAAGAAAAAATCTGTTGAAGAACGGAATCTTTTCCATGAATTTTCCACAGTTTTCCCATACTTGGAATCGCCATGTTCAGCTTCTGTGCTACACAATGAACTGGGGAGAAGCAAAAGTGCTAATGCTCTTGGAGATTGAGGTGTAGCTGAGAGTTGAGATAGGCTGTGCGCTTGCTCCAGCTGGGTCAGCAGCTGGATAGAGACCATATGTGTTGTGCTCAGCACAGCTGGGGAAGCTGCTGAACAAGGATTCTGTAAGAGAACCTCAAGCATTTTGTTTCAAGGGTATTTTTCTTGGTGTTTTGTTGGGCTTTTCCCATTGATCGTACGATTTTTCAAAACCTAAAGTTCCTGCCAAATGTGGAATGTGCCTGGGACATAATACTACTGAGCTGCTTCTGCCCTAAGTTGTTCACCCCAGGCATTGAAACTCCTTATGTTCCTGAGCTTGAGACCTACCTCATTTAAGTTAACCAGAAAAAGAACTGTACTCATTACAAGTCTCCTATTCAATTGGGTTAAAAACATGGATGAAATAAAATGTGGGTCTTCACAGAAAGAGAAGGTGAAGATTGTGCCTTCCATTGAGTGGACCAGCTGTAGCCTTAACAGAAGACATGGCTTTAGAGAAGTGGCAAGCGCAACATGTCTTCGTCTCAGGGAGCATAATTACTGCATAAGTGAGTTAAACATTTTTCATCGTGCACTTCTGTTGTGTTGGATTTTCAGGTGGCTTTCCTGGGGCTGGAGGTATGCCAGGAATGGCAGGTATGCCAGGTCTCAATGAGATTCTCAGTGATCCAGAAGTTCTTGCAGCCATGCAGGTGAGTATTTGTTAAAGTCAAAGCTACGTATTCTGAATGAGAAACAGCACCTAAGAGCCTAAGGGGAGGAAGGAAGATGTGACTTTTTGGATAGCAATGGGGTACTTGCTTATTTCTGTTGTAAAATTCTTTCCTGATGTGTGTGATACCAGACTGTCTGGATTCAATGTTAGCTGTTCAGCAAACTAATGGAAGTTTAACTAAAAATCACACACACACTCTGTCCCCCATCTGTGATAGGCAAAACTGTGCTCTATACGCATTTGTCATGTCTTTTGAAAAAGTCTCTCAAATGGTCATTTTCCACACATTATAATTCACTTGCTCGTTTTTTGAATGCACACACTCTGTAGAGGGATAATTATGCACAAACAAAAAATTGTTAGTATTTTTCTAACACAATATATTATAATAATACTGTGATGAGAATTACCTTTCTCTTAGGAGATTAAATGTTTGATGTTTTGCCAGAGACAAAGTATTATTAGAATAGTTCTTCACTGGACATTTTCTGAATTCATATTCAGAAAGCTTACTTCCCTAGTGGGCTTGATTAATTGCTCAGTTAAGTAATTGCTCAGTGTCATGACTACTTCTACTCAAGAAAAGTATTTCAACAGATTAAATGGAACATATATGACAACACCAGTTTTAAGGGCAGGTGGGCTAGAAAAAGAGCTATGTAGTCACATTTGCATTCTAATAATCAGGTATAAAATGGTCTTGTTTCTTTTTCTGGATTGCTGTGATTAAAGCAGAGTTACATATTGTCCTCAGCTCATTGAAATAAAGGCACCTCAAGGGAACCTTATTCAGTATGCCCTGGAATCACAAAAACATCATCACTTGCCATGCAAAAGTTTGTGGGTTCATTCCCTGAATGGTTGCTCATGTTGGAAAACACACCTTTACTTAGGCTGCCACAGTCAGCAATCTTGGCTTGCATGCAAACCATGCAGAAAGGGCCCTTGACTTGTAGCTGTCCTCCTTACCTGGCGACTTCCTGCTGTAACATTGGAGTTTGTGATGAGAAGTTGCTGAAAACAGTGTTGAGGCACAGCTAAATATTAAGTAATTGTAACATGCCTTTGAAAAAACTCCATTGCATGCTGATTACTTATATGCCAACATGGGGCAGGACTCTGTTGCAAGAATGTGTGTTTACAGTGTTTTGCGATAATGCAGGCAAGCTTTAACATGTACAGCCTGTTAGCAAACCTTGAGTCTCTTACTGTCCTCTTTGTACCAACTTTGTATCTAGATATGATTTATTAGAGCTTGATCTATCTACACTGCCACCTTTTCCTAAAATGTCCAGCTCTGTGTTCTGGTCTTTTCTGAAGTGGCCATGTAGGTTCTAGTTTTAAAAGACAGTTTCTACTGCTTAGCATCTGCTCGGTGCAGCTCTGGAATATGTTGATGGATAATGTTAGCTGGCAGCTATTATGTCTGTTATCTGGGGTAACAAAAAGGTCTGGGCATACCGAATCACACAGTTTGCTCCAAAATTGCTTTTTAACTGATAGTCTGTAGAGGCTTTTCATAGTGAGGAGTTAGTGCCAAAATGGAAATATTCTAAGGGTAAAGGCCAGCATCTCAGTCTCTTTAGACTTGCTATGATCTCATCATTTTGGAGACTATTCTCCATGAGCTAACACTGAAATATGCCTGACTCTTTTAACATCTCAGTAAACCTGACAACTGTGTGTGCCTGAAGACAAGCCAGATTAAACTGGTTATGCTGTTAACTTCATTTTGTCATCCATAGAACCAACCAAAGAACCAGATATAGCTGCCTGTAAAGATGTTTAGGGAAGTTATTGCTTGTCATTGGCATAAATCTTACCTGCTCTGTGTGACCCTGCCTGGGCAGGGGGCTTGGCCTAGATGATCTCCAGAGGTCCCGTCCAAACCTAACAATTCTGTGATTTTGTGATCTCTGCAGACCACTGTATAAAATTCTTTCTTGAGGAAGATTTCTGGTTCCATTACCTGAAGATTTATTTCTTCAGGATTTTTTTTTTATTATTTTTGCTCAAAGCAGCAAAACTTCTGTTGCATTTCTTTTCACAGCTTCTTAATGATAGCAAGTTGTGACTTTTTGCAGTGACTTCTAATGTATGTTATTTTAGCTCATTTGCCCCTAAGCTTTCTAGTCTCCAGAAGAATTGACTGAAATTTTAGTGTGTTTTATTTTACTGTTTTGCCTATCTGGAGGGTTGTCTAGTAAGTACTTCTTATCTTGCATATACAGCTGCTTTCTTTAGACACATGACATTTGCATTTTGGAGTCAAGTAGAAGTCTTTTTATAAGGAGTGATGTGTAAGATGAACCTATGGATTCTTTATTTGACATGTAGCCATATGTTAGACACAGACTTCCAACAAAATATGTTCAGTTGGAATTAAAAAATAGCAGTAACTTTTTTCTTGGAAGTATTATTTTTCCTTCTGCAACTAAAGACTAGAGCATTAGAAAACTGAGTGTCTCCCTCGTACCATTAATGGAATGGCTACCATTCCACCTTATGTACTAAACATTTCCCTACAGAAATGTTGATATCCTCAGTCTTTATTTTGATAATACTGCTCATCAATGTGAAACCTGGGATGTTATAAACACTCTGTAAGGTTGAGAGCGTCCAAGGAGTCACAGAGGTACAGAATCATGTACTTGCTGTGAATTGATAGAAAAGTGAAACACATAGCATAAAACTGGATATTTAACATTAATTTAGGTGTGCTTTGACACAAACAAGTGGCTAAGCTTACTCAGCTTTTTGTTCCAGATTCATATGTAAGTGAAACCAGACTTAACAACATGACATAATCTTTATAATCATATGCCCTATTTTGAAATCAATTCAAAAAGTCTGAGGTTGCATAAGTCTTCGTTTTTTCTTTGCATGGGAATCCTGTAAAGTGGAGAGAATGTATCTAGTCTCTCTTTTCTGAACTTCAGCATTCTGTTTTGCATATACTTTGCAGATTATCTTTTGCGAGGGAGACAACACATTTGTAAATCCTCCCATAAGACTGGACTCGTGGTTCCCAACATGTATAAAATATGACTGAGGTGTGTGGGTGCTTTCAGTGGAGTCCACACCTACCAAATGCAATTTCGGATCAGACTTGTTAAACAGCCGTGGACTGAGTCTGATGCTAGAATAGATACAGGATGGTGTTATTGTAGCACAGACAGCTCTGAGCACACTTGTTGGGTTTTGCTGGTTTCCAAAGCACGCTTGCAATAGCAATGGGTTAGAAGTCTAAGGAGCAGTGTATCTTTTGGTGAAAATACTTAAATGTCCTGGAAAGAACAGCAGATGAAATTACAGCTGACATCTGTGATTTGTATTGAACATAATAAAGTGCTTGCACTTTTGTCGAATGAAAGAAAATTGGAATTTTTATAGATATTGCTTATAATGGAAATATTTCTTCAGGCTGAGATGTAAAATCGATACATACGGATTTATTATGTTCAAAACATACACATGTAAAATGAGTAAAACTGGTTCAAGTTCAGTGGAGGCCAAAGGTATACTAGAAGTATGGGAAAAAGGTATTAATCCTTCTCATACCACATAGAGAAGATGGAGTTGTTATTTTTTTGGGCACTGACTTCATTAAATATGTGGATGTATTTATCAACTGCAGCACAGTAGTGTGATGAAAGGTAACAAGGTTCTCTTCCACGTATGATTTCTCAGTGAAGGTGAGGAATGACTGAGAATTAGATGCATTTTTAAAAGCCAAACATTCCCACAGTCTGCTCACAACCCAACAGTTTGAGGCTTCTGCTGCTAGAATGAAAAAGCGAGAAAAGGATGAGAATTAGCTGTTGCTCAGAGTGGAGTTATCGTATCATGCATGCTAGACACATCAAACTCCTGCCTCCTTCAAAATGCCTTAACAGAAATAATACAGTAGATGTGGCTGTGTTTGGTAGCTCCCGTTGTGGGAAAAGAGAACTCTTAATCCTATCCACCTTCTCACACACTGAACTATTACTGTAAGAAGTTCAGTAATGACTCTGGTGTTTACTGACACAGCCTGAACAACATGCACTGTATTATTGGGTTGTCTTTAGACACTTCTTGCCAGAAGTCTAATGTAGTCTTGTTATGCAAAAGCTGAGCAAGATTAGATTCATGTGGAACCACATAACCACTTTTGTAGAATTGTTTTACAAAGGCTCTAATTTTTTTTTGCTTTTTGTCCTGCAGGATCCAGAAGTTATGGTTGCATTCCAAGATGTTGCCCAGAACCCAGCAAATATGTCCAAGTACCAGAGCAATCCCAAGGTCATGAATCTCATCAGTAAATTGTCTGCTAAGTTTGGCAGTAAACCGTAAAATCCCTGGTCCTTAAAAATCATATCTGAATGGGAAGGATTGGATTTGGCTTACCAGTGTTGCAATAAAACAAACCATTTTACCTCTGATCTTCTTAAGAAGAGAAATGGGGTGTTCTAAGGAGAACTGCTCTCTAGCCCCAAGTATTGACTTTATTCAATTATTGGTTTATAGAACTCAAATTATATTCAGATGACCTAGTTTCAACCATCCCTTCTTGTCCAAGAGTTGCAACCTTTTATTATAACTTTCATTTATAAGTATTACAGACAGTTTTCTCTAAATGAATGCTCTTACAACAAATTGTAGTATTCCAGGAGTGTAAGATAAAAATACGCTATTTTTTTAAATTGCTCTCACTGAGCAAAGGAGAAAGAACTTTAACAGTTAAAGTCTGTCATAATCCCCTTAGCACAGAAAAATAGGAAAGGTGGGACAAGTCTGAAGAAGTAACTGGATAAAGGAATTGCCTGCAAATACAGATTTTTTTTTTTTTAATGGATGACTGACTTTATAGAGCTATTATCAGAATAATCAGGCTAGCTAGTTACACACTGGAACTTCTGGTAGTACTGCAAATACTCTATCATTTTGATCACCACAACTGTACAGCAAAGATACAGTTCTATCCTTTGCACAACCTGGCATGAAGTACATATTGCTGAGGCCACAGATGTTTTATTACTTGTTCAGTTCTCGTCCAGCACCTTTACGTAACATTTTATTTATCAGTCTGAGTATGGGAGAGCAGCTTACTGTCTGTGCTTGTGCTCTTGTCCTTTCCCAGTTGGCAGGCCCTCTGCTGGTTGCACTCACCCTTCCTTGGGGCCATGCTTACCAGGTTGCATCTATTTGGAAACTTTAGGGAAGGAATCTTGTTCCCATCACTACCTCTGTCCCACTGAATGCAAGCCATCCAGAACATGTACATGCAGAGTTATAGATCGGTGAAGGGGAGAATACCCAACAAAACTGCAGCTCTGGGTTCTGAATCGGTTTGAGTCTTTACATGCTTGCTGATTAAAATTTCTTGGTCAAAGTCCTGCTGTCTCTGTAGAGGTGATGACTCTTTCTTCACCACATTCTGTAGTCTTCCGTCTTTTCTTGTAGCCTCTTGTTAAAAAAAAAAAAAAAATCTATTGTTGTGGTTTCATACCTCCATGGTTTTGAGGCTTGTGACATGGAGGAAAAGGTGAAGTAATTGGAACAGACAGAACATTCTTCGAACACATGCATTTATCAGTGTGGGTATCTTTGAAGCAGTGTCTGTGCTGATGATGTTCAGTGGATTTGGCTACCAATAAAGACAGTTGCTTCTGTTTGTCTTGGCTAAAACATCCTTGAGTGGAAAAAATGACCATAGTTACCTGTTCACCACTTGAGTTTCAAGGTTTGTGTTACTCTTCTGTGATTCTGTATCTTAAGCCATAGCTGACGTTACCATTTTTAAACAAATCGGGTTTGATGTAGGAACTCAACAGCAGTTGCAAAAAAGTAAACCCCCAAATGCTTTTTCTCCTACTAATAACCCTGCACAATGAAATGTGAATCTTTTTGCTTAAGAAATACAGTTCTGAAAACTTCTCTTAGCCTTTAAAATAAAGTATGGTTTTGAAAAACAGCCTCTTGGGTTTGTATAACTTTCTGATAAAAACTATTTTGCTTAAATTAAATGTGAAAGTGCTTTAATTAAACTGTATATATAACTTGTGTTTTAAATTGGAACTAAATGCCTAAGGGCTTGTCTTCATGACCAAATGAACTCAAATTACAATTGTGTAATGTGTGCATGGCTTTTGGTTATAGTCTTGATCTCCCATTCCTGAGAAGAGATATTTGAAGTAGGTCACCCCCCAAAATAGGCTGAATCTTGACTTCTGCATTCAGGCTAGTGCATTTGTGTTGTGCACAAATTAGAGTATCATGAATATAGATTTATTCCCTACAGTTTCCTGTTATTCCATCTTGGCTGTTTGTGTCTGTTTACCCATAAGTAGTCAAAAATAGGACATTACTCCTACCTAATAGAAATGGTCATATCTGTGTCCTGCCTGCTTGCTTACTCATCAGTTGCCCGTATTGAAAGTTGATTGATTCAGTAAAAACATTCTCCCTCATTTGGATGTTGGTATTAGCAGTTTAGGTATATTATTTAGAATTCTTGTTCTTTGGGAATACACATCCTATGACTCCCTTGGTGTGAGAGCTTTTTTCGTTTTAGTGTTACTCAGCAAGTAAACTGACGAGCTGTCTGGACCTCATCTCAGTTCCCTGAGCTGGTGTGTGGACATCTAAGCAGCTAAACCGGTTTGAATGGAAGTACAAGTGCAGAAAGCTAACTGCACAAGATGTGAGGAAAGATGGGAAGTTTCAAATGTGGGATATAAGTAGCTAAATTATAAAGTTGTTATTTTCAGTGGTTGCTCCTGTATTTACTGGCAGCTCCTTCAGGTTATTTGTTCTGTTGCAGCTCAGAGTAGGGGTGGTTCTTGTAAGTGCAGTGGCAGTAATCAGCTCTGCTGGCAGTTTGACTCTGAAAGCTGCAAGAGCGTACTGATATCAGCTAGGACAGTGTGCTGCCAGTCCTGCCCCTGGCTCAGGCGTGCCTTTCTGCCTTGTGCACACGTCCTGTACTGTGCTGTCTGGCTGATCCCATGCCACAGATTCAATGCGGTGATACACCTGCAGCTGACTGGCAGCGGAGGCTCATAGCCTTGTTCCTGTGTGAGTCCCAGTGACATCACTGTCCTCTGTGGTTCAGCTGCTGCCCCAAGGGAAAGCAGGTGTCAGCTCAGTTGCCACTTCCAGGCTGGTCCAGTTCACAGGGAGCCCTTTTGCATAGTAATGTGGAGAATGCGAAGCTTGGTGCTTTCACCAGAATTTTTTGGAAACATTCTCTCCCTTCATTGTTGGGCTATGAATAAATGGTATTTGTTGAAGTGGCTTGGTTTGTCTCTGTGAGAAGGCAGTAATTGGATGAGTAGGAGCCAGACTCAAAGTTGGATGAAAGCAGGTGGCACAAGCCTAGGTAGAGCAGTGACAGGCCAGAGGAGAATGGGTCAGTAAGTATTAAAAAAGTCATGTAAAGGTAAAACCATGTTACAGAAACAGCTTTTTGCAAGTACTATATGTAGTTTAAAATGCTTGTCATTAAATGCCACCTTGTTTTTCTTGTGTGTTGCTTTCAGGGCTTTTGCATGAAAGCTCATATATAACACTCTTGCATATGCCTGTACATCCCTCTTCTGTGGGATAGAAGAGGAAATAAGATTGTTATGGGAGCTCATGGCACCTGCTGTCCAAGCAGAACCCTTCACCCATATGCATGGGGGATTCTGGACCTAGCCAGGGGGAGCTGCAGCCAGGTTATCTTTACCATGTACCTTCCTGTGGATCATGGCCTGCTGCTGACAGGAAGTGTTTGGAGCCCCTTTTAAATCCCACAGGGCATGTAGGCTGAGGGATGCTGCAGTGCTTTCGGGGCTGTAGGGCATGCGGGTTGTTGAACTAGTGGTAGTAGAGGCTGGAAGGTTGTTTCATTTGCTGCAGGGCACTCTGACACTGGCAGCTACTGGTACTGACATGGATTGGTAACCTGGAGCTGGAGGGTGGTTCTCTAGGAAAACAGTAGCAGTGTTTTCTTCTGATGTCTGGAGAAAGGTGTCTCCTGAACTGTATTCAGAGCTCTGCAGGTGGGCCTCAACCTTGCTTCACACATGACAGAGTGAGGGCAGCATTGTAGGGAGGTAATTCTGGATTACCAAAGAGCTGAAGTGGAGTAAAAAATGGTGGTGCCCAATTGAATTTCAGACACCTCCATGTTCAGTACCACAAGACAAATCATAGGAGTTCAGCAGTGTGATATAAGAAAACGCACATACAGAGGAAGCAGGAACAGCTTTAATGCGACAAATAAGTGAAGCAGGTTGGGTGGTTGCTGGTGGATCTGTACTAAGGAGCAAGAAAAAAATTCAAGTGACCGGGCTACAAGTCATTGATTACCTTGTGAATCAGAGCTTGGGTAAGTCATACTTAATGTGATCCTCACAAACAGGAACTTCATCTAAGACAAACCTTTCCTTGTCCCTCCTGACTGGAGGTCCCGAGGTCCCACAGAATGTAAATACTGAGGACTCTCCTGTAAATCTGAATCTTGATGACTAACCGAATCCAGATGTTAATTTTTAATCTCGCTAACAAGATGTTACTACTGTATATGTCTGCTGTACAAACAGACTTTTGAAAAATGTATTCTAGATGGATGATCTCAGGCAAGATTGAGATCTTATCACTAAATAAATGTATTTGCAGAATGTATTATGTCTCTTTTTGCTAACTGGGTTACAACTTTGGCACCTTCATTGTTGCACTGGATTTTTTTTAATGTATAAACATTTATTTCAGAGGCTACAAGGAGTGTGAGTTGCTGCTACAGGTAAAGAAATTAAACATGACGAATTACAGGGTTTAGGTTAGCAGTTTATCTTAGAATTTCTTCGTGAAATACAGCAGCTGCAGCACTACAGATGGTAAGATAATTTGTGTAGAATAAAGGTATTCAGAAAAACAAGGTACTTATTACTCAAGTGTAAAGTAACGAGGAGGTGAGGTCTAAAGCAGGTAGTAGTAAATTGAATGCCATTATTGAAACATTTCGTTTTCTAACATTCTCACTGCTGGGTAAGAGTTATTAGAAACGAGTTGAATTTGGATTTTACATTTCAGAAGGAAAAATATCATACCTGGTATCATGTAACAACCAATGCAGTGTTCAATAAAATTAGCTTTTAAAATAGGCTGAACGTACAAGTTGTTGGGGAAATCATCAGAATTAGATGGAAAAATATCAAAGTACTATCTTGAGAATGAAGTGTCTTAGCTGCTGCCAACTGCACTGCCTCTCATTATAGAAAATTCATTCTGATGTTCAGCCACTAGTGTCTAGTTCTTATCTGGAAAAGAAAATCACCTGTGTTTTCTTATTTCAGATTTTTTTTAAAAATGGTCTAAAGTATGGCTTATTGCTAAGAGTTTATAAGGAGAAATCAACACAACTGTTCTACGAGATGATTTGCCCTCACACTTTCTTGTGTGTTATCCTACAGTGAGGAAAAGTCCTTGAAAAAGAATAGATTTCTCAGAAGCCATTTTGTAATCTGGGACATTTTTTCTCTCTTGTGTGAAAACTTTTCAACCCAGAAAAAGCAAGATTCTGAACTGGAATAATTACTAGCCTTTACCAAAAAAAAACCCCAAAAACCAAACAAACAAACAAAACCCACCAAAAACCAACCAACCAAACAAAAAACCTACCAAAACAACAAACAAACAAAACCCCCCACAAAACCCCAAACAAACCCCACCAAACCAAACAAAAAATACCAACCCAATAAAAAACACCCCAACCCCCCCTAAAAACCCCAACAACAACAACAAAAAGCCCCAGAAAAATGTGCATTTAGGACAGAACAGTTGCTAGACATTTATCAAGTGCCTAAGGGAAAAGGCAACAATATCAAGGCAACAAAATTTGTGTTTGACCATTACTTAGTCTATGCAAAACTAGAAGTGGCTGAGGGACTTTTGGTCTATAGGCTGTTGAGAAAGTACCATGATAGGATATTAAATGTAATAATGGCAAATGCAAGTAATTTAAAATAAAAAGAATTTCAACTTCTCTAGTGTCCCTGGACCTAGATGAAGTGCATAGGGAACATTCTGCATAATTCCAGAGCCTCAGTCAAAATCTGTTCAGGCAAAGTTCACACACGTGTGCTTTTTAATATGTGTGTGATTACAATGCTTTCTTCTGGAAGAGGCTGGTTTTACCTTGGCCTTAATACTTCAGCATGATCTTAACAAGCTGGTGTGATCAAATTGCTCTGTTTACCGAATTCAAATTGTCAGCACATGAAATCTTATTTGTTAATTTCTAGTTGCTTTTATCTATGATGTACTGGGAGTATGATCCAGTTTATCCACCTTCTCTGAAAGATAAAGTTTTGCAACAGATTCAGAAAGTAGTTTTGAAAGTAGTAATTAAATTCTGTCTTAACATGTTTGCACTCTAATGAATTTCTAAGTAAAAATAAAGGAGATACGCATTTCTAATATATTTTTTAATTAATGCTAGAATAAGGAGAGTAATAAGTTAGGAATAGTTTAAGTTCAGAGTTCATTCTTTACTTGCAAAGGTAGGACACAGTGCAGAGGCAGTAAATTTGACCTCTGGAGTCACCAACAGTATCTTCATTCCTTGTAATGAATCAGAAACAAATTTGGGTCAGCCAAAGAAAATCCATGAATAAATTTTCTCAAGATTGATCACCTCCTTGTACAGGAACCTGCAGAATTATGCAAGCAAGAAATTACGAAGATGCAGTTCATGTACAGAGAATATGTTTGTACTTGTAGTTGCTTAACTTAGTTCACTTCTTCCAGGCTTTCCAGTAGGATTGACAGATTTGAGTAAAAGCAGACAGCTTGGGCCTTCTGTCCTTCCTTAAACCCCACTTGTGCATGTTACGTGTTTGCCTGGAAACCTGGTGCATTTATGGCATTTCTGTGAAGACCTTAAGGCCATGTCTTCATGAAACCTTTTATGTAGGTAGGTTTAGGTAGGTTTTTAAGTAATTTCCTTTTTTCCCCCTCAGTAGAATACAAGGTAAATCTTGTTTAACTTAATCTGTAGTGTGCCCTTGTATTTCTTGGACAGCTTCACTAGGTCTCTATGTTCCAACAATAAAGTAAGTTGCTTTAAGAATATTGCAGTTGTTGCATTACCTATTAATACTCTATTTTGCAATATATACAGGGCATAGTATTGTATTAAAAATATTGCTCAATGTAGTAGAAATAGCATAGAGTTATTTAGGTGCACATTTGTGATGGAATTCCAGTCTGCAGTATAAACTGACTCTGGTGAAAGCTTCCCTTCACACAAGAGGAACAAAACCACAAAGAACAGCAGTGATGGGAGTCTGTGTCCTGTTTGAGGCATTTCTTCTGAAAGCTCATGGACCTGATGGTTCAGTCACTTTGCATAGTTGTTCCCTGGATTTGTAAAGGTGCTCCTGCCTGCTTTAGTGACAGGAGATAGCCAGTGACCTGCATACACCTTAATTCTAAATTAAGGTCTGAGTCTTTTGTATGCAGGAGTGTGTCACTGGTGAGTTATTAAGAGTACATAAATGTGGGTGTAACTAAAAAGGTTTTATTAATGATTAAATGATGATCAAAGATAATTGACACCTAATTAAAAAGTGAATGATGACAGAATTGTTATTAAGCAATAACTGAAGGGTAATTAAACAGTGATTTAACAATGCTTTAACTTATTGTTAAAACAATAATTTACACTCTGGTTGAACACTACTACTTATTGTACTTCTAATAATTAAGCTATAGCTAGATTTATAAAAGCTGCTGCTAGTGTACAATATACTTTTAGGCTTAATGTAAAATGTCACTTTCCTCGTTATAGGTATCAGATGTTTGGTAAGGGGGTCTTTCAGCCTCGAGCATTAACCTTAAGAACCATCCCTGCTTGAGGGGGAAATCATTGCTGAGCAGCCTGGTGCTGTACAGGAGAGCTCAATGGGCTCATGGGGGCTACAGACATTTATTTAGAGGGTAAAATGACTGACTTGTAGTCAGAGCCCCTTTTGGTGTATGTGCAGGTGTGCAGCTGTAGCAGTTTCAGTTCTGTCTAGTTCCAGCTCAGGCTGGTACTGTGAGCTCCTGATAAGAGACGCCTAAACTCCTTTGTTCCTGGATAGGATATGGCTTAGGACAATTCTCAGGGTTTGCACTGCAGGGATGATTTCAGTCAGGCCTCCTTTTTGGTGATGCCAAAGTACTGTCACTCAGTCGGAAAGGGTGTATCCATCACAGGGCATCTTCCATTACAAAAAAAAAAAAAAAAAAAAAAAAAAAAGGGGCTATCAGTGGTATCAGCATAAAAGAATTGTGTCTCTTAGGTTGCTGGTATCAGCATCTGAAGTCTGAGTACAGGGATGTGCTGGAGCACTGCACTGGAGAAATGTTTTTCTCCAAATGAAACACTGGCATTAGGCAGAGTCACCTGTGTTCTTTATACCTGCCCTCCCTCAGAGAAGATAATGGGATTTTCCTCACAGAAGGGTAGAGACAAGGGAACTGTTAATAGCCACCTGATGAAGGAACATCTCAAAAAAGGAATGGCTTACCCAAATGTATGCTAGAAACTCTTGGGAAGAGTGTAACATTCCAACTACCCTGTCCTTGTTTAAGTAATGGATGGTAGGGTGATTCCTACCACAGGTGTAAGCACTAGAAGCTCTTGCAGCTCAAACAAGAGGTAGCTGGGGAGTTGAGGCTGAAGAACTAAGAAAGGCAATTATGAAGAAAAAGTTATTAAGTTATTCTTTCAGAAAGAACGGCAGATGATGGAGTAACAATAGGAACCAAAGAGCCCAGGCATAACATGATACAAAGCTAAAGAGAATATCCATTCCTATCTTTTATTATAGTTTTTTCTCAAGTAAAGGTGAAACTAACAAAACAGGAGTGATCATTAACACAGGCAAAACCTTGAAGCTATCTGGAAACCAGTATATGACATGAGAATGGGAAAAAACCCAACAGGATATGAATAGGCATTGGGATCATCTCCCAGGTACTGTTATGAATTGTGGCATGTCCAAACTCATTTAATTTCCTCAGCTCCTTCATACTTGTGGAACCTCTCCTACATACAAGTTCAAGAGGAGGCTATAGGATTTTTGATATTTTCCCAAACTGTGTGTTTGATAGCCTTGTCTCTGTGTGCCCTAGCTGCAGTAAGCCACGGCTCCCCTGTGCTTTGGCCAGCTACCTGTGTTTCGTGCTGTCTTGCTAGGACTTCTCATTCCATCCTCAGCTACCAAAGGGTGTGACAAGCCAGAAGATACTGTGTTTGTAGTGGTGTGCTTCGGCTGCAGGCTCTCAGCGTGATGGCAAAGGAGGAGCAAGGGCCTACAGACTGGGAAAAGGAGTAAACAAAATAAAACAATAGAACTGTTTAGTTTGGAAAAGACCTCTAAGTTTGAGTCCAACCACAAACCCAGCACTGCCACATCCACCACTAAACCATGTCCCCAAGTGCAGTATCTACATGTGTTGTAAATACCTCCAGGGATAGTGACTCAACCACTTCCCTGGACAGCCTGTTCTAGTGCTGGGCAACCCTTTCATTAAAGATATTTTTCTTAATATCCAATATAAACTTCCCCTGGTGCAACTTGAGGCTGTTTTCTCTTTTCCTGTAGCTTGTTATGTGGGAGAAGACGCCGACCCCCACCTTGCTACAGCCTCCCTTAATTTGTAGAGTGCAATAAGGTCCCCCCTGAGCTTCCTTTCCTCCAGGCTAAACATCCCCTGATGCTTGAAAATGCATCAGACTCAATTGGTCCACATGGAATAAGAAAAAATTGTCCTGAAAAAGTGTTACTTCAAAGATACCAGACTTTAGGTAGGGAAAAGGCATTCTGGTTATAAAAAACAGAATCAGAATGTGAAGTTTAGTATTGCTGCTTCTTTGTAATTAAGTGCTTGCGTTAAGTGTTTGGGAAAGGGAATCACAGAATCACAAAATGGGTCATGTTGAAAAGGGGTCATCTGGTCCAGCCTCCCTGTTTGAGCACATGATGATGCTTCTGGGTCCTTTTCAATTCAGACTATTCCGTGATTCGCAAGTGATATTACTTAAAAACAAAAAAACAAACCAGAAAAAAACCCCCCAAAAAACAAACAAACAAAAAAACACACAAAAAAAATAACCCCAAACCAAAACAAAACAATAAAACCCACCCCGGCACTATTGCTATTAAATGTGGTACAGGATTGTGTTCAGAGGGTTCTTGAACATCTCCAGTGAGGGAGATTCCACAACCTCTCTGAGCAATCTGNGGGGCCGCGGGGCCGCCGGGCCGGGCGGAGCAGCAGCCGCAGCCCCCGAGAGCCGCCGCGATGTCGTCCGTCGCCTCCTACGAGAGCCTGGTGCACGCCGTGTCCGGGGCCGTGGTGAGCGAGCGGGCCGGCGCCGGGCGGGGGGCTGAGGGCCGTGCCGGCTGGTGGGGGGCGCGGGCCGCCGGCAGCCTTTGTTCGGCCGCAGCGGGCCGGGGAACCGGCGCGGGGCTTGGTGAGGCTGGAGACCGGCGCTGGGCCTGAGCAGCCGGAGCCTCCTGTGAGCCAGCGGGAGCTGCAGGGAGCTGCCCCTCAGAAAGCCGGGTTGACGCATCTGGAGCTGGGCATCACTTCCGCGGTGAAAATCTAAGCGTCCCAAAGCTCAGGCAGAGGGGCAGCACCTCAGCTGTGTAATCCGAGAGTTGTACCAAGCATCGCCCTCCTGCCACGGCCTCACAAGTGCTTAGGAGTTTCGAAGGGTGAGGCAGCTCATAGGTGTTAATCAAGATGTAAAGCGAGCGCAGTGCAGCCAGAGGAGGTTTGTGTCGGTTACTGAATTAAATTTTTCATGTGACGCTTGTAGATTAAAAAGTCGCATTTAATTTATGNTCCTCATGTTCAGGTGGAAGTTCCTGTGCCTCAGTTTCTGGCCGTTGCCTCTTGTCCTGTTGCTTGGCACGACCGAGAACACCCTGGCTCCATCCTCTTACCACCCTTCCTTCAGATGCTGATAGCCACTGATGAGGGCCCCTCCCGGTGGCCTTTTCTCAAAGAGAAGCCAAGCTGGTGGTGGAGAGACAAGGCGCTACTGTAGCTACAGAGGAAGGAACAAGAACGCATTTCCCGGGTACCCTAATGCTGTATTTTGCCGAAAAGCCCCACAAACGCTCCCACCTGCCCCCGCCTCCTCTGCCGGTTCCCCCCGGCCGCGGGGCCCGCGCGGGGNCAGAAAGCCGGGTTGACGCATCTGGAGCTGGGCATCACTTCAGCGGTGAAAATCTAAGCGTCCCAAAGCTCAGGCAGAGGGGCAGCACCTCAGCTGTGTAATCCGAGAGTTGTACCAAGCATCGCCCTCCTGCCACGGCCTCACAAGTGCTTAGGAGTTTCGAAGGGTGAGGCAGCTCATAGGTGTTAATCAAGATGTAAAGCGAGCGCAGTGCAGCCAGAGGAGGTTTGTGTCGGTTACTGAATTAAATTTTTCATGTGACGCTTGTAGATTAAAAAGTCGCATTTAATTTATGTTGATTTCCTAGTATGCCGAGCCCTTGAATTTTTCTTTTCGGAGTGCTAGCTCTAAATGGCAAATCGACCTTCTGCTTCCAACAGATTAAGAATTTACGTGCATGTAGCATGCTGGATTGGGCATACTGATGGATAGAAAGAGCTCATCATGTCTCCTATAGGATGAGAGTCGCTAAAAGTTGTTGAACGGTAAACACTGGAACAGGCTGCCCAGGGAGGTCATGGAGTCTCCCTCTCTGGGGACATTCCAAACCCACCTGGATGCGTTCCTGTGTCACCTACTCTAGGTGACACTGCTTTGGCAGGGGGGTTGGACTGGGTGATCTCCAGAGGTCCCTTACAACCATGACAATTCAGTGATTCTGTTATAAAGGCTGATTCTAAAAGGAAAAAAAAAAGACTTTAAGGGATATTTTGGTTTTATTATAAATAAACACAAGATTTTTGTCTGCTCTTTAAATTGTTTTAAGTCTGCTTATTTAAACATCAAAGGCAGTGGGGATTTTGTTTCCACTTTCAAAACGTGGAACTCTCTCAAATGATCTCATTATTGAAATACTACCCATTTTCCTTTTGCTGGCTTTTACAGAAGTCAGTGATACTTTCTTGACTTTGCTGTTAGCTTCTCATTTCAAATACAGATCTCTGTAATCAGCCTGTGCCCCTGAACAAAATTTGTGGTGTGAACTAAGCTTATAAATCCAGCCATAAACCCAGAACTGTGTTGAGGTAATGTGTCAGAAGCATATGTCAGACCACAACATAACTTTTGTTTGTATTCTAATATACTGAAAGTTCATATACCTTCTAGGCAACCTAGTCAAATTTGAGATGAAGGAATAGTTTTGTGAACAGTAAAAAAAAACCCCAGTGCTTGATTTCCTGTGAACTTTAATTGAATTATGTAAGTATTCTTTAACTCTGCATGTAGCTAAAATATAATCTTCCTGTTGCAAAAGATATAGGGATGAGAATTTTATGGGAGTATTATAGAGCAGTCAGGCTGCTTTGTTGGCTGAATGGTGGCTGAAAAATAGTATTTAAATTTTTTTATCTGTTTTAAGTTTTTTGTTATTACTATTTTTTATAAAGCCAGATTTCAGGCTCTGGTCCTGCATGCATCTTCTTGGCAGCAGTCACCTCAGGCCATTTGTTCTGGCCACCTCTTGGCTACTGCACAGTTGTTTATCTGGTGCTGTGACTGGTCAGTGAACTGATGTGGCTGAAGAAGTAGCCCAGTGGAAAAAGCTGTTTTTCAGCCAGATTAGTCTCTGTGTCTGCATCATTGTGTAGGTGCCCAAAAAGTTATGCTGCCAGGTTGGAGGAGGCAGGGGTGCAAATACAGTTGACCAAGAGCCTGGGATTACATGAACCAGTCTGTACCTGTCCCTGTGATTATTCAGTGGTAATGTGACTTGGCAAACTACCGAGATTCCGTGCTGACAGAGAGGTGGTGTGAATGCTGACAGCAAAGCCTCACCCTTCCAGCAGTGCACGGTAATACATGGCAGCATCTGTTCCTGCAATCAGTAGTGTAACTTACTCTACCTGCTGGTCTCAAGTGCAGTTTAGCAAGGAATCTGAGTCTGTCTCGAGGGCTTTTGTTGTTGGGAAAAGACTGGTCTTGCTCATCCCTCTTTTCCTGTCTTCTAGCTGTGAAATCCTATCTCCCCCATATGATGCTTCTGGCAGCCTCCTCATCATGTAGTTGAGTTGTTCCATTTGTAAACCCAGGAGAAAAGTAACTTGGCTTTTCTATTTCCCTCAGTTTAGCAAAAGAAGAGGAGAGGGTACAAACTGTTTTTTATGTGCAATGATCTGTTAGGTCAGCTTAGTTATCTGATGATGTTCTCTTGAGCTATAGTTCCATATAAATTTCAAGCCAGTTTGACAATTGAACACTGGAACAGGCTGCTTAGAGAGGTGGTCAATGCCCCATACCTGTCAGTGTTTAAGAGGCATTTGGAAAATGCACTTGACAATGTGCTTTAGCTTTTGGTCAGCCCTGAAGTGGTATGGGGGCAGCAAGCCTAGGTGATCCTTGCAGGTCCTTTCCAATTGAAATAGACTATTCTGTGTCTTGTGTCCATAAATCCATTGTGTCCTGTGTGAAACTAGCTCTACTATTTCCTCATTTCCATTTTCTAATTTTGAGTGCAGGTGTGTGTGTGTTGCTGCTGTGTGGTGCATTGCATTGGGAGTAGGATCTGGGATAAATCTCACTTTAGGAGGATGGGAGCAGGATAAATTGAGCAGGGGAAGGCTGGAAGTTGTAGTGACTGCACTCCTGTCCCGTGCGTAGGTGTAACTGCATTTTAAGGCTGTCTTCAAAATTACGGTAATGCAGCTCTCATTAGGAGGAGTATTATGGGTCTTTCTGGCACTTTTTTGTGCTGGCACTGACCTTCTAACTGAGATATACTTTTTATAAATTTTCAGTGAGATGGGTTCGTTAATCCACTTGCTGTCCAGCTGGGTACATGGTAGGTACCAAGAATGAGCAGACACGGCACAAGTACATGGGAGAGCAGAACCAACTGTTTTGGCAAGAGGCCAAACTAAATGAGTTAAAATAACCAGGTAACTGTGGCCAAGTCTTCCCTTTCATCTGCTACCTGGTGTTATGAAAGCTGGAGGAACTTAAGGCTGGTTAAGACTTCAACTCAGAGTTGTTTTAGTGTGGAAACACCACTGGAAAAATAGTCCTCTGTTGCTGGTTGTGGAGATACGTCCAAGCAGCCTGCTCAGGAGCTGGAGTATTTCCAGAGGCATAAGACAGCTCTAGAAGAGCTCAAGTCACACTGTGCACTTTAACACAGCATTGAGTGACTTGCTGTGTCTTGGACCTTCCCACCATTTAAACAATTTGCACGGCTGCTAATGGAAGAGGTGCCACAGCTTTAGCAGCCACTTGGTGCATGGAGAACAGGTTTACACCAAGCCAGGGCCTTTTTGAGGCTAATGGGAGGTAGAGAAAGTGCAATATGTTTTTTTTCTGATGCCCACTAGATCAACTCTCAGTCTTCAAAAACTTTCTCCTTTGGCAAAAAATAATGGTTTTAATTTTAGCTGATCTAATGAAAGAGAAAAAATTTGTAACCAAATGGGACCAAAAAAAAAGTCATGTATGGAGTTTATCCCCTTTTTACTTGCTCAACAGATTGGTTTCTGGGTGAGAACTGAAGGGTTACAGAGTCTAGCAGGCACTGTATAAGCAACTGATACACTGTATAGCCAGTTTATTTTGTTTTTCAGGGCAGTATGACTGCAATGACTGTATTTTTTCCTTTGGATACAGCTAGGCTTAGACTTCAGGGTAAGTGTCAAAATCTAGTTTCTTTGTACAATGGCGTTTCTGTTCATCTCGGCCTGGGTGGTTGTAGGGGGAGTGTTTTACATGAACAGGAGTCCTACCTGTCTAACACTAACACCATTTTTCCAGCTGGAGGTAATTCTTCCTTTTGAAAGTTGGGCAACCTTTTAATTTGCTGAAAAGGCTGTGTGGTCTGTGGCCAGACATGGTTTTTAAATGATTATCTAAGACCAAAGAGAAAAACAAAGATGTGAGAATACACAAGATTATATTTGTGTGTTGTTGTTTTTGGTTGCTGAGAACACTTCAAAATGCAGGGGCAGTAGCATGAAAAACAAGTCTAGAATTATTCCTGAGGATGGTTTAAAGAGAAAAGTCAGGGTTAGGACTGGGATTAGGAATATCCAGTATTTACAAAAATGCACCTGGGTATAAACTGTCTTGTTCTAAAACTCTTATCTTCTAATCAAAAGTCACAGAATCACCAAGCATTTTAGAGCTATGACTAAAGCTCTGTTAAGAACTGGAGGGAGATCATCAGCCAGGTCATCAGAAGTATGTGGCTGAGAAATGAACAGCTTTCAGTGCAGGAAGAGACTGTTTTGCTAAGGCTTAGCTGTTTGCAGATGAACTGCAGGAGATTGCTCTGCCCCTGGTGCTGGTCTGGTGTCCAAGGAATAGTTTTGAGAGCAATTAGGCAGGCCCAATTCTAGCCCTCTACCTAAGGGGAACCTACCTTCAGTTCATGTCACAACTATTAGGAACTGGTAATTACAGATACTCTGGAGCAAATGAAAATAAGGAGAAATAGGGAATTTCTATCCTTTATGAGGAAGAAGAAACATGAGCTTATAGGGTATATTCAGAATTGCAAGGATAAGGACTTGAAAAAGCGTTAAAAACTTGAATCATCTAAAAGTTTGATTCTTCTGTTTTCCAGTTGATGAGAAGCGGAAGTCAAAGACAACACCGGCGGTCCTTCTGGAAATAATCAAAGAAGAAGGCCTGTGAGTAGATACTGATTTTCTGTTTGTCTGCTTGTAGACAAGCTCTAAAACTAATTTAAATATGCTTTTTAAATGGAACACTTAGCCTGTTATCTGTGTGGACAGATTTTTATTTTGAATTGAAATGTCTCCACACAAGTGTGATATGACTTCCATAATCTTATGTGTTCATCTTTAGCTAACTAGGATTAACTTTCTTGAGCACCTTATGCAATTGATCTCTTCAGTGATGTAACTATACCTTCATTAGTGAGGTAGCTGTGCCTCCTCAGAAATGCAAATGTACCTTCACATACCTGATCAACCAGCTTTGTCTGCCTGGATTCTTGGGTGTGTCAATTTCTCATAACCAAGATGAAAGTCCTGGACAACTGAGCCGCTTTCAAGAGGAGAATTGAGACATGTTTCCCAGTTGGAAGGTTTTTTCCTTCTCCTAAGCATGTAGAAGTAAACAACACATTGCACTTTATGCTGCTGGGATTCAACATCTATCTAAAAGCAGTTAACTTTCAGCTGTGCTGTGCTTTAGTATTTGTCATAGTCTGAGCTGAGCTGGCTGGGAAAAACAGTTGTATGCCCGTTCTTGTTAGAAGTATTTTCCTAATTGAATCCCTGGAACTCCTAAGTAGGCTAGAGCTTCCAGGACAGTAAAGCTGACAAAAGTTTAACTTGGCCCATAATGCTGTGCCACCTTTGAACCTGGGCAGTTGTACGCATGAGGAGGTCTCTGCCAGCTGACCTCTCTTGTTTACATTCCCACATTACCCCTGTCAGGTGAGGGTGGCAAGTAAACTTCAATTTAATGAAAAAAAGGAAAGAAAAAAGTGAAAAAGAAAAATGAAGAAGTTAACTGAAGTGAAAAGACTGCAAAAGTGGTCATCCTACTTTGCCTGTGAACCAGAAAAATCAGTAGCTCTGGCAAGAGAGGAACATTGCTTCTTCCAAAGGTGTTGGGGAGGCCTGGAGAAGCAATGGTACTAATTTAGAGATGTGTCTGAAGTAACAAAAAAAGCCCGAACAACAACAAATCTGAAATGTGATGTGAGATCATAAACATTTTGTTCACATTAGCTTGTAGAGTCTCGTATCATTACCATACTTTTGTAAGGCTGCTTCTCTCATCTAGATAAAGCAAATAGGTTGAGCTAAACGACTTCCTGCAGAAGTTTATCAAACAACTTTGCTTTCTTCCCTGCACTTCCATCCTTTTCTAGGTGATCCGAAGGGTGTTCACTAGTGTACACCAAGTTTTTCTCAAAGTTGCAGTGGGTCATGGAGGCTACTACTGATAATTGAAGTCATTAAAATAAAACTCATGGATTTTGTTTTAGTTTCATATTTTCATATTGTTCTGCAAATTTCATTTAAAAATAATCAGAAGTTGCTCTTAATAAATCAACTGAACCCAAACTAACACTCTCAGTTAGAAGACATGATCCCTAGAGGATGTTTCTCTCTTTCTTTTCCGGCACGGAAGAGATAGGCAATATAAGAATTCAGCTTATGAATAACTACATAGTCAGTTAATTTATAATTGTAACTGTATGGTTAGCTAAGCCTGTAACTTCAGAAGCAGTCTTAATAACAAGGTGTATTCTCAGCGACATGGGAAGGAGAAACACTTGATGGATTTGAGATGAAAAAGGAGCATTTACATTTTAAGAAAAGTCAGATGATGTGTTTACCAGCCTTGCATCTTTTACAGTCTTATTGGAGATCCGTAAATTCTATATACTCCCAATATTTTAATGAATACTGAAGAGCCTCCATAGTTACTGCTGTTGGGGTGATTTTTTATGCTCTTAACATGATACCAACTCTCTACCTGATCTGTGCAACTCCAGTGAAGGTGTGTATCATTATGTTTTTTTGGATGTGTTGTAGAACATGTTGGGAATGTAGGACAGCTGTTGAGGTGTCCCTGTTTTACAGGATCATCAGTCCTGGCAGAGAAGGGGGCTTTGTTAGTCAGCTGTTATGAAATCATTCCTGAACCAAGACAGATTTAGATGATATTCAGCTTTTCATCTGTGATTAATCTAGTTAAATTTAGCTAGATAATGTCTTTTTCTCACTTACCTGACTGATTTACCCTAGATTTTACTGTAAGGCATTTGTTAGAAATTCTTCCCGCCTGTCTATCTTGTGTCCCAGGTTGCATACCTTGCAAAACTCTCCTAGGTGGAGTGTATGAATTTCAGTAACTAGTCTTCAGTTTTTAAATCTTCTGTGAGAATCCAGATACTTTTTTTCCTTGCTCAGGAGTTAAGTATGGTTTGTTACCCTTGCTGATAAAGACATATCTAGTTAGTATTTTCTGTAGTGTACAGCATTGTATCTCTGGGATCCTCTACCAACACATAAAATCAGCCAGATCACACAAATACTTAGCTGATTCTTAATGTGACTTTTTGCTCTCCATTAGGTTGGCACCATATCGAGGATGGTTCCCTGTTATCTCCAGCCTTTGCTGCTCCAATTTTGTTTATTTTTATACATTTAATAGTCTTAAAGCCCTCTGGGTCAAAGGTCAGCATTCAACCACTGGAAAAGACTTGGTTCTTGGGGTTGTTGCAGGTAATACTGAAAAATCTCCATTTTGTCAAGAATGTATTTTTGGTATATTCTATTCAATGCTTTTCTTTATGAAGTCCTCTGGAGGTCACACAGAGTGCTCACACCTCCCATTGTACGCAGACCTGTTTCTTTCTGATTGCTCCTCTGTGTCCTCCCCACCTCCTAGGGAGATGCATAGACCATTCCTGTTGTGAATTCTGGCACAAAGCACAGTGCTCTTGTGGCTTAGTATGATATTTGTGTCTGGTGTGGCGCTTACCAGGTGTCTAAGCGTCATTACTAAGATGCTGAAGACAAGTGTCAGGGAGAGGTGATAGCTGGGTTTTTTTCAGATTAAAAGATATATGACAATTTTGAAATAATTTCAGTTAGAGTAAGTAAGAAATTTTAATGTAAGCATTTGGGTGTCAGTTTTCAGACTTGGTTTTAGGTTGTCACCTGAAAGCGACAGGAAGGTCCTATATATGTGTAGGTCTAATGGCACCGTGTATTCTTTTTTAGTCCATCCTCTTATGTGGATGCTGCAGTGCCTTCTTTGAAGGGATCATAACATTAGTGACTTTTCTAGCAAATCCAGTGTGCAAAGTTACCACTGTGGGCCTTGTGTTTGCCCGTAATATTCTTCAGGGACTATTGCTCATGCGAATGCATAGAAACAAGCTGATTAAAAAAAACCTCAAGAAAACAACCTGTAAAAAAGACCTCTGGGTTTTGGTTTTTTGAGGGGGTGGGGGGAGAGTTGGTAGTTTCTTACACCTTCAGTGTAGGTATAATGACTGGCTGAATAGCTGGTGGACGTAAGGAAGTAAATTCTTAAGTTGGCTATATGTCTGTGGTAAAATTCCTTGCAAGTATATTTTGGAACACAAGCTGCAGGAATTAGGGTACAAATTATCATTTACTTTTCCCATATATTGTGTTGATTTTTTTCCTTCTTCCTCCCAAAAATTTCAGTAGCATGTGAATCAGGGAGGGAAAGGGTATAAAAAACCATTTGAAATCTTCTGTTTCTTGCTGATTTTCTTCGTGCTGTGTTTTGCATTAGGAGTAGTGAATGTACTCTTGACCACCCCTCTCTGGGTAGTGAACACACGCCTGAAGCTGCAGGGAGCAAAATTCAGAAATGAAGACATTGTACCAACCAATTATAGAGGCATAATAGGTAAGTGGCTGTTGTTGTCTTCAACCGAAGAGAAGTTCATGAAATGAAATGTATCAAGGACTTTGAAGACTTCTGTTCATGTAGCTGATTTCACCCTGTAATCTCTGTGCTGCCCTGTCACTTGGCAGTCGTTGAGTTTTACAGGAAACTGGACTTGGCTATTTGTGATGGTAATTAGGAGTTTGCAGTGTGCACTCCTGTAACCAAAATACCTTTTGCAAGGGCAGATATGTTATCATACAGATGATGGAGCAGTAGTGAGCCCCGTGAAGTGGTAGCTGGGAGTCTGAGTTGGGACAGACTGAAAATGAAACTTCACTCACCTTTATCTCTTAATCACATGTTCAGGCTGTCTTCCTTTTAAAACCAACCAACCAAATAAATAATACTGTAATTTTGGAGAAGGTTTGGAAGACCTTAATGTGGATGCCACACTTGTAAAAAAATACCAGGGGGCTGCCTGTGCAGATGATAACTTTTATTTGTGTTAATGGTGATGCAAGCAAGAACCTCCTTTATCACTACCTTTTTGTTAACTTCTGAATTACAATGGAAGATAAAAATGCTTGCATAAAAGACTGCAATGGATATTTATACACTCTGAGTATTAGGCTTTAAGAGTAACTTCTCATACCTTTTATATTCAGAGTTTTGTACTCAAAATGTTAATGATTTTTTCCCCACCTTTTGTCTCAGATGCCTTTCATCAGATAATACGAGATGAAGGAGTCTTAGCTCTGTGGAATGGTACTTTCCCCTCCTTGCTGCTGGTCTTCAATCCTGCCATACAGTTCATGTTTTATGAAGGCTTTAAACGAAAGCTTTTGACAAAGCAGCTGCAAGTGAGTATGTTTTGAGGCCAGATGATGAACATGCTCTAAGACAGTTTCTGTGATATGCATCACTTGAGCAAATTCAGAATGTAGGTTTGGTTTTGGTTCTTGTATTTTCAAGTGGTGTTTTAAATTAGTGTGTCTAAAAAGGGTCCAGCATCATGAAATGAGATGGGAATCTTTAATGTCCCTAGGGAAGAGATTCCTGTAATGAATTCTTCTACCTGTGAAAATAAAACTGCACCTCCTGTCCACACTTGTTTGCATATATTCACAGGTCTTGATTTAAAGTAGAGATTTCAATTCTAATATATCTTTTATAAGTATTTACATAGTGACTGTTTTGAAGTCTGCTTTTAACCCTTTTTGCAGTAAATGATAACTCTTTTCTTGAATACCTCAATTTTTCAATATCATTTTACCAAAGATGGACACTAGAATTAAACACAGCATTACAACCATGCCTTCCTGATTCTCTAAATAGCAGTATAATAACTTTTCTGTCCCTGCTTTATAATCTTCTTCTTTTTCCTTATTCTTTTTTTTTGTCTATATCAGATACAGCATCTCAGCTGAACTAATGTTCCTTTTATGTTCCAGCAAACTGAAAAGCGTTTGTGTTACATATGTCATAACATATCTTTAAGATGTGGTGCTTTGCTGTTAATTTGTGATTTTAGAACGTTAGGTCATACCAGTATGTTACCAAACCATCTTGTTTTTCCCCAAGACATAGTGAGATTATTTTTACATGAGATTTTGCATCATCAGTGAGGCTAGGGTTTTTTACTGTCTTTAGTTAATAGTGCAGCTGTGGCTCTCCATTTGTGCCTGATGGATCTACTCAGTTACATTATGCACAATACGTTTTTTGAATGACGAACTTAGCTTCCATCTGCATTGTTATTTTCTTTTTGGCTAATAACGTATTTATTTATATATTTATTTCTTGTGTTTCTTTTAAAATACTTAGTTCCACCTTAAATTAGGGCATTTCATTGTCCATGATCAGTGAAGAGGGGAAATACTTTTTTTTTCAGCTAGGAAGGGTAATTTCATTTTGGACAACATTTTTCTTCCTATTTAGTCTTTTCCTGGTTGTCCTAAATATATCAGGTTGACCTTTTTAAAGATGTGCATGCATGAGCATATTTTTGATTGCAATCAGTATATATTAGAATATATTTTGAGCATGTTTTGACATAGGCACCTACTTATGTTCAGTGATTAATTCACACTGTTAGACTGAGATGCACTGTAATCGGCATAGGCTGTAACAATGTATTTGGTGCATCCTGGAGCAATGTGAGCTTTGGTGCTGAGGATGGGCTTCAGCAGGGGTTCTTAACTAAAAGGGGATGAGGTTTTTAGCCTAGGCATTGAGACTAAAATTCTGCCTGGGAGTGTAGTGATTATGTCTCAGGAATACAGAGTGATGTTCAAGTAATCTTTCACTGTCACCTTTTCACAAGCACCATGTGACTTGAAATTGATTGAACTATAACCAACTCTTTAAAATGAGAAGACCTTGAAATTTCCTGAAATCTGCACGCCAAAGATCCTTAGATAATCTGGTAGCAGGTACCAGTATAGAATCCCCAAATACAAATGGGTAATTGGCTGTTTTGGTAATATATGGAAGTAAATCCATTCTTTATCTATTGAACAGCTCACATCTTTGGATGCTTTTGTCATTGGTGCAATAGCCAAAGCAGTTGCCACCACCCTCACTTATCCTCTGCAGACAGTACAGTCAATTCTGCGGGTAAGTAATAATTTCATTTCAGGGTAACTCTGCTTCTGACTTGGTCTGTATCATTTATACCTTGTTCACATGGCTTGTTTTTATTTGTCTTAACGGATCCATTGTTTTGGGAGGCATTTTTCCCAGTGCAGGTCACTGATGAGAATGTCTCTCCTATTTGGTTTTGACCGAACTTGGTATACTGGTGCACATTGGTTTCAAGTAGCTGGTAGGATTGCCAGTGTATTCTGTGGGTACAGTGCCTCACAGAAGCTGATGCACAGAAGCTGCTTTTAGACACTACAAAAATGGACATTTACTTCTTGGAATATAAATGGAAAATGTGTCAAGTGGGAAGTTAAAATTAAATCTTCTAAAACAAGTCTGTTTCCAGATGACCTATGGTAATGAAAAAAAAAGTTCTATTCCTAGGTTTTATTGTTCAGATGATGGTCTGACCTTGTCAGTGTCCAGAATGTGATTCATCAGGGGAAGCTGAGCTCCCTCATAAATAATATCTTCAACCACTTGCCTGTCCATGTAGGCTATTTGTAGTGGTAATGGAAACACTTGCATTATTCTTACTTGGAATTTGTATATATGCTGGATAATGCTGCTGCCTTCAGTGTGTTGTCAATATTCAATATTGTTGTAAAATTGACACAAGACAAAACTGGGGGGTAGGAGGGAAGGAGGAGACCTGGCCATGCATAAACATATTGTGCTTTAGTTTCTGTGCTTTAAACTCTGTTTTTGTAACAGTTAAATATTAATGTTTCCACATGGAATATATTTTCCTAAGTAAGGAGGAGCCTTAAGTTGTCTGTATGGTAAAGCCATTGTGTATGTTCTAAAACTTGGACAAATTTGGAGAACGAGTTGAATTGCTGAAAACAAGCCTTCCATGCTAAGGGTATCACTTTTCAGACTTCTCTAATAAGGGAATTTTCTTGTTAATTGTTCATATGGAAAAAGTAATTTTCAAGCAAATTTTGTAATTATTTGTAACTCTCTAATTAGAGTGGAATAAATACATTTTGATTTTTTGTAGCCTGTAAAAAAGATAGTTAGGATGCTATATTTCAAAGCAAGAGGACTTGAATATACTTACTGTGTAATTTTATCAGCAGTCATCTTTTCTGAAGTTTTCATAAGTTTGGATTAGCTGAGCTAGTGCTTTCTTTCAATGCCTTACCCTGTTTTAACAGCCTGGACACATCTCAGTAGCTAAACTAATAACACAGACTTCTGTTACTGGAGTTGGCAGATACAGAAAAACATTTAAGCAAAAATAGCTCTGTTTGGATAAGTTGCAACATCAGTCTGGTTTTAATTTATGATGCAGTTTCTCCTGGTGTGAAGGAGAACTGGAAGGAAAGTTGGAGTGCTCTGTTTTAGCCTGAGCACTGCACAGCAGTGCAGGTTTCATGGAGCTGCATCCACAGAACAGCTTCAGCCCTTGTTCCTTTCCATGGTTCCTAGAGAAGTGCTTACAGTCTTGTGGCTTCATGTTTTCCATCTCCTTGGAGCTTTTTGAACACAATTCTTCTGATTCTTGATGACAATGTAAGGAGAAAAAAAAGTGCCAGTCCATCCTCTCCCTGTGATGATGGGGAACACAAGGAGCCTGTCTCTAGTTCTACAGTCACTAGGGGTGACTGCTGTCCCTTTTCTCTATGAAAGAATAGCCGGGAGCCCTGAACACATCTGTTGAGGACAGCAGAAATGTGCATCTGTGACATCTGTGCTGTCCAGCTCAGACTTGCTTTATTTTGTGATATGTTTTCTAATCTGAAGTTGGCATTGTTCTAGTTGATGTTTTTGTCACACTAAGTGATGTTAAAAAAAAAAAAAGTTTGGAGTAAAGGCTCAGTATTTTTGGAACTAATATTCTGCATGAAAAAAAAATACATAGTTGCAGGGGTTTTTTGGAAACAATTTTAGCAGATGTACACACTAATATAAGCTGAATTCATATAAACTTACACATCATAACTAAGTTCTGTCATCAAAGTAGTACAGGATATTTTTTTAACCTTAAACGTTTAGAAACTTAGTCTTTTTTGAAAGTCATTAGGGTTCTTTGTAATAAACTCTCTACACCTTCACTTTCAACTCTTTGGCACAGCTCTCTTCTTGCTGTCATACAATGAACAGTTATCCTGTGTAATTGACAGTGGTAGCAGCTTCCAGCCTTGCCTTTGGTACGTCTCTCTTCAGTCATTAAAACTTTGTAACACTGGTGTTACTCATTATACAGTGAAACTGTTCTTTAGGCTATGTGTCAGTAAAGAGCAGATGAATTAAATTTCCATCTGGAGGTGCAGCAATACCATTAGGGTTCTCAGTGATCCCAGATGAAAAAGTTCTATTTAAAACTAAAGTCTCTTTTCTCTGTCACAGTCCCTTTGGGAAATCTTCTGCAGTAAACACTGAAGTGTTAACATCCTAGTGGAAAATTAATGTTCTTTTTCTCTCTTGATGAACCTTTGTTTGTAGTACGAAAATTGTCCAGTGGTGAGGAAAAGAGGAGAATGAAGCACCTAATTATGGTGTAGTGTGGAAGCCTATGAGTAATCTGGGAAGTGACTGGCACTAACTTGGAAGCTACTTAGCAGTTTTTTGGGGGGGTGTGTCTGAGTCTTTGACAGTAATTCTTAACACTGATTTGTCAATATCAAATGGGTAGTTGCTGATGAGAAGAGTGTGGATTTTGAGCATGTATTTACCTAATAATGTGAGATTCCCACTAGCATTCTGTTGCTGCTGTTTCCATCCAAGTTATTAAGACACATAGTAAAGGAACTTGTATCATCCTAGCATCTTCTTAAGATTCCTGAGCTGCCTAAATCAGCTGGCATACTTTACCTACTATCAATGGTAATTTCTTACACCTAAGAAGTAGCAGTTGCCTGAGCATGTTCTGGGAAAAAAAACTCATCCAACATGCAGTTGCTCAAGTTCACCTTTCTTAGCACAGAAGCTTAATACAGGCTTCAAAAGCTATTAGGCTGTGTTGTTACAAGTACAAGTGTGCCAACCCTTGTATATTAATAATTCATAGTTACAGCTTGCTGACAGTATTAGCAACCTGTATCAGATACAAGTATCAATGAAGGCTAGAAAAGGAGTTGCTGAAATTGCTAGTTTAATTCTTGAGGCGTAAAACTACAGCAGCAGCTATCATGCCTACTGAAAACCAGCTTGGAGATAAGCAAGTGCAGTGAGTAAAAGAGAAATATTATTTAAGCCAGGTAGGTGGATCAAACGATTTTGAATTTGTCCACAGCAGTCCACACATAAGTGTTTGTTCCAAGACTATTGCTGGGCAGATAAATTTTGCCTTCAACTATGTAATCTCAGTGTAGTAGTGATTTGCAGATGTGTGAGGGTCTGAATCTTCGTGAAGTCAAGGCTGAGAAAGCCAGAAAGAAGTTGCTTTGAGTGTCATATCCCTACTAAGACACTGGAAATTATGCTTTTGAGATCTTGAAAACTGCTTCCTCCAGAGCAGCTTAAAGAGGCTATACAGCCTTTGTTAGAATCCATCTTAAAACCAGAACAAATTACAGTAGTATGTACAATTTTAATGCTTCCAGTGTGAGCTTGGCCTCAGTTCTCTGCTGATGGCACTATAACATGGAATATGTTTAAAGAGGTTTAGAATAAGCTCTCCAGATTTCATGCATGTATGGTGTTCTCTGCCAAGCACAGTGGGGAAATAGTACAGCAAAATACTCTTCCTTTTTTTCAGTTTGGACGCCACAGGTTGAACCCAGAGAACCGAACACTGGGCAGTCTTAGAAATGTTCTTTACCTTCTTAAACAGAGAGTGAGGTGAGCTGTCTCATTTTATTTCTCCTACCATGATATAGAAGACTTGAGTATTACTAATATTTTCAGAATGTTGCTTGATCTGGATTTTATTTCCTTTTGCCTCCCTTAAACTTGACATTTGAGTCAACCTAATTTTTGTAATATATTGTAGAGTAAGCCCACAAACCCAAATTCTCCTAAATGTCTGTGAAGTAAGTGGCATCAAGGATACATATGGATATTAATTCATTTCACCTCTCAACTTGAAAAAAAGCAGGTTTCTTGCACAAAAGACCTTAAATTTCTGCAGATTTTTTTCTTTAAAGTATTATTAATCATACCTGGCTTGAGATCAGGAATGGGTTTAAGATTCCTACAGTTGTCATTAACTTGTGATATTGATTCTTCTTTGTAGTGATTTACTTACAGAAAACTATTCATACTTGTTTTCTTGTTTCATTTTTTTCTCCTTAGGCGTTTTGGATTAATGGGACTTTACAAGGGCCTTGAAGCAAAGCTCCTGCAGACAGTCCTTACTGCTGCTCTTATGTTTCTGGTGTATGAGAAACTGACTGCTGCAACCTTCACAGTCATGGGATTAAAGCACTCGCGTAGACATTGAAAAGGAACCTATGCCAAAGATTCCAGGGTCTAGAAAACGCATTCCATTTCTGAGACCTGGCTGGGTAACAAAGGGTCCTCACTTTCTCTGCTTCTCTTTTTAGCCACCTTTATCTCCAGTTTTTGGAGAAATCTGGAATATGCTCTATAGGACCTGTTGCCACGAATTCAGGGATAGCCCATTCCCTATTGTTCTGTGGACTCACTGTGTTAAGAAACAAACCAGAGACCTTATTTGACATGAAATTTAAACTATTATGTGATTTGGTTATTTGGTTGATATTCTTGGCAAGAATGATGATCTCTCACTATGCTTTCTTGTTTGCCCTCAAATCATCCTCAGCTATTCTTGTATCTGTACCTTCTGTCAGCAGCTGGTGGGGCTGGTTTTGTGTTATTTTCCTTGACCTGTGTTTGTCACTTCATATTTGGTTCATTAAAATAGTTCATAAAGAATAACATTTTCGGCATGGTTTTCCCTTTACCTTCAGGTATGTTTGTGACATGGGATCTGATGTTGCCCCAAATAGGTGGTGAGGTCTCTGAACAGCTGGATTGGATATTACAAGTGAGTGGGCAGTCTGTCTTCTTGCATCCAGCTATTTTGAATCTTGGAAATTTTGAATGCAGATACTGGCTAGATAGGAGGAACATAACCTCTTGATTTTTCAAGCTGAGTCCCTCAGGCTGCCTCAAGAAAATGGGCTTGCTACAGAAACACATGAAGTTTTGTGAGCCTGTTCCTTGTGAGACTATGTGAATTCACACTATGTTCTTATGCAGACAGGGGGCACTGCCCTGTGCTTCAGATGTGCTATGCCCGCTCAAAAACACACTTTGTTTATTTTTCCACTGGTATTCCCAGACCTAAAAGTCATAACTGTTGTCCCAGTTCATGTGTATGTTCTTTTTGCATAGTTTTGGTCAGTATTCCTAGACCATAAAATCCAAATTAAATCCTGCTCTGTCCAGTATTAAGTTCACAGTTAGGATTGTTCTGAAGCACAGTTTTTTATTTGAAGTATTGAAAAATTTCATTGCAGTTTAACACCAAGAATGTCTAGAAGACTTGAAGAAGGCTGCAGGAAGTATGTTACTGCATTGCAAAATGCCACCTGTTTTTAGAGTCTCAATTCAGTCAATTTTAAGTATCAAACTGTAAAGCAATTCTGCAGATAATGTCTTTTGAACAAAAAGAAAAGCCTTTACACCAGTTGCTTCTTTTAACAGTACTGAGAGTATCTATACAAGAAAAATGCCCTTAATTCAATGCTGGTTGACTTTCAGTCCAGATAAGATTTATATAGACAAGTAAGAATGAAAAAGTGCAATGAGCTGTAATTATATTTTGTTAAAGGATGAAAATGAAAGACTGGAGACCTCACCACTGGAAAAGAATGAATCACAATTCTGAAAATTTCAGTGAAAATACTTTTTTTACTGAAATGGGGCGCCCTGTGGAAAAGTAGTCTGCTGTCTTTTAGGTGTTTTTAATAAGAAATTTGGAATTGGTAGTATGGCTCTTGATAAGCTACCTCACCTCAAAATTCCTGCTGTCAGAATCATTGTGGGGAAGCAAAGTGGTTGTCGTGCCAGTCTGACTGAAATCTGCGTGGCTGCCAGGAGCTGGAGTGCAGCGCCTCAGACTTTTCTGATACGTGGCATGAAGGAGAAATTCCTGCAGAACTATTTTTCTGGTTGCTCTACCTATAAGAAGAAAGTAAATGCTTTCTAGCATTCACTAGCCAAAAAATGTCTACCTGCCAGTGTGGATTCAAAGGGATAAAGTATTTCCTTTTTGCAAAAAAAGCTGACTACAAAAGCGCCATGTAAAGCTGTGCTGGCCTTGGCTGTGTCTGCGTTACCATGAAGCCTGGAACAGACGTTTTGCCCTAAACTCTCTACTTGGCTCTGCTGACCAGTTATAGTGAAACAGTTTCATAAGGGAATGAAAGCAAAAGCTTCTGAAGCTGGGAGCATCTCCAGTCTCCTTTTAATGGTAAACCTGTGGCATTTAAAACTTTTATTGCTTCTGCATTCTCCGGTATTGATTTAGACATTAAACTGAAACAACTGAAAAACTACTTAACCTTGTGTGACTGAGCCAAAATGCAGATGGTTGAGGAATTGTTTAGTCATTTGTTCAATTGACAGGCAAATATTCATGTTGCAGCTGGTACCTCTACCTGAGTTTTCTCAGATGTAGTTTGAACAGATGATGACATTTCTGTTAGAATGCATAAAATTATTTCAGGCTTCAAAGGCGTTGGTGAGTATTTTTGAGATTAAAAAGTCTGTAATTAATAAAAGCAAACTGTGAAAGACTATTTTTAATCTTGGTACTAGAGTTGTAATTCATCCTTGGTGGATAAATACTGTCCAGAAATAAAACCTAAATACAATAATTTTACTCTATTTTAAAATATATTTACACAGATTGTTATTTCCTGTTGTCCCCCTCACAAGCAAATGACAGCTTCAGGGGATGGTAAAGACATGATCCAGCTAATCTGGCTCTGTAGATTGGTCATTTCACTGGAGAAAAATAGTTGTAGGAGAACTAATGACACAGTTCCCATCAAACAGCACAAAACATACAAGTGCTCTTTTGGACACAAGTGGCTCCTAACAGACATGGTTATGGCAGTTGAAGCTGGAAATGGAACATGGAGGCAGAGTATGAGGCTTTAAGAGTAACTTCTCATACCTTTTGTGTTCAGAGTTTTATACTCAAAATGTGGCAGAAGCAGCTCTAGGCACAAGTACCTGCAATGACAGCCTGGGTTGCCAGTGCACTGCACTTCTGTGCAGTCAGTAGTAACTGTGTGTTCCATCCAAAAATTGTGTAAATTCGCTTCTAAAGAACTTAACAGAAAATATTTTCATCCTCACGTGAAAAACAGACCATCTCGCTATATTTTTAATAGTATTTTCAAGAGAAGAGAGAAAGAAAAGATGATTACAAAAGACAGCAGCAGAGAGGATCGTCTGTCTTAGCCGAGTTCCGTCATGGATAATTCTGTCCTTGGCTCAATTTAGGGGATTTAAATTTAACCCTGTGTTGTTCTTTCTCTTTCCCACCCCACACTTTGACTGAAGGTAGGAAGCTCCTGTGGCATCTTAGGGATTGCAAAGCAAGTGGCTTTTCAGGTATCTGTGGTGTTTGGGATGAATTCTGCTTCCATTGGTATTCCAAACCATGTTTCTTGTGATTATAGGTTGCTTGCCTGTATAGTAGGGCAGTATATAACACATTTTAGCTCATTTGTTAATGTTATTCATGTGTATATATATATATATATAGATATAGATAATATAACAGAAATGCTGTTCAGTAAGCCTCAGGAGGATGACAACTGATAGGGTATAATGTGTTCTTTTTGTCTATGTAGTGGTGAATTGCTGAGTACTGCTAAATAACAGTATTTGCTGCTAGAGATGGCTGTACTTTGCTGGAAGATTCTTTCCATGAAACGATTTTCTGGCTGCACTGAGGAAAGTTATTAAAACCTGAAAGCTGGTACATACCCTTTGTGGGAGGAAAAACAGGATTTACCTTTGGTCTGACCAAGAGGAATAGAGCGCGCTGCACTGCTGCACTGCAAAGCTGCTTGTCCAGATTAATGCTTCCTTACATGTCTTACTGCTCACCTGCTGACGAAGGAAAAAGGGGAGTACTGACCCTGCTCCTTGCTGGACTTTTGTAGTAAAGGCAGGTAAACACTGTCCATTCAGAGGAAAAAACAGGTGAGCTTTCACAACTGGGATATTCCTTGCACAGTCATCTGTTGAAAAAGGTATTCACTGCCATCAGTGGAATTATTTTTACGCCACATATCAAAAACATTTTTCAGCTGATGAGCATGGGGTAGGAGAGCACAGGGCTGTGGGAGAGACAGAGCTGCACAGGAGGCCCATAGTGTTTATGCCCATTGTTGGGGTTTATGTCTTCTTTATTTTTAAGTCAATATGTTTTAAATTAAAGAAGAATGAGGATGGATGTGATGAGGAAGACAACTGGGTATTAAACCAGTTGTTTTAATGTAATTGTTTAATCGCCTAATCTAGAAAGCTGAATTCTGTGTCTGCAAGGGGTACTTTGTGGGCATTATAAACCTCTCTCTGCCTCTTGCAGTCTTTCACAGCAGAAACAGGTTTTAGGGCACGGTCAGATGGTCTGTGTGGGCTGAAGAGCCCTCTTCAAAGCAAATTTTCATGGTACAGAGAGGGGCCAGGTCCCTCTTGCACAAATAAAGCTGTGTATGGCTGCATGGTCTGTACAGGGCTGTTGATGCTGACCTAGTGTAAAACTTTACTAGTGTGTAACATCATATATAATTTACATAATATTCATAGCTCACAGGTTTTGGTAGCACTAGATAAAAAAGGATAGCTTTAGGATTCAATGAACAACAGCAAAAGAGCTTTTTTGAATTGGCACTGCACGATGCAATACACTGCCTGCTACAGAATTACTTTAACTTCTTTATTCTTCCTTTGCTTTGTGTTTAAGAGAAATGGGCTCCAGAACTTTCTGGAAAATAATAACTAAAAAGAGATCTCTCCACCTTTCTTTTGGCTGAAAACATTTTTCTCTGCTGTTCGTAGCAATGTAGTGAATCTGTCAGAGCAGCCTGGAGCACAGCACAGCCACTTCAAGGTAAAGGGCACAAGCTTGTGCAAAGATGGATTTATTTCTGTCCTCTGCAGTCAGAGAACTGCCAGTGCAGTTACTGCAGCTGGAGGAGAGGGAAGAGCAGGAATTTGGTGGTGGTCCAGATCAGAAAGCCCAGCAAGACAAGAGTCCCCATAGCTTGCAGCAATGGAAATGTGAAGTGATAACAAGGCCAGAATCTATCTGTGAGAGATTCTCCAGCACATTAACAGATCCTGGTGTTGCACTTGCACGGTGGAGCCCGGCTCACGGGGGTGCTATCACAGCAGCAATCACCTACATGGTTCACATCCCCACCTCAGCTGTACCAGCGGTGAGAGGCTTCATTTTTACAATCCCTGGCTGAAAACTCAGGTGTCTGTTCTTTCGGAGATGGAATGGTCTGGATAGTCAGGGGATTTCTTGCCGAATACCCCATTACTCAGCACTCTTCATTTGCTGTGTCGCTTCCTATGACTTTTCAAACCAGCTGAAGAAAATAATGTGTGTCTAGGTTGCTGATATTTTCATTTGGATTTGCTGCCAAAATTGCATAAAACATTTAGAAAGTCTCCCAACTGTGGCAATATGTTAGATTATGAGAAAATCACTGGTCACACTGGGAATAGCACCTCAGAGAAGCAGATTTTAACCACAGGGAAATACTCTTCACAATGTTTTATTTGTAGCTTTATCTCTAGTGCCAAACACCAGATTGATTCACACGTGCTGGGCTCAGGGATGTGTATGCAGAAGGGGCCTGGGATGAGCCCAGGTTTATCCATAGGAAAACACATTCTTCTGACTTCAGCCAGTGCTCAGTTCACACTGGGGGAGTTGCAATTGTTAGTGCCTGTTATCCAGCTGTCGTCACAGTGCACGTCAGTCTTATTCTTAGTAATAGCTGATCTCTTCTGTACGCTTACATCCACATATGGAGGATGAGGTTGGGGTTTTTTCCCGATAGGATTTATTTCGAATTAGAGATGTGCTGGCCAGGCTTTGGCTGGCTCCGCTGTGGATTCCTTGCTGAAAATTGTCAGTTTACAATTCTTGCCTTGGCCTTTCTGACCTTCATCTGTGATGGGCAGAAGATTTCAGCATGTTTCGGTGGATTCAAGGTGTGATAGGGCCTCCCCTAATGTTTCATTGTCTCAGCTGTGTGATGGCACATCAAGCCCCAGAGTTCTTGTTTTGAACAAAAAAAATTTCCTTTGTCCTGTTGTTTTGGGGAGTTCATTGTTCTTTTAATGTCCTTGAGGAGTCATGGTGACTTGTTGATGCACAGGTTTTATGAAGCGCTGTCTTTCATGAATGCTGATGCGAGAAAACTAATTTGATGGATTTTTCTCATTATCTTTCCTCATGCACATGTCCATGCAGTCCCAAGCCTCAGTCACCTGCTGCATACAAAACAAATGTCTTCGTTTCTTTTGAATTATTCCTCCTAGGCTTGCTTTGTGGCCATGAATCAAGAATACTTTGACACCACAGTTTTCTAGTTTTGAAATTTCCAGGATTACAGAAGGCAGTGTATGAGGGTTTTGTATTTTTTTCACATGACAAATTTTTATCTTACTCCTTCTGTAATATTTTGAAAGATACAAGTTGGAGATTTCATATGATGCTTTCAAGACTCTCAAAGTATATATCAAGAATAAAGCAGAGTGTTCCAAGAAAACTGAAATACTGTGTTTAGTGAATATATTTAGTGTTTAGGGGATAAAACGGGAAAAATTTGTCTTTTCCTCATGAGCAGGGAAGAGGGCAAAGAAATGGAGAAAGAATGAATAAGATTTATTTCTTCGTTGCTTTTCTTTGGAACAAATACAAATAAGTTTTTTCTAAAGCTGAAGGAGAAACATTCATGGAAGCCCTTTTGTAACAGAGGAGCACATTGACCTCACCTTTGAGGAGGTGTGTTTTATTTGACTGGCCTTTTAGAAACGAAATTTGGCTCTGGAAACCTTGTAGCTCCTGTGTGCAAGATGTTAACTGCTCCTGTAGTGCACCACAAGCTTTCATATTATTAAAACCTATAAACATATGCATATTCATATACATAAAAACTATAACAATTTGTGAAGCTCAGCAGCCTGAAACTCAGCAACCTTATCTCATTCCGCTTCTCCACGACGAGTCTGTTTTATTCCTGCGGAGTTAGAAGGGGCTCAGCCCGAGGAGCTGGAGGGCAGTGCCGGTTATTATTTGTATTTTTGGTACGTTCCGTTTTCGATGGGGTTTGGTGTGTCCAGCGAAGAAGGCGGTCAGACGCCAGGAGGTGGCAGCCGAGCCCCGCTGCCCTGCCTCGCTCTCCCTCGCTGCAAGGAACCCAAGCAGGGGGACTTTCTGTGAGCCGAAAGAAATCTAATTACAGTCGGAAGATTTGGAGCTTTAGCCTGAAGGGAGGGCACACCAGAAGCTGGGAAGGAAGGAGGAGGGGTCAGTGCCATTCTGTGTGGAAAAGCTGTATTTCCTTGCTGGTGGGTGCTTGCTCTTGGCCTATGCTGTGTGCATCCAATGCTGCTTGCACACATTGGTGAGGTTAATTTTTTTCCTTGGTGTCACTGTAGCATTACTGTGAATTAAAACCTTAGGTGAACCTCAAGCCTTTGTTTCAATACAGGCAAAATTTTTGTTTGTTGCCACATCAGAACATTAATGATTTGAATGTGCTGCCTATTGCCTTGAATGCTGCTGAGGGAAAAAAAGTTCTCTAGTTTGAAAAATGTGTTGAATCAAAGTGAGGGCCTGTTTGGTGGGAAGAAAAAGAAATAGCCAAGTGCTGTGTTTCAGAGAGGGGAGTGTCTAGCCAAGACATTTCAGAGGGGGAAGTGAATCCTATGGAGTTACATGAAATGGAAAAATTAAGTTGCAAGAAGGAAGAATTTATAATGTGATTACGGCAAAAGGTTGTCTGAATTCAGGCCACCCCAGGGATGTGGTGGGATGGTATTTCCATATTGCTGCCACCAACACCAAAACCTGCCATTGTCATGTTTATTCCATAGATTTGACATGATTCTGTCAGACAAAGTGAATTACTTAGGCTGACAAAAGTAGATATGTGTGATTGTTTGCATTTTGCCTGTGTTTCTTGGCTAGTACTTGGCTTAAAGATATCACCAAATAATTTCACGGTGCCACCAACATCCATGATTTCAGTCTCTGCTTTCTGGTTTGTGCAGCTGAGTCCCTGCCAATGACCTGAGCCTTGAGCATTCCTTCCTCTGCTCAGCTACGACTTCACCATAGCACTCATCCTGCCTACATACACTCCTTTTCCTGAGGACTTATTTTCCAGTTGCCTTAGAAGGTCCAAGGTGAATGAGAGAATGTGGCCTGATCCCTGTGGAAAACACACGTTTTCAGTTGTGAAAGCCTGTGTGGTTTGTAGAGTGGCTGTAGTCACTGACTTCCTCAGTTTGAGGTGACGAAGACTTCAAAGCATTGTATTAAGAAAACTGCAGCAACACGAACTGTCCCAGGCAGCCACCTCTCCAGTTGCTTTAAGAGAGGAATTCAGGCTAGTCTCCACAGAGCAGTGATAAAATATTCTGTACACTGCAAGAAATGGGGATGAAAAGTCAAAAGTCATCTGTTAAGTGAACAACACAATGACCTTGAACTGCTTTATTCTGTCCTGACAGATTGTAATGCTCTGTCATTTTCTCTTAATGGAAAGAAGTGTGTGGTTCTGGAAGGCAAAGGAAGGGAAAAATGATGTAGCCAGGGAAGGACACACTTGTCAAAAGGCTCCTTTGCAGCACTGCTCTACAAACATAATTAATGTTAGAACAGCATTAATGAATCTTGACTGTCCCTTCCTAGCTGCTGGAGCAGCTAATGTGATGTATGATATGACACCTGAGCATGAAGCTTGGCTTTCCAATGCCACACAAAATGACATCCAACCACCCTTGGCAGGGGTTGGCAATGCTGTGGCAGAGCCTCCCTAGACTCTGCTCAGCCAGCTGTCCTCAAGAGCGGAGGCACCAGCTCCAGAGGGCACACCAGAGCGAGTTCTCCTATGTGGGGGGCCTCTTCCTGGCACCTCTCCTTCCCAGACATCTCTCAGCACAGGTCAGATGAATTGCTCTCTACGGTTTCCTGGCTGCAGCCCTCTGCTGAGGCACCCTGGAGGCCCTTGGCCTCTCTCTAAGCAGAAGAGAAGCTGTGGCCTGTGGCCTGAGGATGATGGGTCCCATTAACTGGGACCAGTGGCTGGTGGCTGTTTGCAAGCTGGGCCATGTGGTTTAGTGGGTGCAGGCATTGTCCAGCCTCCACCTGTCTCTACAAAATGTAGCACAGGGCATGCAGTGCTGTTTTCTCCATGTGAAGAGACCATGAGTAATTTCTCAAGAAGGTCTGGAGGCTACCAAACACAACAGTGTGTGCTCTGTGATCTTCCAGCTGTCTTAGTGTGGTTCAGATCACCTTTCCCAGATGTCTCATGCTGAGTAGAAAAGGGAACATGCGCTTGATTTTACAGCAAATTGTGGTCTTTCTGTTTGTCTCATGATCTGTAAAATGGGGTTAACATTTGACCCCCTTCTCGTGAGGAGAGACCTTTATGAAAGTAATTTCCTTGTTCAGTGCTTTAGTGTTAATGCAAATGCCACGTGAATGTGACCTGTTTTTAAGCTGGAAAAGTAAGCTGGCTCAATTCTGACTTTTGAAGTGGTCACTGCTGACACAGCACCATCATCTTGCAGAGATGTGGCCAAATCAAGTTCAGGACAGGTTATAAGGCAAACAAGGTCTGTCTCGGAGAGCTTACCCTGTCTACCCTGGTAGTCCCTACTGACAATACAATTACCTGAAAGGAGGTTGTATACAGATGGGCATCGGTCTCTTCTCCCAGCTAACAACTGACAAGAGGAAACGGCCTCAAGTTGCACCAGGGCATGTTTAGATTTGATATTGGAAAAATTTCTTCATTGAAAGAGTGGTCAAGTATTGGAACAGACTTTCCAGGGAAATACTGAAATCACTAACCATGGAAGTGTCCAATACTACGTAGATGTGGTGCTTAGGGACATTGCTTATTGGTGCCCTTGGCAGTGCTGGGTTAATGGTTGGACTCAATGATCTCAGAGGCCTTTTCCAACCTAAACAATTCTATGATTCCATGATAAGATCGAGCAGGGATTATGGTTTGATGCTTACATACAACGCATTGCTCCAATCTCGACACAGCTGCAGGAAGTCCCCTCCTTCACCAAGCACACCATGAGAGATGTGAACCCAACACATCTCTGGTTTCTTCTAACCACAGGTGAAGGTGCTTAGAAAATCACCAGGAGAGGCTTTGAATAGCCCAGGACAGAAGTTTAACATCTTTCTTCTCTTGGCTGCGATGCAGCTTGTGGCTGGGGAAGTGTGCTGAGGCTTCTTATCTGGTGGGGGACGTTTTTGGAGACCTCCTGAGCCTCAACAACTCTGCCCAGAGATGTCGTAAGCACAGGAATTCCCACTCTGACTTCTGCCTTGCTTAGCTGGCTGAGTTGTTTGATGCAATCAGCTGCTCCTGGACAGAAAGCTACACTGTACCAGCACCATTACCACTGATAATGATTTATTCCTGCCCTGTCTTGCAAAGAGGCTGGTAAGAGAAGCCAAAAAGTGTGGGAATATGAAAGCTGCCTTCCTCCTGGTCTCCTCCTGATTGTCCTTTGTGTGGTGCTGCATCTTATGGTGAGTTTGTATTTTCTGTCTCATTGCAGTGGTCACTGCTATGGAATACAGGTAAAGCGTGTAAGAAATGCAAGTGTGGTTTAAACTCACAATTGTTTTCAGTAGAGGAATCCTGGAAAGGTGAGTTTGGCACACTAGTCATGCAGAAGACATTAGAGATCTTCCTCTTAGCTCTTTTACTGAGAAAAGGTCTGGCAGGAATGAGGACCATCTCTATCGAGCCATTATTTTGTAGCTCTCTCTAGTGTTGATCATTTAAAAAGATGCAAGCAGAAAAGGAAGGAAGGGCTTCCTTTTCTTTTTCCACCTTCATTGTACAAATGCCTTCTTGTCACAGTAGTAGGTGGGAGCCTTACGCTTTAAATACTTTGCAAGGGAAAGCAGTTGTGAAGTTCCTGGTTTACTTTCCCATGTGTCACTTTGCTGGGATTGATACTAGGCAGAAAAAGGGAGAAAACATAGATAGTGGGAAAACAGGTTCATTCTCAATGCCTGGAGTTATGTGTGCAAAATAGGGGTGTAATTTTTCTCTCTGCTTTGGATGCGAGGTTGGGATGAAGGAGAGTCAACTGGAGGAACTAGTTGTCTTCAGGAGAGAATTAATAGTTTTAGAGAAAATAAGTAATCTTTTCCTTTGTCCTTTTTCATAGTAGATTCATTAAAAAACCCCCAAAACATGGCAGCTAAAATATTTGGACATTTTTCCTGTGGTTGTCCTTATCTGGACTGTCACAGCCCTCAAGGGAGCTGCATCATTTAAATGGATCTTTTATAAGTCAAGTGGGATGAATCAAAGGGCAACTTTGGCCCGGGAGTGCTCAGCAACAGCGGAGTGTTCCCTACTGCTGTTCCCAAGGCGAGACCATACAGGATAGCAAAGGGAAGACCCCACTGTGTGCAGCCAGGGTACAAATTTGGGCTTCTGAGCACTCACATGGGCAGCTGATGGACAGATTTCATTTGCCACCTCCCTGCGCTCACCGATGTTTCATGTCTGATATTGAATGCATCTCCCTTCCTCCCAGGCTAAGCCGGGGCAGGTGACCTGGGCAGTCTGTGGTACAAGGGAGCAGGTTGCCTGCAGGTGGGAGTTGAGTGGCCCCCTGACCTGAAGGGAGGGGGATCATCACCTCTCCTGCCTCCTTCCACTGCTGTCAGGCAAGCCCTCCCCCTAAGGTGGGCCACAGCCAGAAACATCTGAAAACTCTTAGCATGGGTCAGTGGTTGAATTCTAAAACTTCCTACGTGCATCAGAAAACAAAAGAAAAATAAATCTGTGGCTTCTTCTGTAAGAAGAACACAAAAGAGCTTGGGATTCTTGTCTGGAGTGAGAGCTAGTCTTGTGAAATTTGGGCTGTTTGGTGAAAAGTACTGGATGGCTCCAATTTGTCATGCTGATTAAGAAAAGTTGTGGGATCAGCCTTGATTTTTCAAAGCAAGTACGTCTTGTTCTGATTTAATTCTCAGGCAGGTCTCTGAGTTGAAATCAGACAGCAGCTACAGATCTTGTATAAAATAGCATATGTAGGTCACTGATACAAAAAATCCTCACATTAAAGAGTGTGTATAGGTCACTGATACAAAATCCATGCTGGGTAGTTGAAGCAGTTTTGAAATGTAGGGTTACTGTGGTGAGTCACACACATACAATTTCCACGTCCCTTCACAATCCAGACCACTTCACCATGGCAGAGTGGGAGAAGCTGTCACTACATCCCCGTGAGCCAAAGCACGACCAGACAGAGCAGTTTCTGGTGTTCCTGGCTGGGATGGGCACGGATCCACTTCTTCCTTATGTGAAGGTTCCTGTGCCTCATGGTGCTTTCATAATACACTTTCAGGGCCTCTCAGTATCCCCTTTGAGATTCCCTAGTGATAGAAGAGGAAAGAAATCCAGCCAGGTTTTGTTTGCACAGGAAGATATTCAGGAGCAGTTATCAAAATTAATTTCCTGAGTGTGTAATTGCAGGAACAGGCGAGCCCACGTGTGCTGTTCAGGTTAAGTCATGTTATTCTTTAACTCTTGTCAGCTCTCTCACAGGCAGATGTGTCCAGGAGGGGCTGAAAACCCCACAGCAGGGAGAGCCAGAGGCTCTTCTGCTGCTGATATAGCTGCTTTTTTAAGCGCCTTTCTTTTCACAGCTCATACTTTCGTTACCACACTTTAAAAAGAAAGAAGACCAAACAGCCCCCAAAATGGGAAAAAAAAAAAAACAACCCAACCCAAACCAACCTAAATCTTCCTGGAAACATTCACACATGCAGAAAAATAAAAGAAGTGGAAGGCAACCAAAGCAGCCTTTCTGGAGACTGATTTCTAATGCCACCATCAAAAAATCAGCAGTGACACCCCCTCCTGCACAGGCAGGGATGGGTGCCAGGCTGAGCCACAGCCTTGCATTTCATCCCAGCTGGGAACCTCCCAGAAGAGAAGGGCTGAGTAGAAGTGGCACACTGCGCTGCCTTGAAGGTGAACAGGCAGATATTCTGTGGCCAAACTTGCTGCCATTTCTGCCCCCTGCTTGTACCACAGCCTGTCTGCTGCTGCCATCACCTGCCAGCTCCTGACTCTCACCCAGAGGCCCTGCAGAGGCTTGGAGGCTGGCATTAATGTCACCATCATCATCATCATCGTTTCCTTCCTGTGCACTGGTCCAGTAGCATCTCAGCCTCCTAGAGGGCTTTGTGATCAGCCCCCAAAACCACTGCACTGGAATCTTGAGTGAGTATCCTTCCCTTCCTTTCCCTTCCTGACCTTGCTCCTGGCGGACTTTCCGTCCACCTCATGCCTGAGTAGTTGTCATCTATTCCCAGTTCCTCTGTGCTCCACAGCCTCGCGCCCCTCGCCTACGGTGTTTCTCACTGGTTGGTTGCTCCCTCAGCCGACCTGAGGGGCACCGGTTATTTTCAAGTTTGGAATGTGACACCACGGACATGCACATCCACTGATGGCCCAGAGAAGCACGGATAGCTTACGGGTGCAAATGGATGGGCTCCTGGTTCCGGGCTCTGAAGATCAAGGACAGGTGCCCCCCTCTCTTTCAGTTGTGCTTAATAACAAAAGCTCTCTTCACCCATCCTCACTGTCACTCACCGCCTCTGGCATTTCATGCCCATAGGGCTTTGCTTCCTCCTGCCTCCATCCCAACCCACCTTCCTACTAATTCTGCTTTGTGCTGAAATTTTGATCTCTTGGGCAATCGGCAGCTTCACCCCCTCAGTGTGCCAGCAGCCCTGCAGCCAGCGAGAGGAATGTGCTTAAAGAAAAGTCCAGCTCTGTTTCAGCAGGTGTCAGACATCCTTTGTGCACAAAAGCTGTTAGTGAGGAAGACACTGGGCCGAGAGTTAGTGACAGGAAAGAAGGAAACAAAGTCATATTTTTGTACAATATGTCACTTTTCATTGTGAGTACACATCTGAGTGCGAGTGGGCGAGAGCCTAGAGAACCCTTCAGAGGAGGTGCTGCAGGGACCTGTGGCAGGGATTGCTTCTCTCCTGCTCTTCTCAGTCATCTCCCCTCTGTTTTTCCACTCCCTCATTTTCTCTCCCTCAGCTAATTTTGTGCTCATTCAGCTATCCTTGTCAGAAGCTCAGGCTGCAGTGCCAGCTGTGTCTGCCTCTGTGCTGGGACCTATTCCTGCTTTAGGGGTCCCTGCAGGAAGTGAGTACTGCACTGTGATTTTCCTGTGAATTCCCAAAATCTCTGGGATGCTCAAATCATAGACTCATAGAATGGTTTGGGTTGAAAGGGACCCTTAGAGACCATCTAGTTCAACCTCCCTGCAATGAGCAGGGACATCTTCAACTGCACCAGTTTGCTCAGTCCCATCCAGCCTGACTTCGAATGCTTCCAGGGATGGGGCATCTACCACCTCTCTGGGCAACCTGTTCCAGTGTTTCACCGCCCTCTTTGTAAAAAACTTCTTCCTTATAGCTAATCTAAATTGATCCTCCTTCAGTTTATCCCTTGTTCTATTGCAACAGGCCCTGATAAAGAGTTTGTCCTCATCTTACTTCAAGGCTCACTTCAAGTACTGAAAGGCTGCAATAGGGTTTCCCCAGAGCCTTCTTCTCTCCAGGACTGGGGTGGTCGAGGTGCTCCAGGAGCCAAGCGGCTGCTCCTTTGTCTCCCCTCGGCTCCCTCAGCTCTTCTGGGAGCAGCTGTGGGCCAGGGTGCTGGAGGGGACCCGCTGGCCAAAACCAGCTTATCTTTTCTGCTGTACTGGGGCGGCTGCCACAGGACGACAAAACCTCCTTGGAGCAGCTAGACAATAGCAGAGAGAGTTTGTCAGGGTGCTTTATTTTATTTATTGGTAATTTTAGCCATTACTTCACTGATGAAGTTGAATACATTTATTCAAATCATCTTTTTAACAATAAAATTGAAGCATGTTTCACACAGAATTTTCCTTTTGTTCTTTGCTTAAATACTTTTGCCCTTTGGATATTATTAATTACATCCACAGATTTCTAAACAACTTAATCTGTGGAAATGAGAATTTATGGGGAGGGCCAAGATCTAGTTCATCTGAGAGCAATATTCCTGTCCCTCTTAAATATCATTAATTTTTATTGAATACAGGAGTATGTAAACAAAATGCCAGCTGTACAGCAGAGGATGAAAATTACAGGGCAGTGAAGCCAATTAAATCAATTGCTGCGGGCTTTGCCTTTCCCCTGTCTCCTGGGAAGGGCTGGGTTGGAAGGCTGGCAAACAGAGGTGTGGACAGAAGGACACAATAATTGTCCTCAGTATTTTAAAGGTACATTGTCACCACTGCATCAGATACTGTCACCAACCTTCAGAAAGGGGCTAAGTTGCTATTTCGGCTCTCAAGCCACTCTGCTTGGCATATTTGCTTTCAATGCATCTGAGAGTCCTTCACATCCAATTCTGAGCAGTCAGATGGTCCAACTAGCCCCCAAAATAGGGACAAGCTCATAATTTTGTTATGAAAATCTATTTAAAACTGAAGGGAAAGGTGGTTGTTCACCTGTCTGAAAAGACTGCTTTTCTAAAACAAGCACATAAGTCTTGTATGTGTGAGGTCCCTGCAAGAGTGGTACTATTTAAGGTTACTTTTGCAACAGAACTTGCAGTTTTGGCTTCTTCAAAAGTTCTTTGGGATACAGAAATCAGCACTTTGTCCTGCAGAGCTGCCAGCACTGCAGCAGAGGAGTCACATCTGCATATTCTCTGGGCGACAAAGATAGAATAGTATCAGGGAATCATAGAATCATTTATGTTGGAAAATACCTTTAGACTATTGAGTCCAATTTTTAGCCCAGCACTGCCAAATCCATCACTAAACCATGTCCTTAAGTACCATATCTACACATCTTTTAAATACATCCAGGGATGGTGACTTCACCGCTTCCCTGGACTGCCTGTCCAACTGCTAGACAACCATTTTGGTGAAGAAATTTTTAGGAATATCCAATCAAAACCTCCTCTGACCCAACTTGAAGCCATTTCTACTTGTCCTTTCTCTTGTTACCTGGGAGAAGAGGCTGATTCACCTTGCTGCAATCTCCTGTCAGGTAGTTTAGAGAGTGATAAGGTCTCCCCTGAGCTTCCTTTTCTCAAGGCTAAACACACCCAGCCCCTTCAGCTGGTCCCCATAAGATTTGTGTTTCAGACCCTTCACCATTGCCCTTCTCTGGACATGCTCCAGCACCTCAGTGCCTTTGTTGTAGTGAGGGGCCCAAAACCGAACACAGGATTTGAGGTGCAGCCTCACCAGTGCTGGGTATGGGGGGATGATCACTGCACTGGTCCTGCTGGCCACACTATTTCTGGTACAAAATGTCACAGCCAATGTGTTTATGATGCCTGTTTTTGAGCAAAGCTGCCCACTGGGATTTTCAGCCCTCTGTCACTGCAGAGGTCAACAAGGCAGTGGTTCCACCAGGCACGTAGTTGGCTCAGATGCGGTTCAAGGGTTTCTCAGTGGCTTTTCTTCATTTGCGTCAGGTGACAGGAAACTCCCAGTGGGTGCAAGAGCACACCCAGGGTTTTTGGGACACTCACCTCTTTCAGCTCATTTGCTTCCTTTTTTTTGCTCCCTGATTGTATCTCAGACTGAGCTGAACAGGACGTTGGTTTTGCATTTCGTGAAAGGAAAAGGTCACTCTTGAAAGGAAAAGGTTTCCCTTGAAACCTCTTGCTGTCCTCAAGGGCAAATCATGTGGGTGGGTTCAGAGTGCTGGTGGCTCACAGCATCCATCCCACAGCAAACTTGGGTCACTGATAGCTGAGGTTCTCCAAAGCCATCCACATTTGGGTGCGGACAAACTCTTCCTCAAGTTTTCATCTCTTCCCATAAGGATTTGTCTGGTGCAGGCCAGCTGGCTTCCACACCAAGCCCAGTTCCATTTATCATGCCATGTGGGACTGCCAACAGCAGCTGGTTGACATAACAACTGCATTTCCCAGCAGTGGAAATAGTGTTTCCTGTTGCCCATCTTTCATTCCTGTAATCCCGAGTGAAGGCTTTTGCTCTGTTTTTGTTTTATTTTCCTCTTGAGGAAGACATAAACACATTTCTTAGTTTCCTGTTTGGAGCAGAGTGGCTGAGGCAGGACCAAAACCAGCTCTGGGTGCCTGCTCATGGTGAAGACAGGAAGTGTGTGACTTGGGGTCGCTGCAGAGGGTCACCTCAATTCCCTCTGCTCCTAAACTCACCTTCCTATGGGCTTCAGACTGGGCTTTGAATAGTCACTGGCCATCCCTGCTCTTAGGCTCCCTGACAGTTTTCCCTTGACCTCTTAAGCCTGAAATGCTCTGTGTAGCTTCAGCCACTGCTGGCAGCTGGCCAGTCCCGTGAGCACCACTTCCAGCCAGCCCTCCAGAGTCCCTTTCTCCCTCTGAGCCCTTGTGCACCTCAATTTTTCCAGTTAAGTCTCCTTGTCTCCCCAGCAGACAATGAGTTTTCCCAGCCTCTTGCTGGCTCTAGGGAAGCCTCTGGCCTGCTGTGGCCAGAGCCTCAGCCAGTGAGGAAATTTGGTGGCTTCACAGGCAATCAAATTTCAGCCTGCTCCTTTCCAAGGTGCCTTAACCATGTCAACTCTTCCCCATCCTGGCCATGTGGATCACAGCTCACACCAAGAGCTGGTGTGGGCAATGCCATGAGGGAGTGGCACCGTCTGTGGGACCCCTCCTCGCTGGCGGCCCTTCAGCTGTATGTGGGGACACTGATGGCTACAGGAGGCAGGGCATGGCAGCCAATCCATTGCCGTCACATTTTTGTCCTCCCCTGGAAAACCTTCGGGCTGAGATGAACAACTTCAGCCCACAGAGGAATGCAGCAGGCAAGGGGTTGGAGGGAAATTGTGTTTATAATAATAATTAACAGCACTTCAGGAAAAAGGGCAAATGGGCTCTCAGGTTCCTGACCCCATGGACTGCAGGCAGCACTGTTTGTCCTGCAGTATGCGAGATATCCCCTAAACATCCCAGGAAATCTATTTGCCAGGTCCTGGGGAGCTGAGCTCAGCATCACCCCCCTTTTCTCAGTTGTTCATTCCCCGCTTTGAGCTGTTGCAAGCATTTGCATGGTCAGACTGCTGACAGGCATCCTGCCTCCCAGATTTCACCTGGTTTATTTCGCATGTGGTATCCCCTGCCTGAGTGCTTTGTGTCACCTGGCCAGCAGCCAGGCAGAGACAGGGTAGGGGCAATGCAAGGATGGGAATAAATTGGACCCTCACCCTGGCTTAATCCTCATTGTAGCATTTAATGACCCAGTGCAGGGACCAGATCTGATGAAAAAGCTTTCCAGTTTGTTTTTCTTTAAAGCTCTGCTTAATTTTATATTTTTCTAAATGCTGTCTACTCAGATTGGTTCTCTGTAGGAGCAGACAGCAATGTTGCTATGGGTGGCACAACGAGGGTGGCTTCTCCCAGTGGCAGAGCCCTCCTGCCAGGAGGGAGAGGTGAGGGGACCATAATACTGGGTGGAAAGCCAGTTTATGAAGGAAACATTAATATTTTCAAAATCACCAACCAAACTTCCTACCTGCATGAACAGACTGCGGAACAGCAACGTCATGAAGCCTTTGCAGCTTTGTTTTCCGCTGCCCCCACCCAACAGAAACAGAGTAGCAAGTGCAGTTCCTCAAGTATTGCTGTATAACAAAACAGCAAGGATGGGACACAGGACTGGAAGGAGAGGCAAGAATAGCCTGGAGGTGTTTTCCTGTCCATAAGGAAGCAAGCTTAGGCCTGAAGTAGTGCTTCTCCTCTTCCCAAACAAGGAGTAACTGGACCAGCTCTTCCTAGGCTTTGCTTGATGCAATCATTCCTAGAGAGGTAAGAAATTTCTGGGTCTAAGGGGACTGAACTTTACTAGGATCTCTTGGACAGGTTCCCACTCAAACAAGGCTTGTAGGAAAGGGCTGGCTGAGTCACCTCTGGTGGGAGAGGCTGCAGCCAGCAGATAAAAGGTCTGCATCACCAGCTGCTGTCAGAATGAGTGTTAAATTAAGTGTAAGAGAGATATGTTGTGCCTAAGGCTCAATTAACTGTTCCTTTCCACCATGAAAGCTTGCGCTCATGCTTTTACTATGCCTCCTGCTTTTTAACTGAGCTCTGACTATCACCAGCTATTTAGCAACAATATCTGCCTGGAGTTCAGCCACGTCCACATGTGAGCAGCTCTTTCAGGGCTGTGGTTGAAGTGAGTGGTGAACTTCAAAAGGACAACCTCATTTCACCGAGTGAGTAAGCAGAGCTTGGGCCACAGGAGGCTCTGAAGGGTGGGGTAGCTCAGCTATGGCAGCACTGGGAAGCCCAGAAGCCATGTAAGAGGAAGCTGAACTGCAAACAGAACTGGGGTCTGTGGCTGTGATTTGCTGGAGAAGTTTAATTAGGGCGTAGCACTGTGGATAACACTGACTTCTGGGAGTTTTTGTATTTGCAAAGTGAATTTACCAGAGAAATCCTATGCAATGATTGTTTCCATATTTATCTTGAAAACCTGACCTTTCACTGCTGCTTTCTGTCCCACTGGTCCTCTTTGGTGGCACACAGAGCTCCAGGTGGTCTCAATGAATTCATTTCCCCTCCCTCAGATTTTCCCTGAATGTTGCTGCAGCTGGTGGCTCATGCAACTGCTTCTGCTTTATCGCCAGAAGCTTTCAAGGAAGCCAGCTTGCTGAGACCTGGATTTCTGGCAGAGAGGAAAGAATTTGAAGGTAGGAACCACTTTTTTTGTTTTAAATCTCCGAGTAGTGAAAAGAGTAAGGTCAGAAAGCCACCCACCTTCTTTTTTTTCCATGTGAAGATTATCTCTGAACACAGGAGCAGACACAATCGGTGGATCCAAGTGGGGCAAAAACACGAGCAGATTTCTCCATGCTCACACATCCATGCCCAGGAAGGGCTGGTCATGCTCATGGCTGCCATCTAAACCCAGGGGCTGCATTTTCCTGAAGGGCTTTTTGTGGCGACACCCATTTAAAGAGATCTAGATGTCTTCTCCTCCTAACACACTGGGGTTTTAGCCTGGATCAGCTCTCTGTTGGGGTTCAACACTTGGCTCTATAACTCATCGTGCTGGCGCTGCAGAGGAGGTGGTTGTGCTGAGGTGCAGCTGAAGGAAGGAATGGCTGGAGATGTAAGGGGGAAGCAATGGCTCCATTAGCACAAACATTGCTAGTGAGGAACCTGAATCAGGAGATGGTGGCCTTCTGTCCAGTGTTAAACTGCACAGGCTGTAGAAATAAAGCCACAGCTCTGGGTCTTTTCCCCCTGATGACCTCCGGTGCCATGCCCTTCCTCAACAGGGGGGCTCTGCTGCCAGGGATGCTCCCCTGTTTGCATCATTGCGTTATGGAGCTCAGCTGACAGCAATCCAAAACACAAATAACCAGGGACCGAGATGGTCCGACCTCATTAATACCTGTGTTCTCCCTCTTGATATCACTAATAAAACAGCTCTTGAGCTGGCAAATATAAGAACACTTCCAGTATTTTGGGCAGTACAGAGTTTTCTTAGGATATGGATGTCTGAACAGCAAGAAAAGACAGTCACATTTGTTCCTGCTGATTCTGAACTAGGCTATGTCCATCTACTTCCATGGTCGTATTTTCAGTGACAAGCTCAAATACCATCATTGATTCATTGGTGTTATGGACACATCACTAGCAGCAATAAAGGAGGTAGGTGCTCAGAGAGGTTGCAGGTGTTCTTCCTCCACACCTGAAGTCATCCTGCTGGATATCCCTTGTCTTTTCACATTTCTTCATCTGCCATAAAACAAAAACAACAGCTAAATATTGCAGCTTTCTGAAGGTACGTGTACGTGGCTCCTCCAGTGCCTCACCGAGCTATAAAACTGCTGACCCAGAAAGATGAACAAGGCCATATCTGATTATGAGAGGCACAGGGAGGAAAATGCTAATGGCTGAGTTTACCTGACCCTTCCTCTTTCCAAGTCTGATTTCAAGTTGTTGATAGCATTGACCAGTGGTGTGGGCAGAAATTATCTGTGTTGAGTGTCTGTGTGTGACCTGTAATGTCTCAGGAAAATTCCAGCTAAAACAAGACAGTCATTTCCCCATATCTAAGGGAAACAAGCTTTATTAGCATAAAAAGAAAACCACATCCTCTTTCATTAAAATTTTCTAACACAGCTATGCCCTGACTTCAGACATAAAGTTAGTCTTTCTATTACTCTCTGCTCCATGCCTGTTGAGATTATAAACCATTAAATAAAAACAAAGCAATGGTGTCTCGGTTCCTGCATTTCCTCCAGCACAGGCAGGCTATGTCCCCAAAGCACGTGCCGTCCTTGAATGGAATAGAGCATTCCTGGGAATTGTTCCTCCCAGCTGTAGGATACTAGTATGTAACTGGCATTATTTTACCTGTTTTATATATTAGTGTAATTTTTACATGCTGCTACATTAGTAGTGATAATAATGTTAGGGAGACATTGTCCCTGATATGTTCAGGGGTTCCAGTATTTCTGTTCAAGTGTGGGATTTGGGTGTATGTTAGCAGAGCAGCTACAAGGGTTAAAACAAAAATCAGGACCTATAGGGAAGAAATCAGTGACAGATATCTGGGAGAAGAGGTTAATAAACAGGATCTGAAAGGAGAGAAGGATGGGGCTTGGGAGGGACAGCACGGCAGGATTAAATGGCAAAACGAGAGAGGAGATTTAACCTGCCTCTGTGTGCTTTGCCATCTGAGGGGTCAGCGCAGGTCATTCCCCCACCCTAGAGCAGTGAAGCAGTCCAGAGCCCTGTGCAGATGGCAGCCGCGCTGTCAGCCCGGGGCGGCTGTGCCGAGCAGAGACAGAGCAGAGCAGAGCGCTGCCGGCACGTCTCGCTCGCCGCCCGGGCGGGGACGGGCTGCGGGCTCGGAGCCTCTCCCGCAAACAACACCCGGGCGCCTCTGCGAGCGCTGCTTTCTGCTGTCTCGGGGGATGGCAAAGATCCGGCCCGCAGGCTTTGTCTGAGGAGAGATTGCAGATGTTTGTACGTGCTGGTAGTTCCTGGGCCTCGCATGTCCGTCTCGTAAAGTACACCAAGGATTTTCCCAGATAAAAAAAGGCACATCACTTGGCAGAGAGTCACATCTGCAAGCACACGAGAATGAAAACATCCGGAGAACGCTGCCCTTGAAACAAAATGCTCAAAAGCTCAAAAACATGGAGGGGAATGGAGAGTGCCATGATGGCAGCACATTCCTGTCTCCTGCCTCCTTCCTACCAGCAATTTTTAGCCATCCCGGCCCAGAAGCCGGCAGAGAGGCGAGTACTGAGCTGGATGCCTTCATCCCAGGAACCAGGGCAGCAGGAAGGAGAAGAGTGGTGGCTCTGCACAGCCTGGCCCTGCCGGAGCCAGGCACAGTGGGATGATGCAGGGACTTGCTGCCTGGCACTGTGCCCATGTCCTTTTAAACTTGTCATCCCACTTTCCAGCAGGAACCCTATGCCTTCTTCACCAAACCATAAACACAGGACAAGGGAACAACGAGTGCTCATTCACTGCACGTTTGTTTGTTTCAAGAATCAAAGTTTATATAGTTTAAAGCTTCCACATGCCACTTTCACTGGTGCCCCTGCAGCCTGGTAACTGGGATGTGATGGAGAGAAATAAGCAGTGGAGCACTTCAGCGTGATCTAACAGCAGAGTTATTTGATCTGGGGTTTGGTATGCACTGAAAATGCCAGTGGTTAATGGACTGTGAACATGGTGCAGCAGCTCTTTGCCTCCCTGCTGGCGCAGGAGTCAGAGCTTCATAAAGCTGAAGAGGATGCTCTCCTTTGCAGCATCTGTCCCACTGATCTAGTGACCAGCCTTGTTTTACTATTTATCTATCAAAGCTCAGCCATCAATACACAGATATTTCTAGCCTTCATTTTACAAAAACCTTCATTGAAAAATAGAAAAGTCTGTCTGGGAAGATCAACTTTGATCTCTGGTTTTGACCATTAGCCTGACTTTAAATTTCCATGTCTTCAAACGTTTGGTTTAGCTCCTGCTACAATTTTCTAACACAGTGCCTAAATTTAAAGACTGTGTCTGAAGTTTTAACTTTTCCTCCACTTGGACTGAACATGCTTTATTGCATCCTCTAAACCCCAGGGACACTCCAGTGAAGAGAGAGCACTGTCAGTGTGAAAAGCAATGATATCGCCCCAGTTTCAGACCCCATATCTGTGCCAGACTCCTACCCAGATTAGACACCTTTTTTTTTCTCTGCACTTAAAGCTTACCAGGGAAAGGAGGACACAAAAGAAAGAAAGAAAAAAAGCGTCGATTCTGTAATAAGAAGACAAATCACTCTTGTCAAATGTATTTGTCTCCATAACAGGAAGAAGTACTTTTTATAGGCTTTTTATTTTAGACACGGAAAATCATGATGTGTCTGTCCTCTATGTGCAGTGCCCAACAGAAGATTGTGCCATTCACTGTATGCGTCATTTACTCTACGTGCCAGGTTTCTGCTCAGTTTTAATTTACTGCTTCTGAGGGATTTCATCCTCTCCCTTTTGGGGATTGTTCAAATCAAACAGCGATTATTGTTGGCTCTTTCCATTTTAGGCAGCCACCATCACCATAACTTTTTGAGTGGCTTCCATACAAAAACTCACAACAAAAGTGAAGCTCGCGAAGAACTCAATGTAGTATCTGGTACTTTTCCTCTTCCAAAATAACTACTTGGAGGAAAGGGTTTGTTTGGTTTCTTAGGCTTTGTACAGTTACTTATTTTAGGTCGCTTTATTTAGTTCGTATTTTTGTTCCTTGTACTGAGCCAAAATTTTCCTTTTCTCAAATTCAGTTGTGTCCTCCTGGCTATCACACTAGTACCACCATAACCACTCCTCCTTCCTTGACATTTATATCCTCCAAAGCTTCATGAGTTATCATCACCATTCTCTTCTATATATATTCTTGTCATTTGACCAAATCATACATTGGATTTGTTTAAACATTTTGAAGCATGGAATCACCAGGGAAAAGCAAAGATCCCTTTTGAAGGCCCTTTCTGGGCTTCAGGCACCTGTTTAGGTCCCTTCATATCCCCTTTAGATCAACTACTTCTACTTTTTGGCTTGCTATCTGCCTCTTGGCAAATGTGAGGTCAGTCCCTGCCAGTCTTGGGCTGCTGACCTGATAGAGAGACCCAGTGACAGCTCTCACGACCCACCAAGGACAGAGAGGGATGAGCCAGCTCAGTGCACGGCCCAGGATGAAGTGCACACTTCAGGTACAAGAGCAGGTAAGGATCAGAGGGTGTATGTACCCAGGGCAGCAAGTGACACCGTGCCCAGCAGACAGAGGAGACCAGACTCACAGAAATCATGTGGCTCACTTCACCCTCAGCTGGGCACTTTGCTGGGGCAGAAGAGACTTCATCTTTCGGAATATCTGCATGTAGGTAGCGCCATGTGAGGAGTGAAGGTCACTACAGGACACAGCCAGAGTAGGGAGAGTGAATGTCACAACCTCTGGCACCACCAGGATAAGCCTGCCATGGAGCCAGACCAGGGTAATGTGCCCACAGAAGACAAATGATCAAGTCAGCAAGAAGGAACTTGCAACATCTTAGGGAGAAAATTGGTAAACAGTGGCTAAACATCAGTCTAGATATGCAGCAGTGAGAACAGGGCTGCTGGAGAACTGCTGACATCCACAGCAGGGGAAGCAAACATAGGGTCCCTCAATATGCCACACCCCATTGCCCACATGTTGACAGATTTCAAAGATTAAGATGTCTGGAACATGCTGGCAGCAGAGAAGGTTGGATTTCTTCACTGCAGCAGAAACAGCAATAGAGAGGCAGACAATGTCCAGGAAATAGATGCTCAAGATACAAAGTTGGACAATATTAACCTAGGAGATTCTCTGAAAACTAGGTTGCTGTGAAAAAAAGAAGCATAGTCACAAAATACAGATTTAATATCTTTTTTTCTCATGTTTGGGAGAAAATTGAGTGGTCAAAAGAATGTGTCAGTCACTTGACCTCTTATCTTCATCTGTCACATGGTGTTTTTCTGCCAAAGAAAGTGGCCCGAAAGCAGTCTTTGAAATTCCAGCTCATACCTTTACTAACACACCCCAGCAGTAAAAAACATACTGAAAAAATTACTCCTGCAGGCTCCTATCCTATCTGTGACAGAAACCAGCAGAAGATTATTCCCAGAAAAGTTTAAGAGAAGAACAGGATAATTTGCCCACAGAAGTAATTTCTAATCGTGGGCTTTCTGAGGTTGCTCTATGCCCTGAAGCTAGAGGGATTTTATCCCTCAAACATGAAAGAGAGAATAAAACTAACAACCTCTGATTACCCTCTTTTTTCCCCTCTCTAATCCTACTTAAGACTTAAGCTGACTCTTGCTCTCAATGATGGTCAGCAAAAGTCTCACAAATAACATTATTCTGTAGTAAATACATTTCCTGTACACACCCAACATTATTCTGTAATAAACATGTCTCCTGTTACCCACTTCAAAATGCGTCCCTTTTTGGGTTCATTGAGTCCTCATTCAGTATAGGAGCAATCAGGGCACAGTAGAGCACCTTTAAAGACATCCGTATTTTCTGCTTTTCCATTATATTCCCTTTTCTGAATGTCTTCCTTTAAACTAAATAATCACAGGGGGCTTCAGCATAGCAATATCTCCCTCCTTTTAATCATACCTATCATTCAATTCCAACCTACATCCTCTCTCCAGTATCTTTTTTGAAATGAGATGCCCCTGATATTTCAGGCAAAGCTGCCTCCTGACATTACATATTGGCATCACGCACATTTCTGGAGAAATAAGCTCTGTGCAAATGCTTTATCATCAGCCCCGTTAACCAGACGTTTAACTCTGACAGAGGCTCTCTGGGAGCAGAAGGAGTTGTGGAGTGTCGGTATCCAAGATGCTGAGCAGTCCCCAGTGCTAACAAACCGCCCCCGGGCACTTCCCCGATTTGCGTGGGCTCCGTCGGGAGAGCCCTGGCCGGGAGCCCGTCACTCCTGCTGCGCTGCCAGCAGCTGGAAGAGCTTTTGGTGTCTGATGGGTAACTCTGCCACACAAGGATATCTTTCTTTGCGAGCAAATTCATCTGCTCAGTTTCAACGTTGTGCTGCAGCAGGGGCAGGGGACAGTGGAAAACAGCTCCACTTGAATTTCATTCCTACTTCCTATGTTTGTGCCTCCTTGTTTATCTGGGACGCTCATTCCTGGATTGGTTACTTTGTAGGAACATCAGGCCTGTCTGAGAGAGGCTGCTGCTGTGTTGCCCAGACAGCATTAAGCATTCATTGTTTTCTTTTCCCTTCCATTTGATCCCTCTTTTCTCAACTGTAAATCAGAATACTCTAATTTCTCTCCAGAGCTTTTCCCTCCACTGTTTTTAATATATATTTTAAATCACATTTTAAAATGTTTCTTATCACAATTGTAAATCTTGTTATTAAGGCTGGAAAGCTGAATGTTAACAAGCCTTACCCAGACTAGGGGGAGTTTTGGAAATACCAGGTGTGTTAGCTGGGTCGAGGTAAACAGAAAAAGGTAAACTGAGGCAGAAGATGAGGATGCACTCATTTTGGTGAATATCAGCGTACTCTGCCATTGTGTTGCACAATTTCCCTGTGGTCCGTCTTTTCTGGGCACTGCCAAAATCCTGCTCCAGAGACCATTTAATGCAGCTAAGCTATGCAAAGGTGATTGGTCAGATCAAAATGCCACAGGAACTCTTTCCCAGTGGATGGTGATTATTTTCCTCTACTATTTTCTGTCTTTGCAGTCTGTTTACTTTGAAGCCTGTGAGGTCACGGCAGTGTCCAGTTTTATTGAGCCTCTTGGACAGCACACTCTCTGTCCAGCACCTCTTCCAGAGAGTGGGACCCCACAGGGAAACTCCCCCAAGCTCTGAAAATAGCTCTGAACTTTCCCAGCCTCTGCATGTGTTCCTTGGAACTGCAGCCCTGCTGGATGAGTCAGCTCTTGCAGGGTGACATCGCAGCTGAAATCAGACCCGGGCTTTGCTAAGAGAAATCCAAGGATCCTCTTGTTGCTTCCTGGGAAACATCTAAACGAAGTAAAGATGAGAGTGTCACACACTTCCTCTCCCCATGCTGATTACTCACCACCCTGGGGAACCCCCAGGGCTGTGTGGGGATCAAATCTCCTCTTTCCAAATCCTCCAGCTGCACCTTCTCTGGCAATGAAAGATGGAGAACATAACTCCTTCGAGAGCAGACTGTGGAGTCAGAACAGCATCTGGGAAGTAATACAGTCCTGATGAGGATGTGCCAAACCAGACTGGGCTCCAGCATCTCTTTATGACTCCTGCAAATCTCATGATAGGTGTAGAACGACTGGGATATAAAACCAGACACAGATCTTTTTCCAGTTAGTTGCACAATTGTATCACTGGGATATCACCAATAAACAGTCTCCGTGTTTCAATTCATCATGATTTAGTCTGAACACCGAATGGCAGGATAGCAAGACAGACCCTTTAAATGTAATGGCCTTTTGAGAAAATTATCTGTTCTGTGGTCTTGCTTAAAAATGAAAGGCTAGGAAAAGGGCACTCTGTCTAAGTTGCCTCAGATGTTTCCACAGCACTTTCAAATCCAGTGTAATGGATTCTGTTGCCAGGTAAGTAAAATCAGTGTGGAAATATTTCTCTTGCCCCTTATTGGGATGTGAGTGGCTTTGCACTCTGCTAAACACAGATGTGAAGATGCCTTTCTTGGCTCTTGAATTGAGGAAAGAACTTCTATTTGCTGTCAGGAGAGTAACTATAGTTTCTTACTCCCAAAGATTGGAAATTCTCACTCCTTACCCTGTAATTCTCTTATCCTTGTTTGGCTGCTGGCTCTCTCTGTGTTCCTTATGCAGCTTTTTGATCAGACTATTGTAATTTAGCTATAACTTCGCAGGTGGCAGAGACTGTAGACTCCTCATCTCTGCTCTCTGAATTTCCTACTTTCCATTACAAGTCATTGCATTGCAATCATATAGATCCCAAACATTTTGCAGTGGGAGGCCAGAGTCACAAGACCTGATAGATCAGAATTTTGCCCAAGATCACAGTGTGACATGGAAAGAAGAAGCCTCCAAAAGATGCTTTCTAGTGCCTTATCCATTCAATGTGCAGATGAATAGACCAGTAGCACAAGCTGTGATATAATGTGTGGTTAGAAAGGTAATATTTGTAACATCTGAAAAAACATTTTCCCTCAAGCCAAAAGGGAAGGTCGGTGTCAGATTAGCGCTTTTGTGTGTCACTGTCTGTCGCTGTGGCACTGTGGGAACAGACCTGGGAGGCAATGAACCAGTATTAGGAAGCCGGTCTAGGGGAACGGGCAGGAAATGGGGCTTAGGGACCCACGACAAACTCTCCCGCTGCATAGTTCTCCTCTGATTTTGGGGAAGTTGCATGCACTACTGGTGAGTCACAGGCAGCCGGACGATGTGAGTCTGGCTCCATCTAAGGGAAGCAGTGAAATACTACAAAGCCCCAGAAACGAGTTGGTGTCTGTTCCAGTCCTTTCGAGCCAAAAGACGATGGCCAACCTTCACCTCTTCTCATAAACCACAATGTAGCTTTGTCCCTGCACTTTTGAACCGATGAGTTTGTAAACTGTTATGTACTACGGAAAATGCTTTTCTATCTATGTGGGCCACAACTTGGAAGTAACAGCCTCAAGTTAATGATTAATGTATTCTTTGATAGAAGACACTAATTATTAACCCTGGACTCTGATACTAGTCCACACACTTTTTTACGAGCACTTAACACTTCCCCAAACAATTTCTTTATTGGAAATTCTCATGCTTGATATTTGCCTAAAGGACATAACTTTTAAAGAGGAATTCAGTTTCCTTTGCTCTGTTTTTCCTTTATGTTACCCTTTCTTTGAGCAGCTGAGTAGGCAAAATCCTCTTTTCTTGTAAATGGCACATAGGAAGGTAAATTCCTTGCCCAGCAAAGCTTAGATTAATAGAAATACATTGGCGTTTACCAAACTGAAACTGCTGACCCATTTCAAAACAGAAAATCCTTAGTAAGACAGGAAAACGAGTGTATCTTAACATTTTGAACAGTCAGTGAACTACCTCTCTAAGATGTTTATGTCCTTGCCCAACTCCTTTCTCAAGAGACACTTAATACTCTAGGGATTATAGGACAGAAACCAACCACTGATGTGCAGGTCGTGGAAACTAAGAATGAAACCAGGTAAAGAGCAGGATTCAGTTTAAAAAGTGAAAGCAACTGGCCTCACTGAAGGCGAGGAATCTTGTTAGGCATTTTTTCCAGTTTCTCTTGCTTGTCAGGACTTGATTAAATAAAGCTGAGAACACACCATCTCCTCCTAGTTTTACAATGCAACCCCGAAGTCAGCTGCTCCCTTTGAAGCTCTCCTGACACAGCAGGACTGTGGCACCACCGTGGGGGCGTTGCAGCAGCTGCCTGCTCAGAGCTGGACCATTGACAGCCCTCTGCTTCCATGAGGGGCCCAGTCTCTGTGTCTATAGCCTACTCCTCCTCCTGCATACCCAAACGCATGCCTGAATGCCAGTGCTTCTGCATCCTCCTGTTCCTTTCCCTGCCCAGCCTTGTCTGGCACACCCTCCTCCTCAACCTCTGCCCTGCAGCCTGTGAGGGAATTGAAGGCTCTGGCTCGAGGCCAGACAGGGAAGCTGAGCTGATCTAATGATGGACAGTGCTTGGTCTGGTGGAAGGGCTCCTCCAGCCCTGATACAAGCAGTTATGGCCCAGCAGAATCTGTCTACATGCAAGTGCTCACCAGAGGTGCTGGGGCAGAGGTGCTGCAGGGGTGGCTTCCCTTGAGCCCAGGTCAGTGTCCTGCAGGAGCCTGGCCACAGCAGCCAGCGTACAGGCTCTGCTGAGCCCAGGGCTGGCAATCATCCCTGTTTGGCCAGCTGTCTCTGGAAGGAGCTTCTCCAGAGCCCTGGGAAGTCCCTGCACACTCTTACTTGTGCGTACGCACAGGCGCGTGAGCACTCGCTGTTGTGGTCTGTGCAAACCACTGGAAAACCTGGGATCTTGCTGAGCTGCTAAGATGCATGTTACCAGTCAGAAGCCAAGACAGCAGAATCCATTATTCCCCCAAAAATGAAGCTGGACCAGTTATCTGTGCCAACAAGGTTCTTTCTCCATCAGGAGATGATTTGTCCATCAGCCTAATGCCAGGGCACTGTTTGGCATGTTCTGAGTTGTTGGGTCATTAGGGTTTCTGTAATAGCTTGTGGTTTTAAGCAGTCATCTTTAGATGGCTGAAGGCCATTCAGCCTTTAATGTTAAGCACAACATTGAGCCATTTTAAGAACTTTACCTTTAGAAACACTCTTAGACACACCCTTTACTTTGTTTTCTTTCGATGTTTTTGCTCTCCATTTTTACCTGCTTTTCTTTAAAGAGAAAGGAAATCCAAATGCAGAAGTGAATGTAACACTAAGTCAATGATGACAAAGACATCAGGTCAGGAAAATCGAATATTTCTGCATAAGATTACAAACTTAGCTGTTCATGGTAGGCACCCAGAAGTAACTTAATTTTGCAATTATGCAATAGAGTTCAGAACTGCACTTAGAATCAGTCTCACTGTAATGGTATTGAATTCTGTTGTATTCTGTTATACTGCACTGGTGCCTTTTTTGTTCAGTGTAAACTTTCGTCTAACATTAAATCAGATGGAAGTAATTTAATAGACTTGATTTCCTGCCTTTACCAATACGGCAGATGTTCTCATGCATTTGTTAATAAAATGTGAGTTCAGTTAATTCATTATGAGTCTTAAGGAAATTGAAAGCTACTGAAAATAACGAGGCCTTCAAAACTAAACCAAAAAATATAGCTCGCATGTAATACGTGTTCTTCACTTGTCCCTGTTTCTGGTGAGGACAGATATATTTTATGGACAAGCGGAATTATTTCTTTATGGTTTCTCCTACTGTATATTTATCAGGGCCTATAAATACCTTTGAAAGCTTAGAAAAGCATGGTAGTACCTACTGAAAACAATCTGTAACATGCAGAGTTTGTAAATCAGTAGAGACCTTAGTGACCAGTTGGTAGTGACCAGTGAAACCTACAGACAGACATAAGGAGAAATGCTTCCATCTCTTAAGTGTTCATGTGTTTGAAGGCAGATACAGTGAGCAGGACTCCAGCTTGTGAACTGGAAGCATGGGCAGAGCTGTGTGGAATGCCAGTTTGTGGAATGCCCTTGGACATATCATCCATCCTCCCCTGTTCTGTAAACAGATCTATTAACAAGTCTCCTAAGCAAATTATTTCAAGAATGAGCCACACACCATTGTTGCTAAAATTGGCAATATAGAACAGGAAGACATCCATGCTTTCTCATTCACTTGGAGTATTTGTCTCAAACCCCTACAGAGCTGTTAGAAGACATAGGAGAAAGGAAGGTGAATATTCCTGATTTGTCATTAAACCTGAAACTCCCAGAACTGCCATCACGCATGGGAATGTTTTGTGTTTTTGACTCTACTCTTCCACTTAACTACCTCTGGAGGGCTAACCCTGTCAAACAGCAGGGAGAAGAATTATGTTACTTTGAAGATTTATGTGCATAGCCAAAGCTGAACTGGATCCCTGGGAATGAAAAGCAAAAAGCTGTAAATGTCAGGATTGGAAACTAGGGCAAGACAGTGGTTGACTGGCAGTAACTGGCTAAGAATTTGGTTCTTCTTAACATACTTGTATCATCAAGCTTCTTATCATGAAGTTCACAGATTAATTGTACACGGCACAAACATTTTTTCCTAACTACTTCACATACATTGCTTTGCAGTTATATCACGTCCTCCAGTTCTCTGACTATATGAGCGAATAAGGAAAGGCCAATGACGCCTTCTTTATATCACTTGTTATTGTATGCCTCGCTCTTTTCTTTGTTTTGAAAGGTGATCCTGACTTTTTCAGCTTCACAGTGCGAGACAATCCTTCACGGAGCATTGTTACAGTCTCTGTCATGACTCACAGTAAGCAGGAGTGAGAACATCACTGCAGGTAAAGTGCACTGACTATTTATAATGATATTATAACACTCCAGCTATGGTCCTCTGCCCTGCTCTTCAGGGATGCCATCATTCCTCTATTTTCTGCACAACCCCACCCCAGTTGACCGAAGTTTTCATTATGGACATTTCACCCACTTGCACCGTTTATTTTCCTGGCTTTGTACCACATCAAGAAGCTTCGTGCTTCTCCAAGAGAAGGACCAGAACACCCTGTGAGGCATCCTCCAGTTCAGTCACAGGTCAGGCAGCGAGAGCAGCACAGCCCCCATTGTTGGTTGCTTTGTGATTTTGAGACTCAGGTACCCCTGAAACTGCTTTTCATACATGAAAGTCTGGAAAAGTTGGACAGGCATTTCATTTGATGATTTCAGATGGCCAATCCCTAATTTCCAGTAAACTTGCTTCACTGAATATTATCTTCCAATTTAAGATTGCGATAGTCCGGCGATAAAGCTGAACAATCACCATCCCGCCGCATTCAGTTTCCTGCACTTAAGATCCAGCCTCTGTCGGGAACCCCCCATTCCCATCCCAACGATTAGGGGTGGCGGTGCTGGGTGAAAACATGGGAGAAAGGAAGGTAAATATTCCTGACTTGTCATTAAACCTGAAACTCCCGGAACTGCCATCACGCACGGGATGTTCCATGTTTTTNCTATGGTCCTCTGCCCTGCTTTTCAGGGATGCCATCATTCCTCTATTTTCTGCACAACCCCACCCCAGCTGACCGAAGTTTTCATTATGGACATTTCACCCACTTGCACCGTTTATTTTCCTGGCTTTGTACCACATCAAGAAGCTTCGTGCTTCTCCAAGAGAAGGACCAGAACACCCTGTGAGGCATCCTCCAGTTCAGTCACAGGTCAGGCAGCGAGAGCAGCACAGCCCCCATTGTTGGTTGCTTTGTGATTTTGAGACTCAGGTACCCCTGAAACTGCTTTTCATACATGAAAGTGTGGAAAAGTTGGAGAGGCATTTCATTTGATGATTTCAGATGGCCAATCCCTAATTTCCAGTAATCTTGGTTCACTGAATATTATCTTCCAATTTAAGATTGCGATAGTCCGGCGATAAAGCTGAACAATCACCATCCCGCCGCATTCAGTTTCCTGCACTTAAGATCCAGCCTCTGTCGGGAACCCCCCATTCCCATCCCAACGATTAGGGGTGGCGGTGCTGGGTGAAAACATGGGAGAAAGGAAGGTAAATATTCCTGACTTGTCATTAAACCTGAAACTCCCGGAACTGCCATCACGCACGGGATGTTCCATGTTTTTTGACCCCACTCCTTCACGAACTCACCTCCACGCCCCATGGCGGCCATAAGGGCGGCGCTGCGCCTTTAAGGCCGAGGCCCCGCCCCTCCCCGCCCAGCAGCCACCCCGCCCCCTCC